>CALYLW010000292.1:169617-643777 GCA_944989445.1 Ampullaceana balthica | reverse complement strand
AAATTGTATACTGTTTTGAGTACGTAAAAAAGGGCAAAAATCGATGAGTTTTTAAAAATTAAAAAAAATAATTTTACAACGTGGAAATGGATTTTTAAAAACCAGATGAAGTTATGTGTTGTTAAGTGATGAAGATTATTGAATATATCTGTCCCGAGAAGAAGCAGGAGTTAGCCAATATTTGCCTGTCACGCAACACTGTGGCTAGCAGAATTGAAGAAATTTTTATATGATATTAAGAAACAAAGAGAAGCAAAAGCAGAAAAAAATGACTTTTCCTCGATAGCCTGTAATGAAACCACTGATGCATCTGACACTGTCAAACTTCTTATTTTTATGATGACATGCGTATGGGTGAAGAATTAATTGACCTTCTTCAGAGTCTTAAAGACCAAACAAGGGGTATCGATGTATTTGCTTCAGTTTCTTCTGCTGTCAATGACATTAAACTATCATGGAAAAAATACCTGGAATTATTACTGATGGTGCTCCTGCCATGATTAGTGAGCATAGTGTACTAATAACACTTGTCTGTAACAAAGTCAGCGAAGAGGGTGTCAGAGCTTTTAAACTTCACTGTATCGTTCACCAACAAGTTATTTGAGTAAACATCTTAGATGTGATCATGTCATTAAGCCAGTGATAAAAGCTATAAACTCTATTCGCTCTCAAGCCCTGTTTCACCGCCAGTTTCAGCAGTTTGTTCTTCACATCCAGGGAGAATACGGAGATGTTGTGTATCACATTGTTGTAAGATGGCTCAGGCGGGGGATAGTACTTCAGCGCTTCTACACACTTAAAAAAGAAATTATGGAATTCGTGGAAGATAAGGAACAACCAATTCCAGGGCTATCTGATACTGATTGGCTGGCAGATTTTTGAATTTTTAGTTGATATGACAAGACATCTAAACGCTCTTAACACAAATCTTTATGGGCACAAGGCAGTGACAAGCCAATTATATTCACATATCAAAGCCTTGGGGAACAAGCTGCAACTTTTTCGAAGGCAACTGTCTCAAATGCAGCCTAATACACCACATTTCCATGCACTACAGGAAATCATGACAAGTTTTCAGAAAAAAAGCTTCAATGAGCAAATGCAAAGGTATATTGCAGATATCACATGTGAGGACGAATTCGTTGTAGAGCACCCAGTCTGTCTTGTGGTCCAGGACTGTGGAGGGATGAAGCTGAACAACTTGGCTGTCCTTGACATAGTGACCAGTGCGCTCCAAATGTGCTATCTATCATGGGGGAAAATGTTTAAAGACTGGCTGGTTTTAATCTTTGTAAACTGAGTTTTATAGTACACAAAAATAATAAAATAAATAGAAGTAAAAAAAAAGATTTAAAAAAACACGTTTTTATAAGCGGCCTCAAAAGAAGAAATTTTTTTTTGTTCACAGAATTAACTAATTAACTTATTCTAACTAATTCAATTCACTCATTTTCTTACTCGTCATTTGTAAACCCTAATCATTTCAGCCAAAGTTTGAAATTTTTATCAATCCAGAAAAAGATTTTTCCTTCACAATTCTGTGAAAAAAAAATATTTTCTTCTTTTAAGTCCGCTTATAAAAACGTGTTTTTTTAAAATCTTTTTTTTAACTTCTATTTATTTTATTATTTTTAGTCTAAGTGTATGCTATGGTGAGTTTTGAAGTATTGATTATGTTCAAATATAATACGCATTGCCCGACAAACATTTACAGACTGGAAATGACTGATCTCCCCTTGATGTTAAACATGGTTGATGTGGTCGGGGTTGGTGTGAACTCGGCACGTGAATGTAATGTAAACAAGAGCAGACGGATAATACATATGCTTATATATAAACTAAAAAGTTCAATAATATAATAACGGTACATTCGATAGATCTGAAATCTTGATACAATGCATTGTCATCCAAGATCTATTCTGTGGTAAAATTTTGAGATCTCTAGGACCATCAGAAGTGGTTTAAAATTTTAATTTTACATTGGCAGATTTGAAAAATTGTGGACAGACAAACAAACAGGAACGAAAGTGAGTTAATAAAAACGTGGTAAAAAAACACACTGAGGTGACAAGAAGTCATGGATAAGAGCCTAAAATCTTAGGAAAATAATATATATCGGCATCCTTCCTTCTCGCAAAATGATGGTGCATCACCGTTGCGATAGTAATAATCTATTTAGTGGAGCTCTTGTAAAAATGAGCTTGTCAATTCAGCACAACAAGCCCAAGAAATAGTAAATACTGATTTTATCTCTATTAAAAGAGGAATTCTTCTTTTCACATAGTAACATTCTCGGGTTCCGGACCAGTGCTTATTTAGGAGTATTATTTTAAGTTAGAAAAACAACCAAAGAAATCAGGAATTATTTCAAAACAATTTTTAATAGTAAAATGTGAAAAGTTGAAACGTTTTCCACGGAACATGTCCTGAACCAGGTGCCACAACTCTAGATCCTCACACATGGCAGCAAGTGGCGATGGCCTGGACGCCGTCTTCTTTTCCAAACCTTTCATAGCCATTCACAGCCACACACTGATCCACACTATTGGCAACTAATGAAGGGCAGGGGTGAAAACAAAAGAAGTCAACGAATCCAATGCAAAATTGAAGGCTACTACTAAAATGATCATGAATTTAATTTAAACTTTGTTGAACTTGAAATTTCTGGAATCTAAACTTCTAATAACATTAATTTTAATTAGCGATATTTATAAGAATCCCAAGTTGTTTACTTGTGCGTTCCTGATATTACTATGAATAGTCATAACAGAAAACATTGGCAAACCACAAGGGTTACCAATGATCATCAATCGGAAATCTTCAATTCTTACTACAAAATGAAGTTGCTATACTTTTTGCTATATGTCGTATGTAGATCTGAACTTACTCTCTATGAACGCGCCAGCACCTTTTGCATTTGGCGTGAACACGTTGCATCCGGTCATGGCCTGGCCAGCCGGACACTGCACGGTGGCCCTGGCACCCACAGGGTGTCCACTAAATGCGGAGTAGACGGTTGTGCACTGAATGTTCCCTCCCTTGCAACATGCAGCGGATGAATACACACCTGGAAAAGACAAAAATACCGAGACTTCTTCCTGTTGTCTTTTTACATTTATCATTTTAAATAGAATCTAACTCAAAGAAATAACATTTTAATTTAATATACCAACTTTAAAAAAAAACAAGAACAGAAAACTCACCAGCTAATACACCATCATTTTGACCAATGCATGATGTGTTAGTGAAGTAGGTTCCATCTGAGTCCGACATGTACGTGTATGTGCTACAACCTACATTAGAATATATATACATAATTCCCGTCGTCTGTATGGTTGTAATGTAAAGTAAAACTAATTTTAGAAAGCAGCGAAACCAATTACTGCACCAAAAAACAACACTTTTCGAACGTTCCGCATAAAATTGTTCAATCATCATCAATATCAATCGTCAATATACATAATTCCCGTCGTCTGTATGTATGTATGTGTGGATGTAACCATACTAATTTTAGAAAGCAGAGCACCAAATTACTGCACCAAAAATAACCCTTTTCGAACGTTCCGCATAAATTTGTTCAATATGATAATAAATGAATCAAATACAAATAAATAAAATAAATGAAAGTTCTGTATTACGTTATACTTTAACCTGATGTGTATTTATTTTGAAAACTTCCGTCATTTTTGACGGGTTATACACTATATAGTTATAATAAGCCAACACTTTTACTTTTAAGTACATTACAACAGTAGAACGTAAACACGAGTTATCATATAGCTTAGTGTGCTCGGTGATATCGACTTGTTAGGTTTAAAAGTTAAGGATACTGTCTAACAAATCAAACGACAGACAAGAATGCTAGAAAAACAAAAATGCCCAATAAATGGCACAAACAAAAAGTACTCTAAATCGATGGAAAAGTTGATTTCAATAAAAATTGGCAAGCGCTATAAAAAAAAATTAATTAATAAACCGAAACTAATAGAAAAAGGAGCCTAGACAACATTGGATTGGCAAACATAATACTTTTATTTTTTTTAGATATTTAAAAAAAAATCTTTTTATGGAACCCCACGTTCTTAAAAAAAGAGTTAAAGTGTCAAATTACTTTCGGATCTCA
Organism: Ampullaceana balthica; assembly: GCA_944989445.1. Classification (NCBI taxonomy): domain Eukaryota; kingdom Metazoa; phylum Mollusca; class Gastropoda; family Lymnaeidae; genus Ampullaceana; species Ampullaceana balthica. Next base: position 639,654 of record CALYLW010000292.1, on the reverse strand, counting down.
TTTTAAATTTGAATTTACTAGAACCAAATAATGATAATTAAAGGATAATTTGAAAAAGAAATCTACCTAGAGGATAGCCGTCATTGCCACAGGGAACCAGGATTTGGTCATCAACACCTGTGCCCGACTGGCCTGCGGACTTGTAGGTGCAGCTGAGCCCACTCAGACTACAACACCTGGCGCTTGCCTGAATGCCTGAAATAAAATCAAAACACAGTAAGTTTCCTCCTCCTAGCTTAATCGTTGGCCAACTCTATCAGTGCACAGCTGTGGCAGTAATTATTGTGAAAATAAAAATTGCAATATTTGAAAAGAACTATTCTAACCTATGGTCGTCCTGAAACCGTTAGATGCCTTGCACGTTGGTTTCCCGTTCGACATTACAATCTGCTCCCCATCACGATTCCAGTCGTCGTTCTGTTGATCAAGAAAACATCAACAGTTTTTTTTAGTGTGGCTTTTCAGATTAAAAATAAATAGAAGTAAAAAAAAGATTTTTAAAAACCACGTTTTTATAATTTTATAAGCGGACTAAAAAGAAGAAAATAATTTAAAACTTATTAGTTCAAGTACCTCGATTTAATATGACTAAAAACGTGGGGCGGGCGCTTATGAGGTTTAACATATGCGGTTCACTCATTCTCTCACTTATAGATCTCTCTTTTGCCTTCTAAATTAGAAATCTTTAATTTTTATACCACCCACCCCACGTTTTTAGTCATATTAAATCGAAGTAATTGAACTAATAAGTTTTAAATTATTTTCTTCTTTTTAGTCCGCTTATAAAAACGTAGTTTTTAAAAATATTTTTTACCTCTATTTATTTTACCAAACACCTCACAAGCGCCCGCCCAACGTTTTAAAAACATTGTGATGTGGTCACGGGGCGAACAAAAGCCGACGGTACATATGCTTTTATATATACTATAGATAAACTTAAAAGTTCAATAATTTAATAACGGTACATTTGATCGATCTGAAATTATGATACAATGCATTGTCATCCAAGATCTATCTGTGGTAAAATTTTGAGATCTCTAGGACCATCAGAAGTGGTTCAATTTTACGGTGGTAGATTTGAAAAAATCTTGGACAATGCCCAACGAAAGCGAGTTAATAAAAACGTGGTAATAAAAAGTATTGACGAGAAATACAGAACCGATGAACAAAAACCTGTCATGTACAGGAACACCCTGACTATCCCTTGTCCAATTTAACAATGTGCCTTTCGGATAAAATTTGGTCTAGTAAATCACATGAAAACCCATTCGACTGCAACTGCTCCAAATCCCCCCGGACTTTCAGAGTGGTGTTCGGCGAATACAATGGACGCACAATTACGATAAGAAACATTGATACGGTCACTAAACAATAATAACAAACATTAGAGTTAACTGGCATATAACAAAGAGTTTCGGAGGGCATGAACAAGGGGAATTAAAGACATAGTTAATTAAGAGAGTTTTTATTTTCATAAGTATAAACTGCGGGGGGGATCGAGCGAATCTCCTGGAATCCAAGTGATTGAACCCAGAGGACCCCCTCCCCTCACACCCAGCCAAGGGAACAGGGCGAAAAATAAATATAATGATCGCGATTTTTCTCCTGAATAAATATCTTCGTGGTTTTATTTAAGGTATCACCTAAATCCATGCATATTTATTCATTTGAGCATTAACCAAGCTTAATGCTTTATTTTGAGGTACTATAAAATCCGATGAGTACTTGAAAAAAAACAAACAACTGATGGATCTTATTTTGGGGTAACTAGTACATCCGGTCAGTAGATAACGAATTGATAGTGCTTACTTTGAAATACCGAAAAGTCCATTAGCCTTTGATTTACCATGACATCTATACACCGGATCAATAGTTTTAGATTTAAAAAATCTATATAGTGAGTGAATAATAAGTGACGCGAATTTAATCGCATTGAAGGACCGAAAATCTCCGATGAGTATGTAACGAATTGGTCGTGCTTACTTTGAGGTAGCTAGAACATCCGGTGAGGATTTCTCCGTCATTGCAGGACACCTCCGCCGTCTTGTCGTCGCCCACCTCCGAGAGACTCGACCACCTGGTGGCACAGGTGAGTTGGTGGGAGGATGAGGTCGAGGCGGCGTGACCTACGGTATACAGACCGGTGCTCACGACAGTGTGAGTCACGGCAACAGGTGCAAACGGGTCGGTCTTGACCGGAATTTGAATTTCATCTATAAATGAATGAAATAAAACACAAATTACATTGTTAAAATGACCACGAATAAAAAAAAATCACATAAATATATAATAAATTAATTCATAAACAAGCAGATATAAATGGGAGAGAATAAGACACTACGCATTGACAATAATTAATAGTGAAGGCATTATCAGTACATTCAATTGCAACTAAAATTATATTTGGTCGTCTTCGTGGCCTTACGTGCATAGCATGTCCTATTTCATGCTGGAGGGCTCTTAAATTTCCAGTTATCCTACCTCCACCCCACACAAACACATAATTACACCCGAACAGCAAAAAGCAAAATTCATACATAATAATGAATACTTGTATTTTGTCATTTCCTTTATTAGTTTTGTATGGAGAAATTCTAGATAATTAAATAAATATGTAAAGGGAGCATTTTACTCTACTTCAACTAAAATTGGAAGCAACTAACTTCCTCACACCCACCCACCACCGGGAGTAGCCCCCCCCCCACCCTGAGGGACGTAGATGTGATTGAGCGTTGTACTTACGGCCGTCTCCTGAAACGTCCACATTCACCACCGTGTCGGTCTTTCCCACGTGGAACGTCTGTATTTTGATCGGCTTGTTTTGGTACCAGACGATGACGTCATAGTCACCCTGGAACCCCCTGATGTTGAACGACGTCCCCGACGACAGCGACCTGTTGACGTGCGTGCTCCACTCCTGTTTGGTCAGCTGGAGGTAACGCTCGCCTGCTTTGTCCAGCTGGAAGGAACAAAGTGGCGAAATTACGGACACGCCCCGGACATTGACAATGACAACATTCCTATTCAAATGCGAGTGGAGTCAACTTTCTGGGCACTTGGTAATAACCCTAAGAAAATTCGGACCGTAAGTAAAAGTTAATTCATGTGGTATATTTCAAAAAGTTGCGTAGAATAGGTGGAAATGTGAGGGCGGTAGCCCTGGGCGCAAACATTCTTAGGGACGCCGTCGTGATCATCCGGAACAAGGATACCAAAAGATTGTTCACAGTGGGCCGGATAACTGACAAAATGACGACCGTGGACAGCATAATCATTCTGTACAATAATAACAAGCCAGTAAGAAAGCTCTGAGATAAAAAAAAACCAGTATAAAAACCAAAGTTTTTGACTATAAATCCTTTATATACGAGACATAACTAAAAGAATCAATATACATAATTCCCGATGTCTGTATGTATGATTGTAATGTAATGTTAGGTGGCGCTGCGATCGATTTTGTTTTATAGTGCTACTAATTTTAGAAAGAAGCGCACCAAATTACTGCACCAAAAATAACACTTTTCGAACGTTCCGCATAAAATTGTTCAATATGATAATAAGTGAATCAAATAAAAAATAAAATAAATGAAAGTTCTGTATTACGTTATTTTTTAATCTGATGTGTATTTATTTTAAAAACTTCCGTCATTTTCGACGGGTGATATACTAGTAATGTTAAAAATAAGTTTATTAATGAAATTTAAGAAATTGAATGAATATTTTTTTCTCTATGACATCATATCCCCTCACGCTACCGCGAAACATTCTAATATTAGCATTCACAAAGTGGAAAACCCCATTAAATATCACTCTATATATTACGTTAAAAGTAATTTCAAATCAATAATTCTGAAGTTAAACAAAACAATTGCTATCTACAAATCGCTGCTACAATTACGGGAGTCGAAAGAAAAGAGATTTTTGAAAAATTCTTTCTCCAACATTGTTCTAAATATTATTAGCTGTTGTTTGACGTTTGTTTCAACCCGATAGATGTTATGGTTGGCGAGAAATTGACAAAGTACTGATATTTTTTTTTCGTTTTTTTTTATTTTCCAGGAAATCCAGTAAATCTTTTCGGTATTTTTTGCACATCCTTGGGACATCCTTAGCATATTTGCAAAAGATCCGAACCTTCTTCTGGTATGTTTCAGGAGGAGTTGCATGTGCAAGCGTTACAGACATTTCGAATCTATAAACGCAATTTTTCAAGGGAAATTTCGTTAAAAAACCATTAAAAACCCAAGTTTTTGACTATAAATCTTTATATAGGAGACTTAACTAAAAGATTGTCAATATAACACGCACCGAATCGCGCAACAGGAAAGTATTAAAAAGGTAGTTCAATATAATACGCACCGCCACACTCTATCTAAAAAATTAACATGATACATATAGATAAATAAAATAATATAAAAATACAGTAATTTAATTACAGTACATTTGATCGATCTGAATTTGTGATACATCATTTTTATCATCGGCATGAGTCTGCCTGCAAATTTTCAGCTCGCTAGCCTACGAGGAAGTGGGTTAAAAACCATCAAAAGTTTTTTGGGCAAGGCCGCAAGCAAATAGACACAACGAGTTAATATAAATAAAAAAAATCCCGTAAAAAACCAAGTTTTTGACTACAAATCCGTTATGTACGAGACATAACTAAAAGAATGTTCATTATAATACGCAGCGCAAGACATTCCAAAAATACAACTTATAGTTACGTGTCGTAAAACATGTTTAATATAATGCGCACCGATCAGGAATATGTTTATAAAAAGTATTGTCAATAAAATACGCACCTTATGTCGCGACATGAAATGTTGTTCAATATAATACTCACCACGACATTATTGCACAAAAAAAAATGAACATGTTACATAGAGATAAATAAAGATAATCTAAAAATTCATTAATTTAATTACGTTACATTCGATTTATCTGAAATTTTGAAACATCATTTGTATCATCGGCACAAAATTGCCTGCAAAATTTCAACTCGCTAGCTTACGAGGAAGTGGGTTAAAAATCGATCGAAAGATTTTTTTTGCACCGCCCGCCTCAAGCAAGCAAGCAGACACCACGAGTTAATATAAAGGATTTAAAAAAGACTTAAAACCTTGATTTTCATCCCGTGTTAATCATGGGTTAGTAGCACGCAATGCTTTTGAATGTCTACATCCAATCAAGAGAATGAATTCAAGTGTGTATCAGTCAAATTTTTTTCTAAGTGTTAACTTCACCTAAAGAAAGCATGTATGGATTTTCTTTCAAATTTTCAAGTCATTGCCAACACAATGATATCTATTTCAGATGAGCCCAACTCAAAAGAGACGACTCGTTATCAAAAGATCAAAAGAATCGCCATGAAAAAAGACAATTATTAAAATCTTAAAGAAAGCAATGATGCAGATCCAGAAAGATTACTAGAAAAACGCGTTGCTTATATTTTAGGCCTGTTGTGTCTGTTCTTTATGTTTAGACAAAGAATTCAACCGACTGGTGGACATAGGTCTAGGAATGCCATTTTGCTCTCCTCACTTCATAAATTATAGCCCAAGAACATGTCATTAGTCCCTGGGTTGTTACAAAAAAGTTTTATTATAAACTAACTGAAAATATGTTGCCGTGGACAAGAGCCATTGAGGGATCCATGTCATGATCCCAGAATCCCCAAAATATGATCCCTTCCACAGCCGGGTGACTGAAGTAGAGTCTCAGAGCCGTCTCGTACCTTCAGATTAAATTTTAGAAAATATATTTAAAGCAATACAACAAGGCATTTACCTGTGGATTTGAGAGCATTAATTAATGAATATTATTATAGCAACGCATTGTGGAGATTAAAATATGAGTTTAAATTTGCTGTGAAGATCCATGCCATTTTTCTTACATGTTTCGAGACATCCCCGAACTCCACTGATACATATCTATGCACGATTTAAATCTGAGATCGCATCCCCCAGACCTCACCATCACCAGGGCGAGCGCCCCGGGAGTTCAAAAGTACAATAGCCTTGAATTTAACCTAACATCTATACACCTGATCAATAGTCCCAGGTTTATAAAAAAAAATGTCAAATAATAAGGGACATGATTTATAACAATTTGTGGAAACAGAGTTTTTCCTCGTTGATTTATTCCAGATAGGCGTTTCAAAATCTTGAGTAAAAGAAGCTTTTTTTTGGTGTGTTTTGGTTTAGGTTTTCAGGACAATGTGTACAGCCCAACTTTATAAATATTGTAAATTACTGTGTTGAAGGATATAATATTTTCTCTGGTGAAGTATGGGTTAGAGCCCCAAAGATGTGGCCAAAAAACAACAACACCGCACCCTCCGCCAACAAACATTTCTGATAGCAAGGCGTTTTACTTGTCATATCCAACAATGTCAATGTGGTGAATGGCGATGGAATACATCTCTTGGAATACCCAACTCACCAATCGGCTCTCGTGTTCTCATCATGTGCCGACATATCCAGTTCTGTGATCCAGATGGGGAGACCAGTTTGGGCGAGCAGGTCCAAGCGATTCTGTGGAAATTAGTTATTTCTTCGGTTTACAAAATAATGCAAGGCGTAATTAAACATTTATAATATACTAGCAGACCCGTCGTGTGTTGCAACGATCTCAGTAAAAAGGAATACATATAGTTAAAAAGGAATTAATTTAAGGGTCACCGGACCCATAAGTTTAACATATGAAGTTTCGAAAATCTGTTCATTTCAATCAATTTCATAACAAATATATAAATATTTTTATCTATATTTCCCAATATCGTGTAAAATTGAATGGGGAATACAATTTTAAAAGTTTAGTTAAAAAAAAACACATTAAGGCCCCCAACCCCGAGGAAATCGACATTATGAGTTCAGTGCCCTATAGTAATTTAATATAGGCTCTTAAGTTTTTAAATACGGAGTTTGGTCAAAATCCAGTTATTTTCTCATTATCTAACACTTAAACTATTTTTATATAGCTAATATGAGGAAAAATACATTAAGAGCCCCTGGGCCCATTCAGTTCAAGATGTACATTTTGAAAACCTGTTCATTTAAATTCAGTTTCATCATTGATATATTTCTGAAGTTCTTTAAAAACTGAGTGGGAGATAATATCTTAGAGTATACAACAAAAAAAAGACATTTGGGGCCCCCGACCCATTCGATCTAAGATGTAAATTTCAAAATGCTGTTCATTTTAATTCAGTTCCATCATTGATATATTTCTCAAGATCGTTAAAAATAGAATGGCTAATAATATCTCAAACATATACGAAAAAAAGACATTTGGGGCCCCCCGGCCCAATCGATGTAAGATGTAAATTTCAACATGCTGTTCATTTTAATTCAGTTTCATCATTGATATATTTCTCAAGATCGTTAAAAATAGAATGGCAAATAATATCTCAAACATATTCGAAAAAAGACATTTGGGGCCCCCAGCCCTGAACGATTGGACATTAGACGTGCAGTGCCCTTTATTTTTTAATATGGGCTACCAAGTTTTTATATACAAAGTTTGGTTAAGATCAATTCATTTACTCAGTAGCTATCACATAAACTAATTTTTTATATAGCTCATATAAGCAAAAAAATGACATTAAGGGCCCCAGGGCCCAATTAGTGCAATATGTCAAGTTTAAAACACCTGTTTATTTCAATCAATTTCATAGCGGATATATTTCTCTATATTTATCTAGATCTTTAATACTTGAAAGTAATTAAACTTAAAAAAAGACATTTTGGGCCCCCAGCCCCGAAGAAATGGACATTAGGAAATTAGTGCCCTATAGTATTTCAATATCGGCTACCAAGTTGTTATATACAAAGTTTGGTTAAAATCCATCAATTTACCTAATAGCTAACGCTTAAACTAATTTTATAAAGCTCATGTAAGAAAAAAATCTATTATGGGCCCCCGGCGCCCCATGAGTGTTAAATTTTGCAAAAAAAGTAGCCAGTTACCATCCCAGGAGCGTAATCAAAAGTCTCCAAAAGTTTCATGGCGATCGGATGAATGGTTTAGTGGGCTATAAAGGACATACATACATATATACATACTACATACTTTGATTTATATATATAATATATATAAAAAATTAAAGGGTTTTTATATAAAGCACTTAATTTTTTTTTATAATTAAGGAAATTTTTAATTCTAAAACATACTTATAAAAATAACAAACATTTAGTTTTCTTATAAATATTTAACTTATACTATGCATTAAAAATTAGGATTTAGAGTCGGCTTGTTTTTTGTTTTCATGCTTATGCTTCAAATTTCCCCCCATATCCCGGCATTGAAAACACCAGGCTACTTTAGGATAACAAGGCATTGAAAACACCAGGCTTCTTTAGGATAACAAGGCATTGAAAACACCAGGCTTCTTTAGGATAACAAGGCATTGAAAACACGAGGCTACTTTAGGATAACAAGGCATTGAAAACACCAGGCTATTTTTAGGATAACAAGGCATTGAAAAACACCAGGCTTCTTTAGGATAACAAGGCATTGAAAACATCAGGCTACTTTAGGATAACAAGGCATTGAAAAACACCAGGCTATTTTAGGATAACAAGGCATTGAAAACATCAGGCTACTTTAGGATAACAAGGCATTGAAAACACCAGGCTACTTTAGGATAAAAAGGCATTGAAAAACACCAGGCTTCTTTAGGATAACAAGGCATTCACCAACCTTCAAAAGCGTAGGGTCGGGAGCCTGAAACGTTGGGAAGTGGCTCTGTACTCCTACCGCCCCGAGCCCCACATTGGCATCTTTGAACTCGTTGATCTGGCTCAGGTAGGCCTGTAGAGAGAAACTTGGGGGAATTTACGGCAGTTTAAATAAATAGTATTTTCGTTTGCCTGTGTGACATGTGAGCATCTTTTATATAATTTTCTGGTTTGTCGGTCATGCCAAAAATGCTTAGGAAAAAAGACGGGGAATCATTTCACTATTAAAATATATAAGCAAGTTTTCCATTTAATTCCCCATAACTAATTTTGTAAGCCATACAAATAAATTTTAAAAAAATAATGAAATTTAGGCAAAAATCAACACTTTCAATAGGCTTAACTTAATATTCAAGGCATCAAATATAATAATATCTCATTGCGCTTTAAAGAATACAAGTTAATTATTGAATTATTTAAAGAAAAAAAAACACACAAGATTTTCAGAGCATAACAATCGTTATAGAAAATTAGCAAATCTTAGTAAAATACCATTGAATATAGAATGTATTTAATGTCTAAATGGGCAGCTTGGTAAATGTTCAGATTATAATTTGTGAATTATTTGACCAACACACTCACACAAACAGATTCTGAGAAGAGGAGACATTCAGAGAGAGTGGCGAGAAAGAGGACGGTAGAAAGGAAAGAGAAAGAGTGAGAGAAATAGAAAGAGTTAAAAAGAACAAAGATTGAGGACGGTTAAAGTGAAGGGAAGCGTGATAGATAGACCGTGAGGGATGAGTCTGGATGAGAAAGGAAAGAGGTAGGCAAGCTAGTCAAGATGGAAGGGTGAAAGGGATGGAGTGACAAATTGAAAAAGAGGTGGTAGGAAAGTTCGTGTGGTGTGAGCTAGACAGAAAGTAAGTGAGAGAAAGAGAGTGCGCGCGCGCGAGAGAGAGAGAGAGAGGGAGAGAGAGAGAGAAAGATAGATAGAGATAGATATATAGATAGATAGATAGATAGATAGATAGATAGATAGATAGAGAGAGAGAGAGAGAGAGAGAGAGAGAGAGAGAGAGAGAGAGAGAGAGAGAGATAAGATAGAGCAAGGGTCGACGAACTTTTTTAGCCCATTACCCCAAAATATAAACGTTTATGTTGACGTTACCGCCGAAGGTGCGAGGTCCGGTCCGCATGACTCGGTGGTTTACGGGGAGCGTTGTAAGCGTTGTAAGAGATATTTTCACTCACAAGGACACGGTGGATCCATATTTCAGGGAGAATTTATTTGATACATTTACAAAAGTTTACAGTCTAATATAATGGATATTTTGGTTATAGGCCTTACGGCGCTGGTCATTCTATTATAATAATATATCGGACATAATGCGATAAGGTCGGGTAACACAAAGTTACATAAAAAACTAAGAGATTTTGCCGATTTCAAATAAATTAATATCATCATTTATTAATATAACACACATAGTGTTTCTTCTTAAAGTATTTTTACTGTTCAGTTCTCTGAGAAAAGATGTTGTTTCCATTTTGGCACAATTATATCGAAATTGGTGCTTTTGATGTCAGGGCAAGTTGGATGCTATTTTCAGCTTCCAATCGATTTCGCAGCTTTGTTTTTATGTTCACTAGAGTGGAAAATCGCTTGTTCACAAAAGTATATTGTTGCAAAAGTCAACATCGTTTTGACGGCCTCCTCATGTTCAATGCAGAAAGCCCTTTTAAGCATTTGACATCCAAAAATGTGTCAGACCTGCTTTGTTTTGCAAATTCAACACGTGTCTTATTATTCAATTGAAATTCAAGAAGTGTCTCCGCCAAGCCTTGAGGTTCATCTGGTACACCCACAATGTCACATCGAAAGATTCTACAATCCAAATGAAATTATGCGAATCAATAACTGGAAAGTAAACAGTTAACCACTTTTTTTGAGCTTGGTAAGATATCTGATAGCTATATCCTTAATGTGGTAAAAAGTTATATTTCCACAATCTTCCAAGTACACGTCAAAACTTTGAAAAGTCAGCTTACTTGTTTCAGTCTGCTTTCTAATTCCAATATGAAAGCTTTTATCCAAATGCTGCAGTCTTATCTCTGGCTGACATTATATTGATATTTTTTCCCTGGCATTCTTTGTTCAATGCATTCACATGCTCAAAAATACCAGCTAGGTATGCGAGTGGTTGCAGCCAATAAAAGTGCATGAGCTTCTAACTTCACTGCTAGATCATGCTTTTGACCAGCCAGAGACTTTGAAGTTCCACTTTCAGAGCCCAGAACATTCAGAACGTGAAAGCCACCATACTTCCCTTTGATAAAGTAGGTCTGTATATTCAGCCTCACCATCTTTACATAAATCACGAAATAATAACGTTCTCAGTGAATGTCCTTTAATGAAATTTACAATCTGGATAACATCATGCATGACGACCCCCCAGTTCAGGTTCCACATGTTTCACAAACAGAGCTTGACGATAGATCATACAGTGTTTAACTTCAATTTTGGGATTCCTCTCTCTAGCAAAAGACGAAAAAACCATTTCCACGACCCAACAAAGCTGGAATTCATTAACAAACACACAAATACAGTCTTCCCTTTGTAAATTAACCTTATCAATGTATTCACTAACTCTATTGATTACATCAATTCCTTGACATCGCACTTAGAGAGGAGCGCAAAACATTTTCTCTCCAAGTAATAGAAAAACTTTGTAGCGAACATATTTCATAAGCTTCGCATTACTAATGACATCAGTGGTCTCGCTAAGCTGAATAGCAAGAATTTACTCGCATTTATAGAATGCGTTTTCTGGAAGGAACCGGTGGGCTTATTGTCCAAGCGTACACGACAAATTTTAAAAAATATTTATGTGATTCTAGCGGATTTTATATATCCCCAATGAGTCTGCATTACTTCCAAGAAGTCTCTTTTACCCCTGTTCGCCGACCCCTGAGATAGAGAAAGACAGATATAGAGAGAGACAGAGATTCATGGAATGAGAAATCTAAAAAGACTGCTCACGTATGTAGACTCCCCAAAAAGCCACCACATTGTAATCATTGAGAAACAGTTTTGGGACACGATCAGCGGCGTGTACGGCCTGGAACATGTGGGTGGGTGTAGTTGAGGTCGCCTGTATTGGACTCGAAGAAATGGCCATGAAGAAGTTCGTTGTCGATGTCCCCAGTGCGCCAGTCTGAAAAATTAAGGAGATGAACACTTATACAACTATTCAAAATAAAAAAATGATATTATTTACAAATCTTCACATGTAGCTAAATAACGAGAAATGCTCTTTTCATCCCCCCACATACAAACGAAAAATAAAATAAATGAAAACATAAATTGAATGTGAAATATGACGTTTATAATAACTGCTGTCAGCCCACATGGCCCATGTCTTTGTATTCCATAAAAAAACACCAGAGGTGTCAGAAGGGTTGGTGTCATCCAGTTCGGTAGGTCATGGTGACATGGTGTCACCCCCTCACAGTTTTCCCCCCAAAGACCTCCGAGCCTGCCAGTGCCAAATAACGGGAACACACAGAATTTTATATTTTGGTGCCACCCTCTATGTGATGGTGTCACCCGGTGCGGTCCGCAACCTCCACGCAGCCCTTTAGTGACGCCTCTGAATAACACTCCATGCTACACTTCTTTTCAACCATTAAGAACCTCTCTACTCCTCCTTCGCCCGCCCCATTTTTTCACCACCCGTCTGTGTGAGATGCGTGATCAACCCAATTACCACATACGTCGACATGCGAGATTCACTCTCTACTTACTTCCCCTTAGTGATGCCGGTGATGTATTTGATGTGTCCATCAACTGTGTCCTTAAGCGTCTGCCCCGTCATGGAGCTTACATAGCTGGGCTGATTGCCTGGAACTGCCCAGAACATGCAGTGACCACGAACACTGAGACTGGTCATTTAAGGAAAATTAAAAATAAAAAATAATTAAGAACTTATTCCGTGATCAATTTTTAAAACGTTCAGACGTTTAATTCAATAAATTAAAACGCATTCATTGAAAACAAATGTTTGCGAGTCTTAACGACAGCAGATTTAGTTACAGAGGTGGTTGTTTAAAAGTTAAACAATCGGTAATTACGATTTACAGAAGACACGTTAAACAAAACGTATTCAGTTTTTGTCATGAAGAAGGAAGGGTGACGTGAGATATTGTTCATCTGGAAAACGTTACCTAAATTTTTTTTACAAAACAAATACTTAAAGAGTCACACAGATTAATGCTAGCATGAGTAAGTTCGTTATCCCATGATAGAGAACTAAAATGTACGTCATAAAATTATTGTGTACAATACCAGAACTCAGTTACTCAAAGCAAGTTATGTTCCCTTAACTATTTTCCGTACACTTTGTTCTATTCCGCTCTTTTATAACTTCAAAAGACTCTTAACATTTTCGCTGCATCTCACTGAAGATGATATTTAAAAAAAAATTACTCAGACCCAAAATCGATTTCCAAACGTTTCATTTACACCAAAATAAATAAGATTTGAAAAAAAAAGGAAAATAAAGCTGCTGTTATCCACTTTGATTTCAGCATCGTATTTTATCACTTGCTTTAAAATATTATCCTTGTTATTTCAATATATTCACCAAATTTAACAAGTAAAATTGCTGAACTTACTTTAGCAAATAAGCAAAAACCAGAGACGTAACATAACATACCCATGTTTCTTTAATTCGTCATTTGCAGCGACAGCCACTGAAAAATCGGGATTTTCCTAAAATGTTAAAAAGGAAAGAAAAAAATTAAATTAATGTTGAATTATTATGTTGGTAAACGTTTACAAAAAACAATGAAAACTGACAGCACATGTACATCCGTGTGTTGTCTAAAAGCAAAAGCATTTGAAATATGTCTGCAATCCATAAAAAAAATTGATTACATTTAAAAGCGCAAACAATTTATTTTAAAAAAATAATAATTATAACCCATACACTATCATAGTCATTGTAAGATTTTGGCCTAACTGGAAAAATGTTTGATTAACTACTTGACAGTGAAGGCTCACTCACCCTTGTCCCTCTGTTGTACGGCCACTTATACTCTTGTATTGTGGCCCAGTTGAACATGTAGTAGGCGATGTTCTGGTACTGACGGAAGTCCGGGCTCACGATGTAGTCGGCGGTCATCTGGGAGCCGAATCCGAACAGGTGCCTTGTGTGGTCGATCTGATCACGTTGGAAGCGTGCAAATGATTAAATCAGGTTAGCGTGGATAGATTGATTGAGCTGATCTGGTATGAGCATAACAGTAATCGATAGTTGAGAATCTAAATATCTATCTGGCTGGTGTGCTATGCATGCGGCAGTGAAGTGGATCGCGCAGTCCAGTCAGGTAAGGAAATACACAAATCGTTCAACAAAGATTTCTGCTAATTTTATAGATGAGAATGATACCGATAATTTAGGAACGTGTCTTAATGTGTTGCATTTCTTCGTTCATGTTAAGAGACGCCTTCAATAGTTGGGGAATGTAAGAACGATGCTAGAAGGACGTTTTACAAGGAATATGGAGTATGGAGGGAAGGCGGTTTGATCCAAGACTTATTTCATTACAACTGCTCCGACTGATATCCCACTAACAGCTTAGAAAAAAGGAAAGCCCAACATAATCATGAAGTGCTCGTGCGAGAAGCACAACGCGCGACTGCCAATCAAAGATTGCCGTCGAAACCATTTAAATAAGTTTTTATGGCTAAACCACCGCCACTCGAAGACTGCGAAATTCCAAAGTTGAAATAAAGTTAAAGACTTAAAGGCCAGATTTGTCCGTATCATCGGTCAGGGTTTAATGAAATGTGTCAAGTTGTTCTTTTTTCGTTAGAAATGTTTAAGGAAAATATTTTTGTGTATTCTCTGGAACTACTTGGCGTAGCCTAGCTTTGGTGTCATTGAAGCAAGGCGAAATCACCATTCCATATTTTCCACTAAAAGCGCTCCGCAGTTGACCTCTTAATTTAAAACAAAAAACAAGCGCCCCCCCCCGAATAGAACTTTCTCTCCACACACCATCTAACACCACTACCCCAGTTAGCTGGTTAGGAATGTAAAACAGAAAGTGAAATCGAAAAAATGTTACATTCATATAACTATTTTGACACCTATAAATAAACTGAATGTATTAATGTATACATATTTAACACAAAAATACACTTTTTTCATGTACTTATATCCTTCCTTAAAATATAGTTCATATTTTAAACTAAATGTCTTACCTGAACTCTTAGATTATTTTTGTTCAAATTAGGTGCAACATTGAAACTGTAGAAAAATTAATAGTGTGGGATGTGCGATAATGGATAATATTGAAGTAATACAGCACATTTTAAGAAATGCGAAGTTAATGGTTTTAATATCTGTTTTAATATGCTTTCCCAACCAATTTATCATCTTCAAAACTTTACACATTTATACAGATATTTTAAGAACTAATCACCGCTATGAGCTACATTAGTACAGGTCAAATAACACAATTACTGTGAGGAGAGCTTAAGGCAGTGGAAGTGTGTTCAAATACAACTTGAAAAAAATCAGTATTTTTAAAATTATTTTAGAATCATCATTCTTTTACCATAAAGCCTTTATATAAGAGACATAACTAAAAGTATGTTCATTATAATACGCATCGCACGATAATCCAAAGATCAAAAATTTTTGTTATGTCTCATATATAAAGGATTTATAGAGCAAAAAACTACTACAGTCTGCCTGCTAAATTCTGAAATAAATTAATTTTGAAAAAATACACATCAGAATAAAATATAATCAATATACATAATTCCCGTCGTCTGTATTTATGTATGTATGTATGTATGTATGTATGTATGTATGTATGTATGTATGTATGTATGTATGTATGTATGTATGTATGTATGTATGTATGTATGTATGTATGTATGTATGTATGTATGTATGTATGTATGTATGTATGTATGTATGTATGTATGTATGTATGTATGTATGTATGTATGTATGTATGTATGTATGTATGTATGTATGTATGTATGTATGTATGTATGTATGTATGTATGTATGTATGTATGTATGTATGTATGTATGTATGTATGTATGTATGTATGTATGTATGTATGTATGTATGTATGTATGTATGTATGTATGTATGTATGTATGTATGTATGTATGTATGTATGTATGTATGTATGTATGTATGTATGTATGTATGTATGTATGTATGTATGTATGTATGTATGTATGTATGTATGTATGTATGTATGTATGTATGTATGTATGTATGTATGTATGTATGTATGTATGTATGTATGTATGTATGTATGTATGTATGTATGTATGTATGTATGTATGTATGTATGTATGTATGTATGTATGTATGTATGTATGTATGTATGTATGTATGTATGTATGTATGTATGTATGTATGTATGTATGTATGTATGTATGTATGTATGTATGTATGTATGTATGTATGTATGTATGTATGTATGTATGTATGTATGTATGTATGTATGTAATGTATT
Organism: Ampullaceana balthica; assembly: GCA_944989445.1. NCBI lineage: Eukaryota > Metazoa > Mollusca > Gastropoda > Lymnaeidae > Ampullaceana > Ampullaceana balthica. The sequence continues at coordinate 623,430 of CALYLW010000292.1, read as the reverse complement.
ATACGACGTCATTGTTTGATCTTATATATAATACAAGGTGTGCATCAAAAGGTGTGCAAATTAAAGATGCACTGTTAAAAAAATATTATATGACGTCATTGATTTAGCTCATATTTTAATTTTGGAAAAGGGAACAATGTAATAAAAAAAAACCCGTAAAAATCCAAGTTTTTCACTATAAATCATTTATGTACGAGACGTAACTAAAAGAATGTTCATTAAAATACGCAGCGCAAGACCATCCAGAAATACAAAATTGCAGTTGTATCGTAAAACATGTTTAATATAATGCGCACCGATCAGGAATATGTTTATAAAAAGAGATTGTCAATAAAATACGCACCTTATTGCGCGACAGAAAGGTTGTTCAATATGATACGCACCGCGACGCTCTATCTCAAAAAATAGCATGATACATAGGAATAAATAAAATAATCTAAAAAATCAATAATTTAATTACGGTACATGCGATCGATCTGAAATTTTGATACATTGTTTTATTATCGGTACAAAACTGCCTGCAAAATTTCAGCTCGCTAGCTTACGAGCAAGTGGGTTAAAAATCGATAAAAAGTTTTGGCGACAAGCAAGGGCGGGCGGCCGCAAGGGCGGGCGGCCGCAGACACCTCGAGTTAATATAAAGGATTTTAAAAAAGGATTTGATGATGGTTAATTATAAAATAAAAAAACAAAGGGGGCGCCGTAGGCACCCTACAACCCCTATTACAAAATATTTTGTGTACATTTCAGAAAGTTTAAAATTTCATATTTATCAAACAAGGACAAGTTAGTTGGGATTTTCAAAATGGTGGGTGCCGTAGGCGCCCAAAAAAATTGAATTAAAAAAAAAGATTTCACCTGAAAACTTCCGTTATTTTTGACGGGTAATACACTAGTGTAATACAAATACAGAACTTTCATTTATTTTATTTATTGTTTTGATATTATTGATTTATTTTCATGTTTAACAATTTTATGCGGACGTTCGAAAAGAGTTATTTTTGGTGCAGTAATTTGGTGCGCAGCTTTCTGAAATTGGTATTGTCACGGACGGTGACGGACGGACGGGACGGACGGACATACATAGCAAATTATATTGTTTGATATAATGCGCACCACGTGACATAAACATTTACAGATCGGGAATATATTAAAATGTATGATCAATATAATACGCACCGCACCGCGAGACAAGAAAATATTAAAAGTTGTTCAATATAATATGCACCGCGACAGTCTAGCACAAAAATGTACATGCTACATAGAGATACACAGAGATAATATAAAAATTCATTAATTTAACTACAGTACATTTGATCGATGTGAAATTTTGATAGATCATTTTTATCGTCGCCACGAGCCTGCCTGCAAAATTTCCGCTCGCTAGCATACGGTGAAGTGGGTTATAGATCGATCCAAAATTTTTGCTGCAAATAATAAATCAACCAAGCCCGACGAGTTAATATAAAGGATTTAATAAAAAAATCCTCGTTTATATGGTCTTAAGTTATAATTGGGATAAACTGAATGGACATTTATTTACTTGAATTGAATGTTGCTCTTCCTAAGGTTTTCAATCCTTTGATCAGCCTCGGCCTTCCAGTTCGTGTTCTCGGGGATTTCCGTCAGAGATGCGTCATCCACGTAATATTCGACATTGGGGGCGAATCCTTCCACGTAGATCTTTGCAGAATTGTATTCTATTGGAGAAGCGAATATCATCAGATTTAGTACAAATTTAATTGCGGTGAGCTAAATGGGCAACACAAGAGGAAAGAATGCTAAAATTTTAACTTTTGGACTAGATCATTGACAGAAGAGAAATGTATAACTTCATCTTTCAGTCCCCGGGCTGATAGAGAACGAATCATTTTGTACTACATAGTAGATAAAAATACTGAAATTTTACATTGACATTTAATAAACATAAATATCAAGAAGAAACGATAAAATAAGTTAGACTATTAAAAATCTTTCCATTAGTAAGACGGGCCACTGCTTGTTTAAAATTTAAAAAAGAAATATTCCCAATATTATGACGGGTGATTGCTAGTATACAATTAACAAAATAATAAAATGTATCCACCTCGGTTTGGGACCAAAAAGTCTGCGCAAACCTGCACCCAGCCATCAGCAGCCCTGATGAAATTTCGACTGATTACTGGTAAGTAGTAGTCAGCACCTGGTCGGAAAAGATTCACGTATCGTTTCTACTTTACCAGTGGAAAAAAACAACATTTTCTTTCTTTGTTGGATGTAACACAAAGAATTATTTTTAAAAATAACTAAAAGACACTTTTACTCTGGAGACGTGTTACAGAAAGCAGAAATTCATTTTGAAAAAAATCAATAAAAATACCATAATTTTATTGAGCTGTAATAAAATTTTTACTTTGTTATTTTTTGAAATTTCATCTAATTTTTTTAATTTTTATTTTCGGTTAACACAATTTTATTTTCCGTTTAAAGAGTTAAAATATATGTATGTGCATGTACAATTATGGAAGGTTACATAGTTACATCATAGTTGCAATGTGTAACAAGGTTTTATCGTATTTTAAACTTCTATTTACATAAACTGTTTCTGTTTTTTTAAAGTATGTTTTTTTTATTGTTTGTTTTGGGGGGGGGGTGGGAGGGAATACAAAAGAATAACGTTTTTTTAAAGTTGTCAGCCCATAAATAGCTGACCTGTGTCTTTCCATTTAAATTTGATCCTAACTAGTGCTGTCTGGTACATGCTTCCCGGGAGGTCGCTGACCAGTCGGACGTAGAGGCTGAACACGTAGCGTCCACCGGGCTTGACGGTGACCATCTGGGCTGGACCCATCCAGCTCTGGTTTCTGTCAAATGATGGACAGATAAATATTATTAAAAATACACATCAGACAATATATAATATAGAATAGGACTGCGATAAAGCTTTTAAATAGAATACAAAATACACAAATAATTAATTAAAGTTTTATAATTTAATTAATGCAAGAGTAAACGCTTCGGCTAATGCCTTCATCAGTACAATTAACATACGATACTTACATACGTATTAAAATTATAATTTTTCTTAATAATCTAAATATGAAAAAAAAACCACACAAAAAAAAACAAGCACAAACATACTAAATAATAAGAGATCGCTGTAAATATTAATTGGTAGATAAGAACATAAAAAAAATGTTCTTGAGTAAGCACTAGTCTTTAGGTGCAGACTGGAAAAAGCTAACATCGGAACAAGAAAGATAAGACTGATATAAATATAACGCTAATGATTAAGCTTTAAAAAAAACAAACCAACAACATTAAAAAGGAACAATTGAAAAAAAAACCAACAACTTTGGAATATATGTTTCATAATAAAATCGTATGACGTAGTAATAACCCACCCGACTCTACAGTGACGGCTAGAGTTAATCCAGTAGATGGATAACAAGTTAACAGGGTATGAGTGAATCTGACAAGACGTCACAAAACAGCGAACGTTTCGGCAAAGAGCCTTCTTCAACGCACAAATAGTACAAAAACAAATAAAACGAATATAAAGAAATTAAAACATTTGGTTGTAGTTTATCCACGAAAACTCCACCCCCCCTCCAAATAAAGTCATGGATTCATGTAAGTCACCGCATAAGAATCCCGATGAATGTTTACCCTTCCCCACTCCTCACCTTGCTACTCCACCGCAGACTTGATTTATGCACAATGACTGTATTGGTATTTTAACACCATCTTAGAAACATCACATTTTTTATACATCATATTTAAATTTTAGTTAAAAATTTAAAAAAGCGTTAATTAGATGTGAATGTGGTATTTCTAAGAATTTGATTTCTCGCAAATATCCAATCCCCCCCCCCATTTTTCGTTACTGCGCATTATTTAGACACCTAGAGAATAGTGTCTTTTGATAATAATCCAGCATTAAGATGAAACACAAATGTTTCTGTGAAAATGATGCTTTACCGACCTTCCAGTACATTTAGCGGATGTGGTGCCCCCGTGTTTCTGTGACGTGTCGGCGGTCATCGTGAAGCCGTCGTGAATCCAGTTGCTGATGCCATTCTCAAAGCCGGGATTCTGCAGAAGCTCAGTGGCCCCTTGAGCCCCCCACAGGCAGAGGGAAGCAAGAACGACAAACACCCTGAACAGTAACATATTTGGTCGGAAAATCTCGAATGTACTAAATCGACTCGTCCTAGCGCTCGAGCTTTTTATTTACACGAGGTCAGTTGATCTCAAAATATTTTGAATTTCTGAACCCCTTTAAGTAACTTATTAAATCTTACGTAAAAACTCTATATTTCTCTGGATTTTTTTCACCGGAAAGCATATAATACTTCATTTTCTTTATGTTCCTTTTCTATACAATGTGTAATCAGACAATATCTGCCAGTTGTTCTACATTCAGTACAGTTTGAGAAGTCATACAGTTGGCCGTACATAACATTATACAGATGTCTTCACTAAAAAAAACTATTATCTTATCATCATGTTAAAAATGGCGGATATTTATAGTTAAAGAATGAGAGCCGAGACGAGGGCTTTTAAGGCTGTGAGAGATGTGTTGTGTTGACATTGTATGAGCATGCGAGTTGACTTGACTGATTATGAAGCTCGTTATTTGTATTGTAAAGTGAACTCGTGCGAGGTCGTGAACTCAGAGTGAGGGACTATAAATGTCATAGGCAGGTGACTAAAGAGGCAGTTGTTATACAGACCACAAGCTGTTGTCTTGATTATTGCAGTTAGACAATTGCATCATAGACTAATAGAGAGTGTGAGAAGTTAACCAAGGATCAAGACCATTACCAGAGGCGTCACTGGGGCTGGTGTCACCCGGGGCGGTAGCTTATGGTGTCCTCCCCATATGACTTAACCCATAGAACTCCTCCGAGTTTTCCAGTGCCAAATAACGGGAACATATAGAATTTTACATTTTGGTGTCACCCCCCTGATGGTGTCACCCGGGGCGGCCCGCCCTCACCGCACCCCCTAGTGACGCCACTGACCATTACTACTACATGGTTTCAGAACTTCTACATGGTGTCAGATGGGCCCACTTCACCCGCAAATACCACTGGAGCTAAATGGAAATATTGCTGACCACTGGAGATTTAAGCAGTCCTTCCAAATATATAAGATAACCACTGAACTCGACACAAAAAGCAAAGAAGTGCAGAGCATGACCCCGCTGCACGAAATATGCCATGAATCAGTTGAAGATTATAATACATTCCAATGAACAGGATAGGAATGTGACGATTGTGACAGGGATTTTCAGTCAGTGAAGTGTTTGTTGATGAAGTTCGAGAGTTATTGTTTGCCGAGAAACAATGTAACGGTCAAGGGACACATGTTTTTCTCGAGAAATCAAGGTGAAGGAGAAATTTTTGATATTTTCGTAACAGACCTGAAACTTCAAGCTAAGTCTTGTGAATTCGAAAATTTGACAGAATCCCTGATAAAGGACAGAATTGTAAATGTACTTTCTAAAATAATTTTTTTAAAAAAAAAGGTCGTATTAAAATGATATAAAAAAATGTGCACACCATATTTAGACAATATAGAAAGCTGGCCGCATAAAATAAAGTCTTGTTATAAAGTAAATGTACTGGACCAAAATAACTCCTCCTTTTGACGTATTCATAATTGTATGCACAGGGAAATAATATTTAACATTTTGTATGTCTCTATATTTTACGATTTATATTTACGGTTTATAAGCAATGTGTATAATTTAAAAAAGGAATCATTTTTTTGTGTTCCCTATTTCGGATAAGGCATCATATTTTGTGAATTATATTCAATGCACACACACACACACACCAGATTTTATATCTGAAAAAAAAATGAAAAAAAAATATTCAATCGTCTATTATTATGTGCATCTTAAAAATGATTAAAAGGCAATTTTAGAAATGGCCTATGCTATTCTGAATACAAAGGAATGAACATAAAAACATATTCAATTCGCAATTCATATTAATTAAGCGTTTTCAGGATCACTTCATTAAATTTAGTCAACTTTTGTTAATAAATTCGGTATCGAAAGTTTATAATGTATAGTGTATATAAAGCTTAAGTAAACTGTTGTAAAGTGTAAGTTTATTTGACATAGGCCATAACTTTCAACATAAAATAAACTCGCTAATGTCGAGTTATGAATTAAATTTTAAAAAATCCCAATTTTATTCATTGGATGTAAAATATTAATACAATGCATAGTGAAAATAATTAAAATTAAAATAATTTAAACGCATATGTAATATATAAAGCTCAGTTGATATGTTTATGTTTGTTTGTTTGCATCCATTAAAGAAAGGCCACTGCTTTGTTGACATTTTCCAAAAGATCTCTGCCACTGTCGTCACTAAAAATTCTCTTATATATTTACGACACTGCATAGTAACACAATTGTAATTAATACAATATTTGCAACAGCGTCTATGAGATAAAGATAATAAAGATAAATAAAGAAATTAGGCTATATTCCTAATTTTTAAAAAAAAATCAATTTTATGTTAAAAACGCATGTGAAACCATGACAATAATTGATTTTAAAAATGGCCTATGTTAATCGATCATCAAAGGAATGTACATAACATATTCATTTCCAAATACAAAATAATTAAGCGTTTTCAGGATCACTTTATTTAGTTTAATCTACTTATGTTAATAGGCCCGGTAGCCTAAGTTTAAATAGATTGAAAAAAATACTGACACAATTATTACATAAATAGATTTTATATTAAATGTCGAGTTATGGAACAGAAAATAATTAAAACAAATTCGCAATTAAATCTAATGCATCGTGTGGCAGTTGTAATTAAATATGTTTACGTGTCTATCTAATATATAGAAAGTAACAGTAAAGAAAATGACAATTCTTTGTACTACACAGCTCAAATTATGAAGCGTACATGAAAATGTGCGCACCGTAATTAGACATTATAATATACTTTGAATAAGCAGCGCTGAAAATAAAGTATTGGGGTAAAAAAACGTCACCAAAAGTAACTCGCTTTGAACGGCATTTGAACGTCCGCGTAAATTTGTTCAATACAGAAATATTATATACTTGGGGCAAGTACCCGGCTTCTCCCGGGTTTAACAACAACAGCAACAACAACAAAAACAACAACAGCAACAACGACAAAAACAACAACAGAAACAGCAACAGCAACAAAACAACAAATACAAAACAACAACAAAAACAACAAAATCAACAACAAAACAACAACAAAACAACAACTACAACAGCAACAACAACAAAGCAACAACAACAAAACAACAACTACAACAGCAACAACAACAAAGCAACAACAACATGAAGGACATTGACGTCGCAGGGCAAGGGATGTGGACAACAACAACAAAAGCAAAAACAACACAAAAGCAACAACAGCAACAACAGCAACAACAACAAAAACAACACAACAGCAACAACAACAGCAACAACAACAAAAACAACAACAGCAACAACAACAAAAACAAAACAACAACAAAAACATCAACAACAAAACAATAACAAAGCAACAACAAAACAACAACAAAACAACAACTACAACAACAGCAACAACAACAAAGCAACAACAACAAAACAACAACAAAAGCAACAACAACAAAGCAACAACAACAAAAAAATTATTTTATGGCGATAATCGCCTTCTTGTTAATCTCGACACCAAAATGTTTATTAATTTGCGTCATTATTTTACGTCTTAATTTTCAATAATTTTTATTTTATATAGCTCATATAGGGAAAAACTACATTTTGGCCCCCGGGCCCCAGTATGTTATATATAAGGAACGAAACCTGTTTAATAACCTTTCCGGTATAATTTTGTGTACGTGTACCAAATTTCACGTTATTTGGTTGTCTGGATCTTGAGTTATTAGGGAACAGACAGACAGACATCCAGACAACAAATGCGGCTTATATATATACTAGGGGCAAGTACCCGGCTTCTCCCGGGTTTAAAATAAGGTTTTCTGTAGAAGCGTACACAACTAACTGTTTACTTGCATGCTATAAAATGGTACATTTAACAGTGTATGTGCTGCATGGCTTAATTTCAAGGATGTCACCATCCTCATCTTTCACAATAACAGTTTTGAGATCTTCAAATGAAATAGGTCCCCGAATATGGTGCAGCAGGAGGCGCATGTGAAATGCTTCTCTGTTGTGAGGATGCACAGTGTACACTCTTCCCAAGGCATTGTCTGTCACATATCTCGGGAAGTCTGCAAGAGGTATACCTTTTTTCGGATTTGCCAGACCTTTTGACTGGCATCCCAGCGAAAATGTCTAGGCACTTCAGAATACAGCAATGTTTTTGCAAGAGGATCTGTTTTGCAGAGATCAAAAAACGCTGTTAATGTAGTCTTTGTTGGAGTGTCTGTCAAATGTGCTGTTGGCTGTCCTGGTTTATAGTATACTCCTTGGCCTCCTTCAAGATGTACTGCCAAGTGAACAACTGTTGGATACCTTTGATGGATGGGAAAGTTAAGCAGGCGCCACACTGCCTCACTGCTACTAATGTATCGTCCTTGTTGATAATTAATTGGTAACCCCATCAAGCCTGTTCGGCATTTCATTTGCAACAGTAAACATGGCTGCATCACTTCCCTTGGTAACATAATTGCAAATCTACTTGATGCTTGTGTTTCTATGACGTACATAGGTCATTCCATTCTGTGCATATTCATGCATGTAACGGGGCCCTCCACTGAAGGATGAAGGCAGCACCACTAATTTGCCAAGATTTTCAGAAGTCACATTGTTGTCATTCCTTACTGCCTCTAATAGTACACCATAGTCCTCAGCTCTAAGTTTTGTTTGGTTGAGTCTGATGAAACGCAATCTCTCATTCTCAACCTTAGCATACATATCCACTATGTATTGCTGGAAAAGGCGCGGGCATCTGAGGAGTGTATTAAATTCGTTGACTCTTTGCATCATGCGATATGCATAGTAGTCATTGCTTGTGGCCTTGTTTACATCTTTTATGTTCAAATCATAGCCATCTTCTCCTCTAACAAATAGCAGAGGATACTGAAGTGGATCATATGACCTGTGAGTGTCTTGAATCCTTTGAAGTGGCATTTGTGAGCAACTTCTTGAATGCAGCACAATGTCTCTACGATCACCTAGCTCTCCAGCAATCATGATGCCATTTCACTAACAGATGGTGCATTGAATCTGCCTTTGTGTTCCTTTAATGGTGCTTTGCCGGAAATTTTGATTTTGTAGTCCACTTGAGTGTTATCCATAATCTCAGCAGCCATTTTAAATGACCTCACATAGCTGTTATGCTGATGCAGCATTCTTTGCAGTTTGAGGACAATGTTTCTGTCAACAGGACTGTCAAGCAAATCCAGTCGTCTTTGCACTTGCTCATCTTCTCCCAAGAAGTAAATCTGGAGATATTTGCTGTCTACAGCATTGACTGGATGAAGAGGTCCAGCATGGTGGTACACTTGGCCTTGGACCTTGAATGTTGGTGTCCACCCGTTATTCACGACAACATTAGACTTGAAGGAAGTCACGGCAAACATATTATTGAATAGTCTAATAAGTTTCACAAAGTCCTTTGATTGTGCAGTTTCACCATTCAACAGAATGCACAATGGTTCTGGTGGCTTTAGAATTGGGGGCAGTTTGACTTTACCACTGGAACAGCACATGCCTGGAGTTTCTTTGCTCAGCTGTTTCAGCTGCTCTGGGAACTCTGTGGCGGACCTGATCTGCCTGGATTTTATATATTTTTTTTTCGTATGTTATCATTGCGGGAGAGTACTCAACAACTTCCCAAAGTTTCATGCTCCTATTTACACGGGAAGTTGGATATTTAATGATTAGTCTGTTTTATATAGCTCATATTAGGAAAATACCTACATTTTTGCCCAAGGCCCCCTAGTGAGTAATAATTTTATATATTTTTTTCGCATGTTACCATCGCGCGAGGGTACTCAAAATCTTCCAAAAGTTTCATTCTTCTACTTACATGGTAATTTGGAGAATTATTGATGAGTCAGTTTGATATATGAAAAAAAACTACATTCAGGCCTCTGACCACCCAGTGAGTGATAATTTTTATTAATGTTTCGCCAGTTACCATTTTGGGAGGGTATATAACAACTTCACATAGTTTCATGCTTCTACCTACACAGGAAATAGGAGATTTAATGATGAGCCTGATTTATATAGCTCATTTAAGAAAAAACTACGTTTGGGCCCCCGCCCACCCCCCTACCCAGTTAGTGATAACTTTATACTTTTTTCGACTGTTACCATTGCGGGAGGGTACTCAACGACTTTCCAAATTTTCATGCTTCTACCTACTCGGGAATATGAGGAATTGGTGTTGATTCAGTTTTATATAGCCCATATAAGGAAAAACCGGTATTGGGGCACCCGGCCACCCATGAGTGGAAATGTTTACATTATTTTTCACCAATTATCGTCATAATAGTGTATTTGGCAAGTTCCCAAAAGTTTCATGCTTCTACCCTCACGGGAGGTTGGAGAATTAGTTTTGAGTCAGTTTTAAATATACGGAAAAAAAATACATTTTGGCCCCGCCCCCAGTAAGTGATAATTTATATAATTCATTTTTCTGTTGTATGGGGTTTATTTGTTTTAAAGAAACATTTCGAAACGCAATGTTTGAGCTTAAAATGTGCCCTGCTGGTTTCGTTTAAGTTATGCAAAAAGTATAAACACAGTTGCTTAGCTACAGTGTTTATGCCACACAGGGATGGACGATATTATTGACTCCTACCCTCGCCGATAAAAGGAAAAAGCTTGATCGGACGACTGGATAAAATACATATAGAATATACAAAAAAGAAACAGTGTAAAGTAAAAAAATATGTAATTTGCAAACAAATTTTATAAAAATATATACGTAATCTTGTTAGAGGCGCAACATTAACAGACATAAAAATAAACCATTTCATAACATTTAGTTCACAACAAAAAACACACACACTCACTGATTCACACATGTGCACACAAATACTTAAACGCACACCCACAGCGGTATATTAACAATTAAAAATAATAACTGCTCTTTTCACTTTTTTTCCTATTTACAAATTAATATGAACTCAAACTATGACGTCACATCACATTATTTTATGGCAATAAACGCCATCTTGTTAATCTCGACACCAAAATGTTTAATATTTTTACGTCTTAATTTTCAATAATTTTTATTTTATATAGCTCATATAGGGAAAAACTACATTTTGGGCCCCCAGCCCCCAGTATCTTTATATATATGGAACGAAACCTGTTTAATAACCTTTCCGGTATAATTTTGTGTACGTGTACCAAATTTCACGTTATTTGGTTGTCTGGATCTTGAGTTATAAGGGAACAGACAGACGACGGACAGACAACAAATGCTCTTATATATAAACTAGGGGCAAGTACCCGGCTCCCGCCCGGGTTTAACAACAACAGCAACAAACAAAAACAACAACAAAACAACAAAAACAAAACAACAACAAAAACAACAAAAACACAAAACAACAAAACAAAACAACAACAAAACAACAAAAACAACAACAAACAACAAAAACAAAACAACAACAAAAACAACAACAAAACAAAAACAAAACAACAACTACAACAACAACAGCAACAACAACAAAGCAACAACAACAAAACAACAAATACAACAGCAACAACAACAAAGCAACAACAACATGAAGGACATTGTCGTCGCAGGGCAAGGGATGTGGACAACAACAACAACAGCAAAAACAACACAAAAGCAGCAACAGCAACAACAACAGCAACAACAACAGCAACAACAACAAAAACAACAACAGCAACAACAACAAAAACAAATCAACAACAAAAACATCAACAACAAAACAACAACAAAACAACAACTACAACAACAACAACAGCAACAACAACAAAATAACAACTACAACAACAAAAGCAACAACAACAAAGCAACAACAACAAAAAAAAATATTTTATGGCGATAATCGCCTTCTTGTTAATCTCGACACCAAAATGTTTATTAATTTGCGTCATTATTTTACGTCTTAATTTTCAATAATTTTTATTTTATATAGCTCATATAGGGAAAAACTACATTTTGGGCCCCCGGGCCCCCAGTATATTATATATATGGAACGAAACCTGTTTAATAACCTTTCCGGTATAATTTTGTGTACGTGTACCAAATTTCACGTTATTTGGTTGTCTGGATCTTGAGTTATAAGGGAACAGACAGACGACGGACAGACAACAAATGCGTCTTATATATATAGAGAGGGCTATATATATGAGATATATACTAGGGGCAAGTACCCGGCTCCCGCCCGGGTTTAACAACAACAGCAACAAAACAAAAACAACAAAACAACAACAAAACAACAAAAACAAAACAACAACAAAAACAAAACAACAAAAACAAAACAACAACAAAAACAACAAAAACAACAACAAAACAACAAAAACAAAACAACAACAAAAACAACAACAAAACAAACAAACAAAACAACAACAAAACAACAACTACAACAACAACAACAAAACAACAACAACTACAACAACAACAGCAACAACAACAAAGCAACAACAACAAAACAACAAATACAACAGCAACAACAACAAAGCAACAACAACATGAAGGACATTGTCGTCGCAGGGCAAGGGATGTGGACAACAACAACAACAGCAAAAACAACACAAAAGCAACAACAGCAACAACAACAGCAACAACAACAAAAACAACAACAGCAACAACAACAAAAACAAAACAACAACAAAAACACAACAACAAAACAACAAAACAACAACTACAGCAACAACAGCAACAACAGCAACAACAACAAAGCAACAACAACAACAACAACAACAACAACAACAAAGCAACAACAACAAAAAAATTATTTTATGGCGATAATCGCCTTCTTGTTAATCTCGACACCAAAATGTTTATTAATTTGCGTCATTATTTTACGTCTTAATTTTCAATAATTTTTATTTTATATAGCTCATATAGGGAAAAACTACATTTTGGGCCCCCGGGCCCCCAGTATCTTATATATATGGAACGAAACCTGTTTAATAACCTTTCCGGTATAATTTTGTGTACGTGTACCAAATTTCACGTTATTTGGTTGTCTGGATCTTGAGTTATTAGGGAACAGACAGACAACCAGACAGACAACAAATGCGTCTTATATATATATAGATATATATATATATATATATATATATATATATAAAGCTCAGTTGGTGTTTGTAACTTTGTATCGGTTTAAAAAAAAAGTATTTTAGAAAGTACATTTATAATTTTGTTTATTTGCGCTATGAGTCACTTAGCTTTTGCCTTTTAAAGGGATAGTGCCACATTTTCTTTATCTCATAGACGTGGTTACAAATATTATATAACTTACAATTGTGATACGATGCAGTTTCGTAATTATATATTAAATTTTTGAGTGACGAGGGTGGTAGAGCTCTTTCGGAAAACCTATAAGTTATGTTAATTTTGTACAAGTGGGAATGAAATTGTAAATTTAGTTATTATGGTCGGCGAGAATCATTATTTAATAAATCATATCTTTTAAAAAGTAAGGTTATGTTAAAAGGCACTGCATTAAGTGAAAATAACTCACGCGGTAAAATGGCATATCTCTGTTTCTCATAAGATTTTAACTAAATAGAAGAATCTGAAATTTAACTTAGCAAATAAAAATTGCAATAACCAGCAACTAATACTTCGATAAAGGGTCAGCACACTCCCGCTACAAAGTGCGGGTATTTTTCTAGTTATATATATATATATATATATATATATATATATACATATATATAGATGGATGGATGGATGGATGGATGGATGGATGGATGGACGGACGGACGGACGGACGGACGGACGGACGGACGGACGGACGGACGGACGGATGGATGGATGGATGGATGGATGGATGGATGGATGGATGGATCGATGGATGGATGGATGGATGGATGGATGGATGGATGGAAAGAGAAAGAAAAATACAGAGACATGGAATGAGAACTCTAAAGGACTGCTCACGTATGTAGACTCCCCAAAAGCCACCACATTGTAATCATTGAGAAACAGTTTTGGAACAGGATCAGCGGCGTGTACGGCCTGGAACATGTGGTGGGTGTAGTTGGGGTCGCCTGTATTGGTTTCGAAGAAATGTCCATGGAGAAGTTCGTTGTCGACATCCCAATGCGCTAGTCTGAAAATTAAGGAGATGAACACGTAATCAACTATTCAAAATAAAAAAAGATATTGTTTAAAAATCTTGACATGTAGCTAAATAACGATAAATTTTCATTTCATCCCCCACATACAAACGAAAAATAAAATAAATGAAAACATAAATTGAATGTGAAACATGACGTGTATATTAACCGCTGATAGCCACTTGTCACATGTCTTTATATTCCATAAATAGCACCAGAGGCGTCACAACGGTTGTGTAACCCGGTGCTGTGGGTCATGGTGCCACCCCTTCACGACTTACCCCAGAGACCTCTGCCAAACAACGGGAACATATAGACTCCACGTACCCCACACCCCTAGTGACGCCTCTGAATAACACTCCATGCTACACTTCTTTTCAAACATTAAGACCCTTCTACTCCCCTTCCCCGCCTCATTTCTTTCACCACCTGACTGTGTGAAATGTGAGATCAACCCAATTACCACATTCGTCGATATACGAGATTCACTCTCTACTTACTTCCCCTTAGTGACGCCGGTGATATACTTGATGTGTGCGTCCACTGTGTCCTTCAACGTCTGCCCGTCATGGAGCTTACATTGCTGGGCTGATTACCAGGAACTGCCCAGAACATTCAATGGTCGCGAGCATTCTGATTGGTCATTTAAAGAAAAATAAAAAATAAATTATTCCGTGAATAACTTTAGAACTTCTCCGGTGTTCGATTCAGTTATTTAAAAAGCGTTCATTGGAAAACAATGTGTACGAGTCTTCCGACTGAAAATTTAGTTAAGTTAGATATCGATTATTAGGATTTACCTAAGACACGATACAAAAAAAAATTCAGTCTTTGTCATCAAGAAGGAAGAATGCTATGAGATATGGTTCATCTGGGGAAAAGTTATCTAAAATGTTTACAAAACACATCTTTAGTCACACTGTTTGCAATTATTGATAGCATGAGTCCAATATAAGAGACTAAAATGTACATCATAAAATTATTTTCTATAATACCAGAACTCAGTTACTCAAAGTAAGTTTAGTAAGGCATTTTCTCTTAAACATTTTCCTTACACTTTGTTCTTTTCCCACTCTTTTATAAATTAAAAAGGCAGTTAATTTTTTTTACTCCATCGCACTCATGTTGATATTAAAAAAAAATTAAGCACACAAAAAATCGATTTCCAAACGTTTCACTAACTCCAAAATAAATAAGATTTGAATTTAAAAAAAAGGAAAATAAAGCTGCTTTCATTTTTATCCCCTTTGATTTCAGTATCGTATTTTACAACTGATTTGAAGCTATTACCCTTGTTTTTTCAAGTTATTCACCAAATTAACCGACACAAATTGCTGAACATAATTTAGCAAAGAAGCAAAGCCGTCGACATAACATTACATACCCATGTTCCTTTAATTCCTCAGTTGCAGCAATAACCATTGAAAAATCGGGATTTTCCTAACATGTTAAAAATGGGGGGGAAAAAAGATATTAAAATACATGTTGAATGATTATGTCTGTAAACTTTTCCAAAAATAATAAATATAAAAAATGACAGAAAATGAACATACGTCCATGTGTGTCTAGTTGCAAAACACTTTTTAAATCACGTCTGCAACTGCAATCCATAAAAAAGTTGATTCCATTTAAAATCGTAATCAATTTATTAAAATATATAATTATTATTACTTATACAAGATCATAGTCATTGTAAGATTTTGGCCTAACTGGAAAGCTATTTTAATTATTATCAGGGGTTGATGGCTCACTGACCCCTGTCCCTCTGTTGAACGGCCACATGTACTCCTTTATCGTGGCCCAGATGAAGATGTAGTAGGCGATGTTCTGGAACTGACGGAAGTCCGGGTCACGATGTAGTCTGCGTTTGTCTGGAAGCCGAATCCAAAAAAGGTGCTTCGCGTGGTCGATCTGATCACGTTGGAAGCGTGCAAACGATTAAATCAGGTTAGGGCGGATAAATTGATTGAGCTGGTCTGGTATGAGAATAACAGTAATCGACAGTTGAGAATCTAAATATCTATCTGGCTGGTGTGCTCAGCATGCGGCATTTAAGTGGATCGCGCTGTCTATTCATGTAATGAAAAAAAAATCTTTAACTTTAACCAAAGATGTCTGCGAATTTATAGAGGATAAAGTGTCTGAGACAGATATTTAGGAACGTGCTTTAATGTGTAGCATTTCTCTGTTTATATGAATAGGCGCCTTCGCTAGTTCGGGAATGTAAGCGTAAGAACGATGTGAGAATGACAGTTTAAAAAGGAATATTCTGTATGGAGAGATGGTGGAGTGAGCCAAGACTTACTTCACGACAAGGGCTCCAACTCAAATCTCACTAAAAAAATAGAAAATAAGCAAAGGCCAATATTGCCACGAAGTGCTCTTGCCAAGCAGGATTATCGTCGGAACCATTTAATATGTTCTTTTAGCTAACCCATTGCAACTCGAAGACTGCGGGGCACCAAAGTTGAAATAAAGTTAAACCGTGACTTATATTCTCCGGAACTCAGTAAATTTGCTTAGCGTTGGTGTCACTGTAACCAGTCCAAATTCCACTTCCCCCGATTTTAAGCAGTTGCCCTCTTAATTTAAGAGTAAGAGGAAAAACATAAAACAAAACAAGCGCCACCCGAATATAAGACCCTCTCCACATTCCAATGAACACTACCGCCCCACTTTGATCTGCTTAAGAATGTAAAACGTAGAGTAACACTGACAAAGAATGTTGATAACTTGAAGGCACAGAAATAGAGGTATTTTTACACCTATAGTTAAACTGAATGCGTAATTGTAAACTCATAGTTAACCTTTTTTCTTCTCCCAATCCATTTACTCTTTTAGAAACAGTTCGTATTTTAAACTAAACATTAAGTTTCTTACCTGATCCTTTTTGTTCAAATTGGACGCAACATTGAAACTATAGAAAAATTAATAATGTGTGTGGGAGACAATGGATAGTATTGAACATATACAGGGCATGTTAAGAAGATCCAAATAATCTAAATAATGATTATGATGATGATGGGTTTCTTCTATAGCGCTTCCAGCTAGAGTTCTCTGTATCTTCCGTGAGAGATGCGTCATCCATGTAATAGTCGACATTGGGGGCGAATCCTTCCACGTAGATCTTTGCAGAACTGTATTTTATTGGAGAAACGAATATCATCTGATTTCGTACAAAGTTAATTGCGATTAGCTAAAAAGGTAGCCCTGGGTATAAATGCTGCCATTTTTACTGTTGGAATAGATCAGTTACTGAAGAAAAATGTATAAATTCTTATTTCAGTCCCCGGGCTAATAAAGAACGAATCAATTTTTTATTACATATTAGATCAGGGGTGGGCAAACTACGGCCTGCGGGCTGCATGCTGCCCGCCATAGAATATTATGGGGCCCGTAGAAATGTACATGTTGCGATCTTAAGTCGATGTTAAGCTTCTTTGTTTAGAATTTCTTAAAATTTTATTTCAAGAATTTGATTCGAATCTAGAGATATTAAATGGGTTTATGGCTACATAATTGATTAATGATCATTAGTCATTAATTGTTAACATCCTTATTCGAAACTGCATTTCAGCTCAATTGGAAGTGGCTTTTGTTTGCGATTTACATGTTGGCGGTTTAAAAAAAAATTGTAATTTAAAAATGAATAGACGTTGATTTAACCATGAGAGCTGCCAAAAAATAAATAATAAAAAAAATTGAGAACGATTGTCGTGTTTTTAATGACGAATGAGCCGTGAGTGTGTGAGCGTTTTTAAGGAGTACAACTTAAAAAGACACCACCAAATAAAATATTTGGATTTCGGCAAGATTTAATGTACGAAGAAAGAAAAAAAAAGAATTGTCAGGATTTGGTTAATACTTTTAAAAAGCAGAAAACTGTTTTCACCAAACAGTCTTTAATACAAGATGCGGCAACCGAAGTCAGTTTGGTGCTGTCCCATAAGATTGTAAAACGGAACAAGTCTTTCCAGACACTGCGTTGCTTGTCAGATGCGGCAAGTCTAAGAACATATCGATGTTGACTGAATGCAGTTTGAATGCAGTCACGCTAATAACAGCCAGTAAACTGGCTCCACAGCTCAAGAGCATTATCCAAAATTGTGAAAAGTTACATGCTTCTCATTAATTATAATTGTACTCTATGGTCACCTTTAATGTAAATTATGTTCCTACTTCTTCATAGTTATTATAACAGGTAATAATAAACATTTGTAGAAATAATATCTAATAGTAAAATCGTATGATCAAATTAGAAACTGTTTCAGTTAGTATTTAAAATGTAATGTGCATGTTTAATAGAGCGTGAATGTGAAGTATAATGTCAACATGGTTATGACACTTTGTCAATTGTAATTGAAATAGACAAAGTATATATGAGGCCCGCCTATAACGGTAAAGTTTTCAATGTGGCCCACGGTAGAAAAAGTTTGTCCACCCCTGTATTAGATGAATAATACTGAAAATTTAAATTAAAATTTAAAAAACATGAATATCAAAAAGTAACGAGAAACTAGTTATACTTTTTAAAAGTCTTTCCATTTATATGACGGTCCTTTGGTTGAATAAAATTAAAAATATAATTTTCCATTATTATGACGGGTGATTTCTAGTATACGATTAAACACAATAAATAAAATGTATCCACCTCGGTGTGGGACCACAAAGTCTGCGCCAACCAGCACCCAGCCATCAGCAGCACTGATGAAATTTCGACTGGTTATAACCCACCGACCCAACAGTGGCGGCTAGAGCTAATCCACGAAACCTCCCACCCAATATAGTCATGCATTCAAGTAAGTCAATGCGTAATAATCACGATTAGTGCTTATCCCTCCCCATCCCTCACCTTGGTACTCCACTGCAGACTTGATTTATGCATAATGACTGTATTGCTGTTTATAAACACACTATTAGAAATAGCACATATTAATGTGAATATAGCATTTCTAAGATTATTATTCCTCGCAAATATCGAATGTTTGTGTGTGTGCGTTATTGCACGTTATTTAGACAACTAGAGAAAAGTATCTTAAGATAAAAATCCAGCATTAAGATTGAACAAAACTGTTTTTCCTCCTAGAATAACGTTTTTACCGACGACCGTCCAGTGCAGTTAGCCGATGTGGAGCACCCGTGTTTCTGTGACGTGTCGGCTGTCATCGTGAAGCCGTCGTGAAGCCAGTTGCTGATGCCATTCTCAAAGCCAGGATTCTGCAGAAGCTCTGTGGCCCCTTGAGCCCCCCCCCCTAGGCAGAGGGAGGCAAGAGCCAAGAACACCTTGAACGGTAGCATAATTCGTCGGGATATCTCGCAATAACTAAAACGACTCGCCGTAGCGCTCGTGTATTTTATTCACACGAGGTCAGGTGATCACAAAATATTTTGAATCCAGAACCCCTTTAAATAAATTATTAAATCTTACCTTAACACTCGTCATTTTTTTCCCCAGGAAAGCATGGAATACGTCATTTTGTGCTGCGTTCCTTTTCTACATGATAATCAGACAATAATAACTACCAGCTGTTAAACATTGACCAAAATTTTCGAATTCATAAAGTTGGCCGTATATAGCATTTTTACTGATGTCTTCATGAAAAAAACAACAACCTGTTATCGTATCATCAGGTTAAAAAAATGGCGGATAGTTAAAGATTGAGACCCGAGACAAGAGCTTTCAAGGCCACTAGACTTGTTGTTGTTCCTAGACACGTAGTTCTTACACAAGTCAGAACTGATAGTGCCAGACCCGAAGGTCTACAGTCTTTAATTTCAACATTAGGTATTTGTAATTTTCTTTGAGGAAAGATAATGGCAGGATAGTGATGTCATTTTCAAACTTTCCTTATCAACAACTTAAACAATATCGAGCTCATGAATTAGACTAATTAGACGCATGTAAGTTTTTACTTATTAATCGCATCTCATTTTAAAAAAAAATCTTCGAATCGTGTTACAGGTTGCAGTATCTTAGCTGTAAACTGTAATCTTTTAATATCTTACATAATGCTTTTCACATATCACTATTATTGCTTGATATAGGATGGCATACTTACATATATTACCCAATCAGCGTTTCATCATATGATTAATATGGACCACGGGGTAAATAAAAATATAAATTTGACCACGATGTTGGATAGCACAAAATACTTTAATTATTTTTTTTCCTGTCGCTCTCTCTAAATTAATTACGACACCATCTGTCTGGGGTGGGGGATGGTGGGGCAAAAACGATGATATTTTTAAAATCATTTTTTTAAAGATAACCTTTGATCTATAAAAAAAAAGTATTAATGCATAGTGGTCTACTCAGTATGGAAGCTGGTAAATCTTCTGGTACAAATATTTTTACGTCAGTTAAGTGAACTTTAAAAAAATCTTTCTTAACCAGATGAATAATAACCCAAAAAAATAAAATACGATTGAAAATATGAATCTTCAATAACTCATTTTTCAAATATCCTAATGTTGTTCTTTTTGCTATAATTTCTCCCTTTTATCCGCCAAGAAACAGTTATTACAATTAAATATTATTAAAATTTTTAAAAAAAATGTTTCACCTGCTTAAATGTGGCGCAGAATTTCATAAGTAAGATTCTCCACGAATTCGTTATCAGATAGATGCATGATGAGACAAAGATCTATGTACACCATGAAACTTACATAAAATGATACATCCATATAGTGATACATGCATACAGTGATGTATCGATATGTGCTTACATTGATAACTTATACATTATTACGAGCTTAGAGGGACGCAGTCAATGAAACTTGAAAATGGGTAAATGTGGGTAAGGCGACAACTGCATGTGGTGATACCAATGTTCCCTTTAAGCTGCGCGGGTGCGCGGCCGCGCAGATCTCTGACCGACGCAGCGAAGCAGTTTAGAGATCCCGCGCAGCAAATTTCGTAAAATATTGCACAGAAAAATGGATGCTCTGCAACTTTGCACACGAGTTTTTTTTACTTTGCACACGGACCAACAAACCTCAGAGGTAACACTGGGTGATACATTAATGCTGTTATTCATGCCTATTGAGAGACAAGCAGACGGTTATATTAGCAGGGGAATATGCACAAATCTAATTTCGTATCACGTTTCATTAGTTGGAGATAAATGACAGATAATGAAACTTATGCATGAAATAAAAGGTATTCTTAAAAAAATATTAAAACCAGAGGCGTCACTAGGGTTGGTGTCACCCGGGGCGGTAACTCATGGTGTCACCCCCTCACGACCCACCCCATAGAACTCCTCCTAGCTTTCCAATGCCAAATAACGGGAACATACAGAATTTTACATTTTGCTGTCACCCCCTTGATGGTGTCACCCGGGGCGGCCCGCCCCCACCGCACCCCCCTAGTGATGCCACTGATTAAAACATAAGTTTTAAAATTTTGACTCAAGGGAATTTATTTGGAGTGTGTGGTGTGGTTGGAATTAAGGACGAGTGGAAGAGTAATTTATAAAATACAATTTGTTTCTAAAAAATTTGGTTTAATTTTAGTTTTCTTAAGATAAGTTTTTCAGGGTTTGTGAAAGATGTAAGCATTTTATTTTTTTATCCTTAAAAAAAGTCGGATCGGATTCTCTCCGGGCCGTAGCAGCAAGTCGTTCTCTAGAAGATGAGAGTTTAGTGCTGGTGAGGACGACAGAGGCAATAAGGATATAGCCATGAATTTTTATAACGCAAGGAAGGCCCAGAGCAGCGCTGACATCTCATGGAAATACAGGCTGTGAGGTGGTTGGCCTATAGTAGCCCCATGTAATATATCTTCTGACATTATTGTAGTAGGCGTAGATTAGCCCAAGCCTGTCATGAACCGACAGACTTTGACGTAGTAGACCTAGAATAGCTCCGACATATTAAGTACCTACAGACTTTGTCGAAGTAGACCTAAAATAGACCTGACATATTAAATACCATTAGACTATGACGTAGTAGATCAAGAAAAGTCCCTATGGGGATACAAATAATTTCCTTACTCCATATGCCAGAACAAATATTTACAAATTCTTGTTCTTTCCGTCTGGAATTCGGGTTGAATGGGTTGCCTGATCAAGCCAGGAAAACAAGCAGAATGTCAAAATTTAAGACTGTAATAAAAATGAAAAATGCTTATAGTACTGCGTATATAAAATATAGCTTCGTTTTTGGTATGTTGTTAATACGACTTGAAAATTTTAAATTTTAAAGGCATACAAATAAAACTATGATTGTTTTTAATGAGAAGTATTATTTTTTTAAAAGTATCTCAAACATTACGTATGTCTCTTGCCGTGGCTATTTTCTGATGATCATAAAGATCAATAATGTAAATTTTAGGTTGCCTTATCAAAACCCGACTCAACTGAAAACTTCCAACTGTGGCTTAAAGGATTGACCATTCTTTTCATCGACAAATGAACATCTCATAACGGGAACTGCATGTACATAATACGGTTAAATAAGAAATGATACCTTCACCATTTTCGTAATTTTTAAATAAAAAAATAAATAAATAAAACAATAAAAACCCTTTGCTGAATAGAGTAAAGAATTTTAGTTCGTTGCCGAAGTGTTGACCACTGCAAAATGTGGAGGGCTGTTATGAGATATTTTGCCCCCTGTGAGTCCCTGCACACGTTTCACAGACTCATCACCTCCTGTCAGTCCAGTAGTGGTTATACTGTGTCTTAATCATAAATATCTTTATTTGTATGAAATTTCATCCTTGTCCCCAGGGTGGGGAGAGGTGCATGACAATCTATACGTTTATACCTCTTACGGGGGGCTTACGCTCAATGATGATATTTCAATTTTGTTTTCACCACGTATCATTTTGGACTTCTTTTAACAGCCCAAATTTTGGTGGATTGCACGTCACATAAATCGAAGATGTTGACAACGAATTTGCCAACCCAGCATGATTTGAATTAAAGGATGTTGTACTTATAATCATTGTGCAATGACCATCTCAGGCTTGAATAAAAAAATTAGTGTTTTAACAAATGTTTGTACTTTCTTTATTACCCTCACAACATACGCGAACTAGACCTCCTTGTACAAATTTGTAACAAAATAAACATTTTAAAACATTGTGTTTTCTGAGTTCTCAAACAGGTGAATAGCTCATTTTCACCTTGAACTTTCTTATGTACCTTGTGTATGATTACACTGAACCCACCGAAACGTGTTTTATTAAACTTGTCGCTTTGAAGGTCTTAAATTAGTTGTCTTGTTGTCAAACTTTTATTGGTGAAGGCAATAGGAGAATAATAGGAGTAATAGGAGAGAAAACAAAACGACCGTTTTTGTGTGATTTTGTGTGTGTGTGTGTGTGTGTGTGTGTTGCCGCCTCATTAGATACTCTCTGTTCAAAATCTTTAAAAATATTACCATTGGTATTTGTAAAAAATCTTTAATGGCCACATTAAAAACCATCTTCAATTTATCTAAGAAGAATATTTAAATATCGAGTGACAATATCAATTCCAAGTATTTCGATCTTGACCAGCTACAATCACCAACACACAAACTAACTTGCAAACTGCTCCAGCCAGCACAGTTTTTGTGTGTGCTTAACATCCATTGTTGACTAAATCTTCAAGTCCAGTGTCTTATTTCATTTGTTTACTGAGACATACAACGCACACCGTGACTGTTCTGGCTTCGGTTAAACGTTCTGTGCCTTATACCCACCTCGTCATGGCCCGGGGCTTAAAACTTTCATCATACATTGTCAGCTATGTAGACGTAATGTGAGTCCGACTCAAGGAACATTGTTTGTTAAACTATCTAAGACATGCACCAAACATTCGAGCTCACGCACACATTCTGGTTCTTTGGAGATATCGACTCTACTGTAAAAACTGAATCTCAAAATTTAAAAAAAAGCAAATATTTAACAAATGAGTTTCGTCCATTAATTTGACCACATTCTTCTGAATTAGACACTAACAAACTTTGCATGAAAAAAAAGCAACAGGTATGTACAAATGTAAAATAATGAACAAAATATTTTTTGGACATGATCGCCATAATTTATTGATCAGCTCTGATGTACAACATGTCAGATGACCGTCATCATTTATTGATCAGCTCCGATTTACAAGATGTGATCAATTGCATCCATGTTTACGAATCTCCACAAGAGTGGCTTTGCAGATGTCGTTGACGAACCCAATTTTTGAACATTCAAACAATTTAAGTTTGTCTGACAAAGCGTTGCAGAGGATAGTTTGAAGCACATCTGAAAAAATAATAAAAAACGAAGAGGGAAAAAAATTATTTTGTGTGTTGTAAGATAGCAAATAATTTTCTAGAATGTTTGGTTCTAGAATGACTTCGTTGTTTCATTCTGTTATGCATAAAAAATTTTTGTACACTAGAATATTAGCGTTGTTTTCTTCTTGTTTGCTTGTTAGAAAAAGAGCAGCGCACGCTTTTGTCTTTATAATTTGTGATTGAGGCACATAATAACACAATTAAAGGATCTGCGCATCATTGTGTACCATATAACTGCATCGATAGACACAATTTCGGCAACTAAATATTAATGGACTTTTCATGAGTAATTCAGTGGTGAGTTACCTTAGTACCCTTGACCAGCCTAGTTTATTCAAGTTCCAAACATGCTACCTTAAACGAAAGCTACACAAGCTAGGGCACTCTAAAGGGTAATCTCTTCTATTTATCAAATGCACAGATCACCATGTCTCCTGTAAAAAGTTGAGGTTTTGTTTCAACTTCCGTTAACCTGATACGTTGTAGGGCTGCCCATCGGAGTATTAGTGACTGGAGGTTGGGGAACAGGGGGCGATAGACACAAATACATCAATTGTTGTCGCCTCAACGAATCCCTTTGGAAGTTTGTTCCAGTGACTTATTGTCCTTATCAGGAACGAGCAGCTCCTGTAATCGATTCGTATATTTATCAGCTTTTAATGCCTATCATGGCCTTGTCTCTGTATGGGCAGGAGAGTGATACGTTTCCGCCCTATTGCTGGAGCAGAGGAATAGACTAACCCATTATTAACTTTGAACAGCATGATAAATAGATAAATAAAACAATAATGGATAAAAAGTCAAGCGTAAAATATAACTACAAAAAACGTTATATTTGAGCATTGTAGCTCTTTCTTGAAATGCACATACACAAGAAATGATCTGTTAGCATAAAAAAAAATTACCACGGGGATCGGGCAGAGGGAACCAAGATTGGACTCCCAATACACAAAGCGCGATGAATGCCAATGTGATGAACTTTGCCATTTTCATCTGAAACAAACACACATGAAAACCAACAAATCAAATGATATTATAAATAAATGCTATAAAAGCTAATTAAAATTGGTTATACAGTCTTTTATCCAGTTTCTGCCTTGCCTGAAAATAGTTTGGTCTGACCATTAGCCTAAAGAAAACAAACATTATGGCACACGACACTGACGTATCCCCCACTATTACCATTGACGACTATGACCTGGCTGTTGTTCACAGATTTACATATATGTGATCAAACATTTCAAGCCCTCCCTCAATAAGATAAGTGGTAGGATAGGGAAGGCCGCAACTATCATGGCTAGACTGAACAAAAAAGTCTGTTCCAATGCTAATCTCACATCAAGAACTAAACTGCAGGTATACTAATATGCCTGCGTACTGTGCACACTCCTCTAATAATGCGAGTCTTGGACCACTTACACCAGACACTAAAGAAGGCTCAATGGCTTCTACCTTAGATACTTGTGAAGCATCCTAAACATTAAGTGACAAGAAAATGTCCACAACACGGAGGTTCTGTCTCAAACAAAAATGTGCAGCGTCCCAGCCTTATTAACCCAAAGACGCCTCCGATGGCTTGGACGCGTCAAGCGAATGCAATCTGGTCGCATAACCAAGGACTTGCTAAACAGCGAGCTGGCGACAGGGAAAAGGTTGGTTAGACGGCATCGTCTCTGATATACAGACACATGCAAAAGATACACGGAGGCGACCAACATCGATATACAAAACTGGGAGGACCTGGTAGAGGATCGATCTACATGGTGGGACATCGTAAAGGAAGGATCAGTACGAGCCGAGGAGCTAAAAACAGGGCGGCAACAGTTGGAAAAGGAGTAAAGTTGAAGGCGAGGAAACACTGCTCCACAGCATTCTTGTGTGTGACATGAAGAAGAGACTGCAATTTTAAAAGGTAAATCTATCGTCTCTTTTAGATGAAACGATGCCATACTATATACTAATGTTTGACTCACGGGTTTAATCTGGAAGACGGTTAATCTGGATCCTGCTAAGTGCAATGTTTCCTAATTAGTAATTAAACAAAAGGCAATTTATTTTAACTTGGAAATAAAATACTATGATAATCTAATAAAACCCTCCGATTGAGATAGGGATAAAAACACTTTTCTTATTCCGTATGCAAGAATAAACACATACAAATTCTCGTTCTTCCCGCCTCAAAGCATGAAAACAAACACTATCAACATTTGAAACTCTAATAAAAATGCAAGACTAGACATAAACCTGGATAAGCGTAGAACACAACAATATTCTGAATAGAAGGAACGTCTGTAATGGATAAGAAAAGACATTTTAGATATTCTCCCCTGAGGATTCTATACATCACAGCCATTCGGTGTAATCAATTAATGACATCTACACACTCGGAAGTTTTCCCCCTTCAATCACTTTACGGCTACCTATATCAAAAGGACTTTCATTGATAATTAAATTTGAATGCTGTGAGATGGAAGGCAACAGTAACGCCACAAATTGATTTGCGTGAAGGGGAATATTGTCCAAAAAAATCTAGAAGTCAGGCCAGGTAAAACTGTGTCTAGTTTGAACATGCGGTAAGTCTGGCCTTGCACCCGAGGCCAGATTATACACCCACCCCCTTTACTGTACACAAATAAAAACTTGTTAAAATTATTAAGAACAACACCAGGCCAAAAACAAAACATTTTGCGTTGATTTATGACGTAAGAGAATAAAGAACAAAGTTAATTTGAACTGTCAAACTCAGATTCTATTGTGAGCCCCATTACTCTTTCAGATGATACCAGCACTGTTGTGCTCTATACATGAACATTAAAATCTCAGCCCAATCAAGAATATAAATATCGACGCTGCCCCCAGTATCCGAAACAAGAGCTATACAGAAATAAATTCTGTCTGTATCATTTAGAACGAGAATCAGGGTCGTATTCATTACATGGGTTTGATGCTGTATTCTTAACGGTTGCATTCTAAAGAAGAAGGGGCGAGTAAAGCTTGAAAGCATCACCTACTACAGCAGCATACTAAAGATGAAGTTAGCCCCCCATCACACCAGACCCCAATTAATATTCCAGGTACTCTGACCATGATCACCAATACATCTCAGACTAGCAATTTGGAAGCTCAAAATCGATTTCATTAATAAAGTATATCTTCTGTACCCGTAGTCTTGGTTTTGTTGAGAAGTGCATAGTTGAGCGTTTGACAGGATTAATGGAGAAATTATATCGCCCAGCCTTGCGCCGCAATGTAATTCTTGATTAAAGTAATAATCATAATAAAAAATATTATTATTAGTTCTACTGTTAATTGTTACATAATGGCAGACTGTGAGAATAATTTCATATTACTACTAGGGTAATGCAAGTCTTGTTTCACCTCTCCCGTTCAGATCGGGGGCAGAGTTCATGTGGAAGAGTTGTAATTTGCAGACTGTAAAACCCTATAAAGACGATAACCTTCAGACTACAAGGCAGTCAACAGAAAACCACAGCTGATTAATTCTCGGGTTAATATGGAATGTAATATTGGGAATTACAACAAAGAGCTGATATCTTCTCCCCCGATGTGCGTAAAACGAAATACTGCTATAACTGGAGAATTTAAGAGCTTGCTGCAAGCTCTTGATTTCAGGTAGACACACCAACGAACATTAAAACAGATTATACTCACGAATAGTATTGTTGGATCTTATACTTATGTAGACATCGATCAATGAATGCTACATCATGAAATACTCACTAATGCTTTCTTGTTGGTTGCTGTTTGGTGATTTCGCTGAGAAAGATCAGATCGTCTGTGAAATCTTCAATGAAAATTCTTCTATTTATATTATGAAATCAAGACAGGTTAGCCATTCAAATCTGCAAGCCACGTGTCTTTAGATTTTTAAAAAAAGAGTGGGTCTCAATTTTGTAGAGAAAAGTATACAAATAAACAAGATTTAAAGAATTTTAAATGAACTGCATGAGGATTCCAATCTTCGACCAGAAATAGCACAAGCAGGTTGCGCTAATCTGTGGGCGCGAAAAAAATACAAACGATTGACGAGTGGAGCTGGTAATGAGGCTGTAATGAGGCATCCGATCTCACCACGGGCTTCAGTGACAAATATAAGAATGGTGTTAGAGATTAAAAGCAATGAAATTAATGAAATCAAAGCTTTAGAAAAATAATATCTGCTGCTAAAATCATATATGGTAATATCATTATCAAAGAAAATAGTTTTTACTTTAAGCAGACAGTAACATAACTGATTCCATGATACTAGATTGAGAATCTTTGACAAAATTGTTTTTTCAACAAAAAATCATCTTATGACGTTGCATGGGTGTATTTTTGCGTAATTCAAGGGTCGCTAATATTTTGGAAATCCTGGACTCATAATAATTCTATATACCATTTAGACAAAAAATATGATATTAAAAGATAAATAAATATTTGTAAAATACGATCCATTGTTTTTAAATATAGGCAACGTTTGCTGAGGCTAAAATGATAATTCTCACTGAAAAGCATACATTTAACTCAGAGGTGGATTAAGACTGCACGGGTCCCCTGGCTGCAATTCAAACTGGGGACCTATCCAATCAGCGTCCCTTTAAATAAAATATTAGCTAGCAGTCAATATAAGACTGTAACTTGTAACTAATTAGTCCATTGGTTCCGTGCTCATACTTTGTCTGTACTACGGGATCGGCCTTCCAAGCAAAAAAGATTATTCATGAATAAACCAAATAACTGTTTGCCGGTTTCCTAAAATTGAGTGTAAAAAGACAATTAAAAAAAAAGACAAGTGAAAAAAAAATATTCCCCCTTTGAGAATCGATCCCGACATCGCTTGCACCGCAAGCCTACACACTTCCACACAGCCAGGAGAGCTAGACAGAAGTTGGAAATTTAAAAAATATAAATAATATTCTTTAATACTTTCTCTAATTGAGCCTATCAAATCAGGTTTTTCGATTAATAAGACTTTCAGGTCCGAATAGCGATCAGATTAATAGATAAGAATTTATTAATTTATTTAATTTATGGAATTTTCAGGGATTAATGCAAACATTTGTCCACCTTTATATCGAAATATACTAAATTTGGGGGCCCTAAATCATCGGGGGCTCCTGGCTTTAGCCCGTTCAGCCCCCACCCCCACCTTAATCCGACATAGATTTAGCTCGTACTTAAGTTGTCTTTTCAGAGAATTTTAAAATTTACAGTAAAAAATGGGTGTAAGGCATTATCATCCAGCCATCGTCGGAATTTCTTTGGCTCGGAGAAAGAAAATGGCTCTACTTCTTTGCTAGTTATAATTTTGCCATCTCCCAAAATCACTAAGAAGTGGGGCTGATTTCTTCTTTAAGTGAAATAATTTTTTAGTATTGAACTTTTTTCTAAATTTGTTCTACGTCTGGTCAATGACCCTTCAAGCAAGAAAATAAAATCAGCCTTAACAAATTCAACCTAGGTTTCAGCAACAATATCACACCGCAGACTTCGTTGCCCCAAGTTTAATGATGAGAATGCCCTAGGCTCAAGGAGTGTCCTTAGTTTTGGATGATACTTAGCGAGACACAAATTATAAAACAAGACTATCAGAGTTCTAGCTGGGGCTTTTTAAGGAGCAAATTTACATCCCATTCAGAAAATGAATTTTAATTGGTTCTTCTTAAATCCAGACAAAGGTGGAATGCGTTGTCACTCACGCCCATTGATTCAAGTTGAATTATGTAAAAAATAAAGAATCAATAGAAATAATTCCTTTGTCTTTAATAATACTGATATATCTTAAAATAGTTTTTTTCAGATTCATTTAAGAAATTATGACATCTCTGAAAGATACCATTTTAAAAAAATGGAAAATAATGTATGGATGTATCGTTCGATCACTAAAAATTTGTTTCATGCCTTACCAAGGGTCCATGTAATACCATTCAGTCATCACTGGTCTAAATTATTATTTTTTGAGCGTCAGTGAAATTTCTGCGTAGTTTTCTGAAGCAAATCTCATTACTGAGTACAGGTGCGTTTTATATGTTTAGTTCAGTTGTTCAGATCTCTTGAGATGACTTTGATTGTCACAGTGCACCATTGTCATGTATTTATTTTTGAACCATGGGTTATTTCAAATGATCCAGGTGAAACACTCCCACATCAACACGTGACATCAAGCATGATATTTTCTGCTATATTGACCGAAACCCCCGTACTTTTTAAAGGCTATCTCTCATATTAATTAATGTGGTCAATCAAAGGTGTCCCTAAGTGGGTGCTACAGTGCGAACCCATGGGGTGGCACCATAATAAGGGGTGACACCAACATGAAAAATTCTGTATGTTCCCGTTACTTAGAACAGGTAAAATCGGAGGAGGTCTATCGGTAAGTCGTGAGTGTAGGGAAACCACGAGCTACTGCACTGCGTGAAGCCGAACCTAGTTACGCCTCTGCGTCATGTAAAAATAATTTCAGGTCAAAAATAATTTAAGATGATGTGACCGCAACATCAAAACCACCAGCAAAGTTCACTATGCGGATAAGACAACCACAGCACAAAGAAGAAACCATAAACAACAACAACAAGAATAAATAGAAGTAAAAAAATTTTTTTTTAAAAACCACGTCTTTATAAGCGGACTAAAAAGAAGAAAATAATTTAAAACTTATTAGTTCAAGTACTTCGATTTAATATGACTAAAAACGTGGGGCGGGCGCTTATGAGGTTTAACATATGCGGTTCACTCATTCTCTCACTTATAGATCCCTCTTTTGCCTTCTAAATTATAAATCTTTAATTTTTATACCAAACACCCACCCCACGTTTTTAGTCATATTAAATCGAAGTACTTGAAGTAATAAGTTTCAAATTATTTTCCTCTTTATAGTCCGCTTATAAAAACGTGGTTTTTAATAATCTTTTTTTTTACTTCTATTTATTTTATTATTTTTAGCCCACTTATAACAACCTGGTTTTTAAAAATATTTTTTACCTCTATTTATTTTACCCAACACCTCACAAGCGCCCGCATTTCGTTTTAAAAACATTGTGATGTGGTCACGGGGCGACCTCACAGATGTCAACAAAAGCCGATGGTACAGATCTCTAGCACCATCAGAAGTGGTTCAATTTTACGTTGGCAGATTTGAAAAAATCTTGGACAAACAATGTCCAACGAAAGCGAGTTAATAAAAACGTGGTAAAAAGACAATTTGACCAACCCCCCAACCCGAACTCAACAACCGCCAACATTCCGATTACCGCCACATAATAGAAATCATCCTCTCTCTCCCCCCCCACAAGCATGACTACAACGACTACCATAACAAAACCACCAACCATCGCCACATCAGCCATCCCTGATCAATCACTGAAAACAATCAACACTGCCAACAAACCAACGCAGACAAAAACAACACTGACATTGAATCTGAGACGGCCATTCTGTCACAACTGATTTATTGACAAGTAACGCAACTTAAAATAAACCAAGTTTTGCATAGACAATGACTACAATGAAAGAAATAGAATCTGTTCTCTCAGTCGAGTGAGAAAACATACACAAGCAGGGGAGATACAGGTGTGGTCAATAATGATTGTTAACACTGTACGGTACGACTCGTATGACTCGTAGTCATAAATATGGGGTGTAAAATGTGTACTCCAGCCAAAGCCATCACTTGCGCCAAAAGTTGTAAGTTGTGATGTGTGAAATTTATTAACAATAAAAGGAAGAGAAAAAAAACGTTTAAAGGTCCTCAAAAATTCATGTGAGGCTCTACTTCAAACTAAAAAATGAAACGCTCATAATTTTACAAATGTTTTCGAAAAGGCTTCCTTTTCAAAGAAGTTGTAAATCATCGATTAATATGATGGTAAAAACATATTTTAAAAAGAAACAAGAGCATAACTATTTTTTAAAAAAAAACGCTTAAACGAGGAAACAAATGTCCCTAAGGCATGCGGGGTTCCTACTGCCTGGATAGAGACAGAAACAGCATTGAAACCTTCAGAAATCACAACCCATAGGAGTTTAAATGATAGGATGCTATAAAATAAATGAGAGCGACAGCCGAATATTAATACTTGTGCACGACCGTGAAGGAAGAAATAAAGGATTATGAGACTAATAATGATTTTGAAACGCTACACCGAGGTCTGTTTGATTTTTCATTTGAGGTTCTTTGAGGTACATTTAGACGCCAAAGTGAATTTTGAGAATAATAATAAAAAAATGATGCCTTTCTATGAACAATGGCATAGCCAGACAGTCGTGAGGAGGGGCCTCGAACAACGAGGGACACATCTCAGAGGTGACACCAGATTGAACAAATACGTACTGTATGTTAAAAAAAGAGTTGATATAAAAAAAAATATATTAATTTTTGTTCGTTCTGGGGATTGCGTTGCTTTATAATTGTTTATAAACCAGGAGTAAAGGGTTGTCCTTGTCGACGTCAACGGTTTGGCTTCACGAACTACCAGTCAATGTGGAAGTCCGTAACTATTGCTTCCTTCTGAAAGAGAACAGTTACTAGTAATGTTAGGTTTAAACTAATCAATACAAGAAATCAAATGTTTGAGAACAAAGACGGGCCATACAGCGTAATGACAACGCAAGATGGAAAGTAAAAAAAATAAATAGCTAGCTAGCAAACATTGGTTCTTCCGGATGATGTCAGATAAAATTCCGAGGTCGTGGACAGTTTATTTACTCTTCAGTCAGAAAGGAAATGCTAGAGATTGTTTGCTATCACTTCTGTCACTTTATGTTTAAGAAAAACATTTAAATTTTGTTAATGAGTTTGATAAGTGGTGGATAGTGTGGCAGGACAATTCGATCACGGACTGACCAAATTTGACCACACGAATTTTCAACCTCACGACGGCTAGACATTGTCTAATTAACACATGGTCGTTCGACGAACGGATATTTCACCCACTGACGTTTGGACGCAATGTTTAATATAACCGTTATAATATTTTGTAATATATATTTAAAATGCTGTATAAAGAGTGTTGTTGTTCGTCCGTCGTGGTCGACGATGACCACTCTCATCATATTTGCTGGGCCGCCACATGTGTCCTCTGGTGGCTTATTAACCCTATTTTGGCACGAAAAAGGCGTCCGCATGTCGGACAATAGATGGATGCTGCCCCTTCAGGAGGGTTTTGGATACGTTCCTTTCTGGATTGACGTTTTAACTTGGCAGCCTGTTGTCTATTAGCTTCACAGACAGCTGCGCCATTCCATATCATAGAGCGCCAGTGGGCTCGGTTACTGGCTGCTGCTTCACAGGAGTCATGTCCAATGTCGAAGACCTGCAGAGCAGTTTTAAGTGCATCCTTGTAGCGCTTACGTGGACCTCCGCGTGCTCTATGCCCTTCTGTAAGCTCACCATAGAAGAGCCTCTGGGGAGGCGATGGTCGGGCATGCGCACTAGATGCCCCGCCCAGCGTAGTTGGGTTTGCATGAGGCTAGTGTGGATGCTGAGGAGTCCTGCCCTGGCTAATATTTTGGTGTCTGGAACTTTTTCCTGCCATTTTATATTGAGAATTATAAAGAGTATAAACAGAGGAAAGCATTTTAAAGGTGTATTAATATCCTATATAATAAAAGGCACTTTTCTGTCCGGTCATCGATAGCAATGGGTCCCTCAAACTCCTACAGACTCCTACAGCCAATCAGAAAAATTAAATCTCATTCACATATTGAACAAGTTTACGCCGACGTTGAAAGCGAGTTATTTTTTTGGTGTAGTATTTTTTTCCAAGACTTTATTTTAGAGGTACACGTTGGGATTTATAGTAAAAAACTTTGTTTTTACGGGTTATTTATTATAACTATAATGAATAGTATTTTTGACGTGATGCACATGTATGGCCGGTGGAGACGGCTGTTGGAGGGGAGTTACAACATGCCACCGAAACGACTGCGGAACGTCCTTGGAAGGTCTTTGTTGCTCGTATTATTATACAATGACAACTTCCAGGATCGGACAATCTGTTGGCGTGGCGTCGTGCGTTCGAAACTTCGATGTCTTCTTATCTTATCTATACAGACGCTCCTTCTATGCAGAAGATAGTTGCGTCCACAGACCATGACAGATGATCTGTTGGCAAGTGATGCAGCATTCACAGGCCACGGCTTTGTGGGTTCCACGCATTACCCAGCCGCCTAACTACATGTAGTGTTAGGTACCCATTCGGAGCGGGGTGACTCAGGGACGCCCTAGGCGCCGGGAACAAGCCCTTGCCTTCACACGAATTCGAACCCGTGACCATCGGTACGACAGTCCAGTGCGCTGCCACTCGACCACCGCGTTTCCAATATAATTCTCTGTGTGGCAATCTGGTCAGTGCATGATCTATCCTTTCTAAAACCTGGTGTCGAACTACTGGGGTACTACTGACGTTTTCGAAACCCCATGAAAGCGGTGGAGGCTGAGTCTAATTTAAATTAAAAAATAAATATGAGATATTGGAAGAGCGCCTACATTTCCTTTAAAATGAAAAAAAAGAAGTTTTTTGAAGTACTTAGTCTACAAAGTAAGTCTAGCTACGATTTGTATCTTATCTTATCTGTTACAAACGCTTCTTCTATACAGAAGTTTATTGCGCCCAACGCTTGTCCATGGTCTATGTCTAGTCTTGCATTTTCATTAGAGTTTTAAATGTTGATAGAGTGTTGGTTTTCCTGGTTTGATCAGGCACCCATGCCTCGTACGAATTCCAGAAATTTGCATGTATTTATTCTTGCAAACGAAAAGAATAAATTTTGGACGAACTCTTTTCCTGTTGCCTTGGGGGTTCCAAGTGAGGCATTGTCTCACAATGCTGGATTTAGCCTTTCTGAAAGTGTGGCCAATCCATCTCCAACCTCGCTTGCGTATTAGCTCTTCCACTGGCTTTTGTTGTGTGCGTTGCCAGAGGTCCTCGTTGGTGATGACGTTGGGCAAGCGGATTCAGAGAAGTGATCGGAGACATGTGTTTGTAATTAATGTTTTAAGCTTTTTTGAAACGGCTGCTGTTGTTCGCCATGTTTCTGCGCCATATAGCAATACAAGCTTTACTGCGTTGTTGAATATCCTGACCTTGGTCTGGAGGGTCAAGTTGTTGTAGCTCCAAACTTTTTTGGCTGGTTAAGTATTGTTTTGCTCCGTCAATTCTCACTCTTACATCGGCGTCTGTCCCTCCTCGTGTATCAATGATGCTTCCAAGGTCTGTGAAGCTACCCACCTCCTAAAGATTTGTTCCATCCATCATTGTTGAAGTGTTGCATGATGTATTTATTTTAAGGACTTTGCTTTTTCCTTTATGAATGTTCAAGCAGAGAACTTTGCTACATATTTAGTTTTCTCCTGAATCTGTTGATGTGTGTGTGTGATATTAAGGCCAGCTCATCCGCAAAATCCAGGTAATATAGTTGTTTCCATAGTGTCCACTTGATACCATTTCTCTTCTGTTCTGTAGACATTTTCATTATCCAGTCAATGGTTAGCAAGAATTAGAAAGGCGAAAGCAGACTCCGGTCTGTACCCCAAAAGCCGCTGTTGTTCTTTGGCCATGAACAATTCTGCATGTAAGTCCTTCGTAAGAAGCCTTAATTATATCAGTCAATTTTTGTAGTGTCCCATAGTGTCTTAGCAACTTTCAAAGGTTTAGCCTGTCAACACTATCGAAAGCCTTCTCATAGTCAATAAAGTTGATGTATAGTGATGAGTTCCACTCCAGGCATTTTTCCAATATAATTCTCTGTGTGGCAATATGGTCAGTGCATGATCTATCCTTTCTAAAACCTGCTTGTTGGTCTCTAAGATGGGTGTCTTTTGCGTCCCTC
Source organism: Ampullaceana balthica (assembly GCA_944989445.1). NCBI lineage: Eukaryota > Metazoa > Mollusca > Gastropoda > Lymnaeidae > Ampullaceana > Ampullaceana balthica. The sequence continues at coordinate 587,072 of CALYLW010000292.1, read as the reverse complement.
ATTCTGTTTAGCAGTACTCTGTTAAATACTTTGTATGATATGGATAGCAGAGTTATTCCTCTATAGTTGGAGCAAGAGCTAAACTCCTTTCTTCGGGAGCTTAATGAGATGTCCTTCTTTCCACTCCGTCGGAATCTGTTATTCCTCCCATATTTTCTTGAAAAGAATGTGTAGCATTTCAGAGCTAGTCGTAATATCTGCTATCAATGCTTCTGCCGGTATTCTGTTTGGACCAGCCGCTTTGCCTTTACTTAGTTGTTTAATTGCCCTGCTTATCTATTGTTTTGGGGGTGTGCTGCAATCTATTTCTAGGCCTTGTTCCGTTGGCTCTATGTTGAGTGTGTATTGTAGGGCTAATCGGTTGAGTAGTTCTTCAAAATGCTCTATCCATCTTTTTTTCTGACCCTCTGCATCAGGTATTGATTTCCCATCTTTAGTTTTAACAGTTCTCTCTGGATTTTTGAACATTCCGGATAGCTTTTTTTTATTGTACAGAATAGTTCTCTTGTGTTTCCATGGTAAGCTGCCTCTTGTGCTTCAAGTGCTAATCATTCTTTGTAGTTCTATTTATCTGACTTTATACTACTTTTAACGTCTTTACTGGCTTCTGCGTATTCTGCTGATGCTCTAAATCTTTCGGTTCTGGTGCGACTGTTAAGATTTGCCTTCTTTTTCCTATGTTGGATTTCCTTCATGGTTTCATTAGAAATCCATTCTTTATGTGTTTGTTGTCTGGGGCCCAAAACTTCTTCACAGGTTGTCGTGAGTATCTCTTTGATGCTTTTCCAGTTTTGTTCAATTCTTTCTTCGTTGCCTAGATTTTGTAAGATCTGGAATTTGTTGGATGACGTAAGTTTGAACTCATTAAGCTTTGGTTCCTCTTTCAAAAGAGTAGTGTTAAAACGTTGGTGCTTGCTTCCCTCACTTGTCCAATTCTTTTTCAATTTGAGCCCCATTTTGGCAATCAGTAGATGATGGTCTGAGGCTACATCTGCCCCTCTTTTTTAGCCTAACATCCTTAAGAGATCTTCTAAACTTTTTTGCAGATACAGATATGGTCGATTTGGTTAGCCGTTAAGATATCTGGTGATATCCATGTTGCTTTGTGGATATATCTATGCATTAAGAGGCTTCCACCGATGAATAGTCCATCTGCAGCACATAGATCAGCTAGCCTATCACCATTATCGTTCATCTCTCCGAGGCCGTGTGTTACCATGCATTCTTCATATCCATTATTGTTGCTGCCTATTTTTGCATTTAGGTCACACATTAGTATAATCACATTGCTCCTAGGACACTTTTGGATAAGGGTTCTCAGTCTGTTGTAGAATTCCTCTTTGTCCTCTTCTTTACTGTCGTTGGTAGGAGCAGCGTATACCTGAAGGAGATCCACACTGACTTCTTGCTTTTTGGTCCTAAATCTTGCGGTGATTATCCGGGGACCATGGGCTTCCCATCCTAAAAGCGCGTTCTGAGAAGTTTCGGAAAGCATGAGTGCTACCCATTGGATGTGAGCAGCATTTTCTTCTTCATGCCCTGCATATAGTAGCAGTTTTACTGTGCTGAGCTTCATCTGGCCTGAGCCAGTCCATCAGGATTCACTTATCCCTAAAATGGCTAGCTTGTATAGTTGCATTTCAGCAGCAACTTGGGCAGTTTTTTCAGCTTCGCACATGGTCCTTACGTTTCATGTTCCTAAACTGGTTGTGGTCCTAGTGGAGAGGTTGGTTGCCTGACGGGTGGTTTCTGGTTGGTCTTGGCCACCCAGATGCATTAGTTCTCTGTTAAGAGACCCATCTTCTCCAAGGTCCGAGTGTCCTATTTTTAACCTTTGTTCGTGTTTTTGTAGCAAGGCTTTTTTTTACGGGAAGGGATGCAAGCCCTTCGCACAACCCTCCTCTTCTCTCACCCGGGCTTGGGATCGGCTACGGTGGAGTACTTCTATCCTCTAGTATTTCTTTTTTTTTGTCCATATGGAATATTCGCCAGTCGTGAATCTAGCTGCTCTTTTTAAATCTTTTATACTAACTCGTATCGTCTGCTTGCTTCCTTGATTTTTTGATTGTTTGCCGAAAAAACTTTGGATCCACTTCCTCGTATGTTAGCGAGCTGCCATTTTGCAGGCTGACTCGTGCCGACGATCGAAATGATGTCTCGAAATTTCAGATCGATTTACTGCACTGTAATTACATTAATGAATTTTTTTAATGATCTCTTTTTATCTCTATATAGCAAGTTAATTTTTGTGCTAGAGTGTCGCGGTGCGTATTATATTGAAGGCCTTTTTAATACTTTCGTGTCGCGCGTTGCGGTGTGTATCATATTGACGATACTTTTTAAAACATATTCCCGATCTGTAAATGTAAAAACTAGTAATTGCTAGTCTGTCTCGCGGTGCGCACTATATTAAACAAGTTTTTACAAACCTTTTCCCGTGATCAAATCGAGCTGAAATTTAGCAGGCAGACTGTAGTAGTTTTTTTTACTATAAAGCCTTTAAATATTTGAGACAATACATACGTATTTTTGTCTATTATTATTACTACAAAATTTATCAACTATTAATTTTAATACAGAAATACCGTATTGTAGGTTTTATATGAGTGATAGTAGTACAAACATATGTATCAACAACTGTTGTTTTTCTTTGTTAGTTTTTTTAAAGACAATATTGAACATAAAAGCGGTCAGTGGACGATCGGGGGCACGGGGCAGAAGATGGGAACCCATGTGGGTTTGTGCCTAGGTTACCGATATGGCTTAAACCGGCCCTGCCGCTTTGGGGACGCCTTCTCTGGTACTTACCTGTTCCTTTGACATCCAAGAAAGGGTTAAACCCTCCATATGTATTTAAATAAATACTATCTTGTAACAGACTTGCTCGAACAAGGTAAATGTAAAACCGTAGTGACGCTAACACATAATTTTCCAGTTTAAAACTTTTATTTGGAGAGGGTCCGAGTCTGAGTAATCTTACGATGCAAATATGATTACATGTCAAGATGCAATACATTAAAAAAAATTAATGGCTGATTGCACGCCAATGACAAAGCATAGAAATTTGAACTTTAAAAGAGCAATCTTTTTTAAGGGAGCAAAGAGATGGCTAAAGAGTCGCAAGACAGCAACTATAGTTACAATGTGGCATATTTGGTAAATATAAAGAGATATTCAAGACAGTTAATTTTACTTAATAGATCTGGGACAGTTAAGCAATTTAAAGACAGTTACTAAAGAGTTACGAAAACGCATAAAAATATAATTTTATTAGTTTTTAGACAGTCTCTAAAATGCACTAGACAAAAATTCAATTATTAAACAAAAATTCATATAATTTTCATTTAGAAATTATAAAACCTCTTACACCTGATTGCTTATTTTTAATGTAATTAGAGGATATGAAAATATTAACTTACACTCATAGGTTTAGAAAAACAATGTGTATATCTATAAACGAGTTCATTTGTTTTTAAACTTATTGTATTATTTTTTTAAATTGTTCTCTTACGTTACTTGATGAAGATGAATTGTTCTTTACAAAATAGTAATGCAAATCTTTTTTTAAAAAAACTATATAAAACTCCTAAGTCTTTTGAAATGCTATTGATTCTAAGACTTTCGAATATTTACCTCAGCAGTCCTTTACAGTAAAATACTGCATCTCCATCGGTTCGCATCCATCCCACCCCATCCCTCCCCATACCAGCCAGCCACCCAGCCAAAAACCACGCAACTAAATCCTGTGCCGACGCATCCAAAACCCACCCACCTACCCTAATCCTCATCCACCGCCCATCCACCTGCCCATCCATCCATCCATACATCCATCCATCCATCCATCCATCCATCCATCCATCCATCCATCCCTCCATCCCTCCATCCATCCATCCATCCATCATCCATCCATCCATCCATCCCTCCATCCATCCATCCATCCATCCATCCATCCATCCATCCATCCATCCATACATCCATCCATCCATCCATCCATTTATCCATCCATCCATCCATCCAATATATCTGTCTATTCATCTATCTATCTATCTAGCTATATAGCTATCTAGCTATCTATCTAATCTAGCTATCTAGCTATCTATTTAATATATCTGTGTTTGATGACGGTTCTCATTCCCTAACTCCAGACAGCACATTTTTTCACTGGGTTCATGGGTGAGCCGAGAGGACAGTTGAACGCCTTGGCGAAATCTTCGTTATTAGAGAGTGGAACATTTATCCTGAAATAGAAATTAAAAATAAAAAAATAATTAAATATTTTCTTACTTTATTTAATATTGAAAATATTATGCAAATTTATTTACATCAGCATACAATGTACAATAGCAACAAATGAACAAAAGCTTATTTCTGTATAGCCAAAAACATATCTAATTTTGTTTACATTACTAAAGTTATCCACAAGAAAACATTATATACCTGTTGAAAATCATTGTTAGATGCACAATCAGCCTATTTTTCTGTAAATTTAAAACTTCAATTATTGTTTTAACTAAAAGATGATTTAAGATTTATATTTGAATCAATCAAGGGGCACGCATAATTTCTATATGAACGCCCTCTAGCGGGAAATAAGAATGAACTTAATTGTTGAGAAACAAGTTATACACGAAAAGCTTTAAACAGACTAGGAGCGGGAATGAGGTAGTGCTATAATTACTATTTTATTAACTTTTTATACCAAATCGCAACTTGACTCCGAACTTCCTTAAAATGTTTGAAGGATGCTTCACCATGGCTAAACCAATGAAGACTTTTTTAAAATTACATTGGACATAGCTGTACGTTTATCACAAGGCAGGTATTATTTTGTCCCTTGCTCGTGTCCACATTATTGCAGGTATAAATTCTTTAAATCTCGTTTTCCTGTTCTGCCCTTCAATTGGGACCTCCACGTGTCACTGAAGTTCACTCCAGCCATCGATGACCACATCCCCGTGTTTTAGAGCAAGGCGAGTTGAGTCACGTTCAGTCTATAACTGTTTGTCGCGCTGTTCGTATTATATAGAACATAATCAAAACATTTAGTTGTGTCTCAGAACTCAGAAATTTTATAGATATTTATTGTGATCGATTGTGGGATTAAATGTGAGATATAAAATTTCTTCAACTAAAACAAAAGTTCTGAGTCCCCCTGTGTGACTACTTAGTTTGTAATTAAAAAATTATTTTCTGCTTTTCCATGCAAGATTCTACATTCCTCACTGCAGCTGGGCCTAATCTTTTTTAAAAAGTTTTTTTGTTCATTTTATTCAAAATAAAGCTCTACAGCAATGATTCCCATTAGTTCCCACCCTTTTTATCGCCGCGGACCTTTAATATTTCAATAATTTTACCTCGGCCCACTGATTTATTATATTTCTTGATGTTCTATTTAATCATTTTATTTCAATGCATTTGAACATGTCCTCAAAATAAAATACAGTTACACCAAAAAAAAATGATTATACATTTTATAAAGTAGGGATGATGAAATTAACGATTAATTTCTCGATTAATCGTTAAAAATTATAACTATTAAATTATTTTTTAACGATTAATCGACCCATCATTTAAAAATTATTGGAAGTCAAAAGTAAAAAAAAATTAAAAATTAAAAAATAGGGGCCGATAAATAGTATAAACATTTCCTGAGGATTAAATGAACATTTTGGTTTTAAACTATTGACTGACGGGAATGTTCAAAATGTTGATAAAGTTTGCCTACCATGGTTCTAACACTTCGCCTACTTATCAAACCAAATGAAAAGCGTATTAAGCTAATGGCAATAATGGAGTCTGACCCACAGACAGAAAATGACGACAGCTCGTCTGATGAATTACTGCGTTACCAAATGGAGATGAAAGTTCCTGAATCCATTAACCCTCTACAATGGTGGAAACGTAATGAACACCGATATACGATAATGTCATTCCTTTCCAAGACCGTTTTTTGCATACCAGTTACCTCAGTTCCATGTGAATGATTGTTCAGCTCGGCTGGTTATGTTGTCAATTAGGCCTCACTTGAACCAAATAATGTCAACTCATTTGTCTTTTTGCGTAGTTGGTTAAAAGATGACATATGAAGTAGACATTCCAGTGTTATTTACATTTTCAACAAGAACGTTAATTAATCGTTAATTTTTCAAAAGTTAATGATTGAATTTAAATTAATCGTTAACAGCCATATTATAAAATTATTTAACATGTTCAATCATTAAACAGCTAACTCTATGAAAACCCTGAGCGTGTTCTGCTGCAACGGCACGGTTCCATCTGGGGTTAATAGGGGACAATGACAACAGAAGTGTGCAGCTTGTGCCTAGTTTATTCCGTAGCTTTGTTGTGGTTGCTATTACTGCAGAAAACTACACGCTTCACACAAATTGGATGTCGGAAATGACATTAGCGATTTAAGTGCATGGTACAATCTCACGATTTAAGGTCACCATTATTCGCAATCTCCAGCAGTTATTCTTCTTCTTGCACAGACATGCAAGATTTGACTCAAGTGTTGAAAATGATTCGCACATCCATTCTTTTCAAGTTTATGGGTCTGTATGGTTGGGAAGACTCAAAAGACGATGGATGCATCAGTGCTCAACTGCCCGACGTCAACTAATACAGACATGCATTCTATTCTCCGTGATGAGGTGGAGCTGGCTGTACGAAAATTGAAACAGGGGAAATCAACTGGAGCAGACAACATTCTAGGCGAACTGATTCAGGCAGGAGGTGACCCTGTAATAAACATCCTAACCAACATGCCCAATAAGATCTGACAGACAGGAGAATGGGGAAACCCCCCGGACAAAATCGCTGGTTATTACGCTCCCAACGAAGGGTAATTTACAGATGTGCCAGAACTACAGTACAATCAGCCTGATTAGTCATCCATGGAAAGTCATTCTTATGATTATTTTAAACAAACTGAAACCACAAGCAGAACAAGTCGTCTCAGAAGAACAGGCGGGCTTCAGAGCAGGAAGAAGCACAATGGAGCAAATCTTTAACCTGCGAGTGCTCTGTGAAAAACATCTCCAACACCAGAGCGACCTCTATCATGTCTTCATAGACTTTAAAAAAGCGTTCGACAGAGCGTGTCATGCAGCACTGTGGGCAAATATTCCCAAATTCCACATTAATGCAAACTTCATTGAAGTGATCAAGAACATGTACAACAGCAACTAACGCAGTACTCTTCAACAGCAAGCTGGAAGATTGGTTCAAGACCACTGTTGGTGTCAGACAAGGATGCTTACTTTCCCCCATCCACTTCAAGCTCTTCTTTGAAAGGATTATTACACATGTGCTAGAAAACCACGTCGGAACAGTCAGCAAAGGAGGGTGAATTATAAACTACTTAGGCTTCGCCGGTGACATAGACGGCCTAGCTAGCAGCGAGGACGAACTAAAAGAATTCACCGCAAAACTAGATAAAACAACAAAGGCGTATGGCAAGGAAATCAATGCAGACAAGACCAAGGTAATGGCAAATAGAAAATTCACAAAGGAAATTCGGAAAAATTGGCAAAAACACCTTCAAATATCTAGGGGACATTATATCCAACAAAGGCTCAAAGCCAGAAATTCTTGCCAGAATGACCCAGACAACCGCAGTGCTGAGCAAACTAAAACACATCTGGCAAAGCAAGAAACTCTCCGAGATCAAAGATTCGACTAATGCTCTCTCTGGCGATGTCGGTCTTCTTGTATGGATGCGAGGCTTGGACGCTCACTGCAGACCTCCAAAGAAGAATCAATGCGCTAGAGATGAGATGTTTCCGAAATCTACTGAAATCTACACAGAGCACATCACAAACGAAGTGGTCCGCAACAAAATAACTGCTGTCATCGGCCCTTACGAGGACCTTCTCACCTCAATCAAGAAGAAGAAACTACGATGGTATGGACACGTGGCAAGACCTGGAGCTCTCGCAAAGACTATAATTCACGGCACAGTCCAGGGAGGTAGAAAAAGAGGCAGACAAAAAAAAGAGATGGGAAGATGACATCAAAGAGTGGACCAGCCTGTCATTCATCGACGCCCAAAAGACAGCACAGTACCGGGACAAATGGCGTGAGATAGTGTTCAGTTCACGGTGGTGCCCACCGACAGGTTAAAGGATAGTCAAGTCAAGTCAAGTGGTTGGGAAGCAGTACTCAAACACTTTTGAAAGCAAATACAAATAATCGTGCACCAACTGGGATAATGAATGCTCAGACTCAGTTTCGCCTCAAATCCCCGCTAATGTTTGAAACATGTTCAAAATTCCTCTGTTCACTCGACATCTCCTCAACTCCAATTTGTCTATAAATGCATTTTTTTCTGCCCTTTTAAAATTAGTCATCAAATAGTCAGTGGTTTGAGTTTAATGAGATTAGCTGAATACGTCACAAAGGCAAGCCAATTCGAGGATCTAGTGTATACCGTGGAACCTCTTACAACGAGCATAATCCGTTCCAGAATCTTACTCGTTAAGCAAAACACTCGTAAACAAAACATTTTTCCTACACAAATCAATGTAAAATACGATATTGCTTTCCATGCTGGAAAAATATTCATTTTTCAAAAAAAAATTATTAACGTTTATTCAAATAAAATTACTTCTGAATTGTTAAGGAGTGTAACAACTTGGAATACAATTTAGATTTGAAACAAAAAACGTAAACAAAAATATGAAGCTACTGGCCCAGATGATTTGCCTGCAAGATTATTAAAAGAACTAAGCAATGAACTGTCCCCAATCCTTGTAGTTCTCTTTCAAGCCTCTCTAAACCAGGGTAAAGTTCCCAAGGATTGGAAATTAGCTAACGTAACTCCACTCTTTAAGAAAAGGGATAAATCAGACCCTGGAAATTACAGGCCTGTATCACTTACTAGTATCACCTGTAAATTACTAGAACACATAATATATAGTAGAATAGTTAACCACCTTGACAAATATAATGCCCTATGCCCACATCAACACGGCTTTAGAAAAAACAGATCATGTGAAACACAATTAATAGGTTTAATAGATGAACTATCAAAAGGCTTAGACAAAAATGATCAAATGGACACAATATTACTAGACTTCTCAAAAGCATTTGACAAAGTTCACCACCTTAGTTTACTTAAAAAACTTAACTACTTTGGAATCTCAGGTTCCTTACATCATTGGATCCAAGACTTCCTTTTGGGCAGGGAGCAAACTGTAATAATTAATGGATCTAAATCTGCACCAATAAAGGTTAACTCAGGAGTTCCACAAGGAACTGTGCTAGGTCCCTTACTCTTTTTAATTTATATAAATGATTTACCCAACAACATCTCAACAGGTACTAAAAGTTAGGTTATTTGCTGATGATTGTATAATCTATAGAACAATTAAATCAGAAAAAGATAGCAAAATTTTACAAAAAGACTTAGATGAATTGATAAAATGGGAAACTAACTGGAGTATGTCTTTCCATCCAGAAAAGTGTCAACTGTTAAGAGTAACAAAGAAAAAGAAACAAATAAATTCAAAATATTACATTCATGGAAAAGAACTGACCCAAACTAAAGATGCAAAATACTTAGGAGTCTTAATAAATGAGAAACTATCATGGAATCCCCATGTCAATGAAGTTATTAAAAAATCAAACAAAACCTTAGGCTTTATAAAAAGGAACTTTAACAAATGTAATAGAGATATAAAACTAAAATGCTACCTCACTTTGGTGAGACCTGTACTAGAATATGCATCTTCTGTATGGGACCCATCCACCAAAGAAAACATTGATAAACTAGAACAAATTCAAAAAAGAGCTGCCAGATTCATTACTGGAGAATATTCGAAACTGACAAGAATAACACCATTAGTTAAATCATTAAACCTTGAAAAACTAGAGGATAGAAGAACCAAGAGCAAAGCAGTAATCATACATAAAGCAATTAATTCTAATTTAGAAATACAACACAAAGATAACTTAATACAACCCTCAGATAGACATAAGGATAAAAACACCTTTCTTATTCCGTATGCAAGAACAAACACATAAAAGTTTTCCTTCTTCCCGTCCGGAATTCGGGCGTGGAATGGGTTGCCTGAAGAATCCAGGAAAACCAACACTTTATCAACATTTAAATCTCTAATAAAAATGCAGGACTAAACACAAACCATAGATAAGCGTAGGACGCAATAATCTTCTGTATAGAAGGAGCGTCTATAAACAGATAAGATAAGATGAATTTAAGACGAATAACTACCTAATATACTCGTTCTGTAGCCCGTTCGTTCACAAGCCGACCCCCTATCTTTTGGAAGAGAATAGTATAAAAAGTATGTAAGCCGCTCGTAAGCCAACCCCAAAAAAGAATAGGAAAGCGTAAACAAAGTGGTACACATTTTTTTAAACTACTAGTTAAATCGGTCATTATGATTGTTTACTTTTGTTTAGGTTGAAGAACAAAGAGATTTGAATAATAGCACAAATGGATTGTATTTCCTACTACTTTGTACTTCCTATCTTCGTCTTTGTGCTCTTTGTTAGGCAAGAGTTATCGGTTGTTGTTTTTTAAATTTAATTTTAATTGTTGTTTCTTTGGTAAACAGTGGCGAAGGCGCGTACATTAAAATTCGTTGTTGAAAACAAAATTTTTAAAACAATTTATTATAATTTTCACAATAAATAAATAAGGTAAGTGCAGGTGTATAATGACATTTTATCGCTTCTGGTAGAGCAGTCGATTCTTGTAGAATGTAAATAAAGACCTTGATAATCTACAATACCAGCACCGATATTAATAGTACATGCAAAAATCACTTATGACCAACTCGTAAGCCGACCCTCCAACTTTTTCCCCAAGATTTTTCTAAAAATGGGCATGGTGGTCGAGAGGCATGCGCGCTCGGCTGGTTTACCGATGGTCACGGCTTTGAATCCATGTGAAGGCAAGGATTTGTTCCCGGGGCCTAGGGCGTCCCTGAGTCCACCCAGTTTCGAATGGGTATCTAACACAAGTTAGGGAAATAAAGTCGGCTGGGTAGTGCGTGTCCTGTGAACGCTGCATCACTTGTCAACAGACCGGTATGGTATGTGGACGCAATAATACTCTGTATAGAAGGAGCGTCTGTATAGATAAGACAAGACAAAACGTCGGCTTTAGAATGAGTAATCCTTTCTAACTAGAAAACTGTCTAATGACATTTGTTTTCGCCAACGCTTTAGAAGTTGATGAAAATGTGTCGTAACCGTTTCGTAGACATCCTTGACACTCCCTTTCAAGCATCCATTTTTTAATTATTTTTTTTCTTGAGAATAGTGCAGATCGTTGATGTTGACCGATTGTATGTGCGCGCTATTTCAGCCAAGCTCATACCTCGTTCTCGCTTTTCCATGATTTTACGATTCTTTTCAATAGTTGTCTTCTTGTGTTTTTTTCTTCAAAAACATTTAAGCACAGGTTTTTACACTTTTCACATTAAAAAATTACCAATACTGTCTGAATACAAAATTTGTAAAACGGGCGATCACACACGAAATCAATACGTGAACAGACCGAGTGCCAAACACAGACTAATGCATTGGCGCGGAAGTCCCGGCCCACAAATTAATGTCGGGAAAAAGGGACTTCCCCTTTATGTGTATCTCGTTATGCGAAATATCGCTCGTTAAGGGAGAAGGGCTGTCATTATTTTGAAAAAGTTGCACGGGTTCCCGGCCAAATTTTCCAACCGCTACCCGTGTACCTATGGCGGATTAAGGGGGGGGGCTGAACGGGCTAAAGCCAGGGGCCCCCGATGATTTAGGGCCCCCAAACTTAGCATATTTTATAATAAATGTGGACCAATGTATACATGAATTGCTGAAAATATGATACATTAATAACATCTCATCTATTAAAAGGATCTCTTTTCCCACACGATAGTCTAAGCAGTCAAAAAACCTGATTTGATAGGCTCAATAACAGAAATTATTAAAGAATATTATATATATATATTAAATTGACAACCCTAATTGAGCTCTCGTGGCCGAATGTGAAGTACTGAGGCTTGTGGTGCAAGAGGTGGCGGGCTCGATCCCTGGGTGGGGTGTGAATTTTTTTTCCATGTGTTTTTTAATTTTATAAATTGTCTTTTACACTCAATTTTAGGATACCGGCAAAAAGTTATTTCTACGAATTCGGTTTTTTCATGAATAATCATTTTGGATGAATATTTACAAGTTACAGTCTTATATTAGCTGCTAGCAATCATTTTATCTAAAGGTACACTGGCTGGATAGGGCCCCAGTTTGAATTGCAGCCAGGGGCCCCGTGCAGTCTTAATCCGCCCCTGCCGTGTACCCGTTCGAAACGCCGCATAATTTTTGCCGTTATGACAAAGCAATGCAACCTAGCCATCATCCATGACCCCATTTCACACAAAAGTCTGTACATGCTTCCAGCAACACACTACTGTCAATTAGGCGGTGGTAGTAACTATTTAATTTATCAACCTTTAAATATTTACAACTTCGTAGGTCTTATTAAAATTAGTTTTTCTCCTACTCCTAGGCATGCAGTTTAATTTTTTTTTAAAATGTGAACAGAAAGGGTGCTGGTTTGTAATTGGTTTCAGCGGCTTTGAGGTGGGTCCCTCAGCAAGCGGACACCAGATACTTCCTGTAACTTTTAAAATTGATACCAAACCCAAATTATTTTCACCCTTGTTTCTGTCCAAATTAAAAAACAAACTTTCATTTATTCTTTTATTTCTACAACTACAGAGAAAATACTTAAACTAAAGGCGAGGGGGGGGGGATGTTAGAGATACACAACATTGGCTCATAGTCGGTTTATTTCAGAGCCAAGTTAGGGGCCGTCCATAAAGTACGCCACGCTCCAGGTGGGGAGGGGTGTAAGAAAGTGTGACAGTTTGTGACAGAGGGGAGGGGGAGTCCGGCCTTGTGTGACGTCACGGTGTTTTATATTAAATTTTAATTATTTTGTTAATTAAAAAACAACATTTTGTTCGAAAGTGTGATGTACTTTGGGAGGGGGGGGGGTGTCCAAGATTTGTGACAGTTTGTGACAGGGGGGAGGGGGGGGGTAAAAATGGTCAAAAACAGCGTGACGTACTTTATGGACGGCCCCTTAGCGTCCTGTCATATAATAAACGAAATGGTGTTTTTATTAATTACACAAACACAACCTTTCTGTCATTTCCAGCCCCTTCGGCGGTGCGGTCATGTTTTCCTTGATTCATTCAAAAAAAAATAATTTTGTTTTGTTCTTACAGATTTTCGTTTCTTGTCAGAGAAAAAAGGTTTTTGAAAATACATTGTAGTTTGTCGACAACTTATTATATTTCCCGTTGACATATATTTCCACTAAGTGTTTTCGTGTTGAGCTTATTTCACAATATATATTTTAAATGAAAAGTTTTAATTTGATAAACTGTTCTCGAGCCGCCATTTGAACAAAGAAGAGCCAAATGTGGCTCGCGAGACGCCGTTTGGCAATCGTTGCTATAGACATTGCAGCCATATTTTCACAGTTCAAGGGTGCAATTATACTACTCGTGTAATTTCACTGCAACGGGTACGCGGGTTCCAGTGTACCCGTTTACAGGCCTATAAGGGAGCAACTTCTTTAATTTTTTTTGCTCCTTATGCGAATTACTCGTTATGTGAGGTGCTCTTTATGAGAGGTTCCACTGTATTTGCTTAAAAATGAAATGCAACCACTCACCGGTGTATATTTGGGCTATGAGTATTAACATGAAACGTCATTGTTGCCACATATTCTGACGCTTTCACGCAATAGGTCTGTAATAAAATTGTTAAGTTAACATTAAAATCTCCCATTTTCTAAACTCCATCCTATATAATAAAAGGACATGATCCGTGCGGTCATCGATAGCGGTTGGTCCCTCAAACACATATAACTCCCACAGCCAATCATATTGCACACGTTTAGGTGGACGTTCAAAACGAGTTATTTTTGGTGCAGTATTTCTTCCAAGACTTTATTTTGAGTTATGCGCGTTGGGATTTATGGTCAAAAGCTCTGTTTTTACGAGTTATTTATTTTAACTATAATGAATAGTATTTTTGAGGTGATGCACATGTATGTCGGTTGAGACGGGTGTTGCAGGGGAGTTACAACATGCCACCGAACGGTGGCGGAACGTCCTTGGACGGGCTTTGTTGCTCGTATATTTATAAAGTCTAAAATTAGCTGAAATTTAGAAACTGTGAATGTAAATATATATTTCTTACAATAACAGTGGGAAATCAATATTATTGGGAGTATTGTTCTTCCAGTCTGGAATTTGGGCGAGAATAGGTTGCCTTTAAAATATCAGGAAAATCAACACACTACCAAAATTTCAAACGCAAATAAAAATGCAAAACTAAATATAAGCCATGGATAAAAGTAGGACACAGTAATATTCTGTAAAGAAGAAGAATCTGATATAGATAAAATAAAATAAGATAAGATAACATATGTGGCTATAGCATTTTAATTTGTTGAATTATTATTACTTATACTAGTTTGTAATTTAACATATATGTGTTCATAAAAATAAAAACGTGCTGAGACTGCAATCAGGCCAGACAGAAAGGAAATCTTTTTAAGGAAGTTATTACACATAACCTGTTTTAATGACATGGTTTGAACTCACCCTATTTACAAATGTACAAAAAGGGCTATGCACTTTTTTTGATTTTATACGAGGCACCTTAGAAAAATGTGAAAATTACGCACCATGGCCAGAAAGGGGTTGAGAACCCTTGCTAATGATGATTAGAACCATACCAGATAGAGTTAGAGGGTTTGGGTCTTTTGCAAATGTGTTAAGGAGGTCCCAAGAATATGCACGGGCCAAGAAATACCAAAAATGTTTCTTGGATATACAGGAAATTAAAAAAAATAATTTTTTAATCAGTATTTTTTCAATTTCTCGCCAACCATAAAACATCTATCTGTTTGAAACAAACGCCAAACGATAGCTAATAATATTTAGCACAATGTTGGGGAAGGAATGTTTGAAAAATCTCTTTTTTTCGACTCACGTAAGTTTTAGCAGCAATTTGTAGATAGCAACTCTTTTGTTTACTTTCAGAATTATTGATTTGAAATGACCTTTAATATAATCTAGAATGATTTCCCTTGAATAGCAAATATTCATTCAATTTCTTAAATCTCATTAATTAAAATGAAGTGGATTTGGCATAATGGTTTTTTCTGCCCCACGCGTCCATAAATTTCCTATTGATTCAGACCTAACGTACCTGGCCATAGCCCAGAAAGAACATCTGGTCATCTGTTAGATTGAGACCAGGCAGGATCGGTTCATTTGCCAGTGGTTGTGCCTTGAAGGCCTTGTACGCCAGCCATATTCCGTTGTTGTCACAGATATCCTCCTGATTTGTTGCATTCCCATTCAGCTTAGAGAAGTTCAAAATAATTTTTAAGAATAAAACCGTCGAGAAGGGGTGGCCTCTACGGGGCTCAACGGACGAGCCCGAAACCACCTAGTGGCAAGGAATGCCGAAGTCCGATATGTTAGGTGTTAGGTGCCAGTCACATATGATTACAGTCGCTGTACGGATCTTAGACAAAGCATCTAGATGCAATGCCGATGATGAAAACTAAAGCACCCGTTGAGGGTCGGGTATTCCGAAGCGACCATTTCGCCCCCTCATTTTACTAGCAACGCCATTGAGCGGTGCCGGTTTAGGGCAAGGAGCCCCAATACGAGTTAGGAAAGTAACCGCGAAGGACGCAGCGGACGCCAGCTCTGAGGAATCCTTCCAGTTGGGGTCACACCCTAGGTAGGTCATTGATGATCCCCCGCTTAGCGGCGGCGCTAACCATGGAGAGTCGTGTGCTTTGCCGGGATGGCGCCAAAGTGGTAGCGGGTCGAAGTAGGGAATTCCACCCCTGTGAAGTCAATTTAGTGGGAGGCATTTTCGACTTTCTGACCTGGATGTCCAGGTGACCGCTTCAGAAGCGACCGCTTCGTTGTTCAGCTGTAACGTCTCCTTGGGGGCCAGATAGCCGAGAGGGTCCTCCGGGAAGACCCATGAAGAGCACTAGGCTCGGGGCTACTGATTTTCTTCCACATGTAGGTTATTGGGTAAGAATAAAAAAGCAGTCGCAAACGATGATATAGTTTTATGTATGACTTACCAATCCATTCAAATTAAAAAAAATAATTACGCATTATTCATTATATTTTTTTATTCTACAATTACTTTTAATTCTTCCCTTTTAAGAATGCCTATGTGGCTAATGAAGCAGCGCACACAGAAATTTTCAACCATGGCATACTTGCGGATTGTGCTGCTAGCAAAACGACACCATCGCCTTTATTTCCCCAAATTATGTAGATTAACCACCAATAGCTGGGAGGACTATACACGCTAGACGTTTAAATACATTAAAATCAATGAAAGCCTCAGTTGGACATTAACTGGCGCGATGGTAAGATGAATCAAATTGACTTATCATTGTATCACATCCTATTTCCAAGTCCGGGGTCCATCACCTGTTATCGCCTACCCTGATCCGACTGCGGTTGCTGCACATTCATACGCCCCATGATAAGATTCATTTTGTTTTCGTGAGGGGATTTAAAATTGCGTGTTTATGTGATGGGGTTTTGGGGGGTGGGGGCAGTGGCATGTTTTTCTGGAAAAGAAAAGTATTGAAGAATTTTTGTTTCTCATTTAAAAAAAAATTATCTCAAATTTAAAATGCATTAATTTGTAAAAGATCTCAGATAATCAACTCACAGGAATACCAAAGTAAGTTCTAGAACTGTATTGGTCGGCCAAACACTTGGCTCTCCTTAAATACTCTTTGTCCGAACTAGGCGTCCATTTAATCAGAGGGAAACACTTTTCGTCCAGCGATCTCATTATAATGTCGAATGCGTGAGTTACCTCGTGGCCCAAAATCTTTCCTAAAGCTCCATAGATCAATGCCCTGATAAATGATAAATTAAAAAAAAATGAGTAATATTTTGATGATTTATAATGAAGAATTATTTTGTTCTCTTAAATTAAGATTTTTTTGCCCAAAAAGACAACATAATACATAGAACTGAAAAGGCATTTCTCTTAAAACCTGTAATGTAGTTTCTCTGAAAAAATCTGTTATACCCCATGACAACTTTTTAAGGCTAAATCCACGTTATGTATAAACCGTCTGACATACCGTGCTTGATCACACGTAATTTTATAGATGTAGTTGGGTTTTTTTCTGTTCGTCTTTGACATTAATTTGTTGCTCCGCAATTTAAAGATTTCTTTTATGATCTCTGGTAGGGCCGGTCTTAGGCCACTGCAACCTATGCGGCCGCAGTGTGCTCCGCGCTTTCACAGACCCACGCCTATCTAAATTTTCACGTACTATACTATTCATTCCTTATCCCTACCCAAACTGGGCCCCGCGCTATCCGTTTCGCATACTAAGCCGCTTAGGACCCCGCAATAGCTAAGACCGGCCCTGCTCTGCGGCATTATATTTTCAGTTTGACAATTTTAAATTATGGTTGAATTTGACGTCTTTGACTTATATCCATTGGGACGTCTAAAATAACGGTTTTGATTTTTAAATCCTTAAAATTAAATTATTGTGATTGTGACTTCTCTTTGAACACGACTTTGCCAGTATTGATATTTTGTTAAACGTAACAACTTAAGCAGATTGGAAGTTCTCGCAACTGTTAGCAGGGGTTAATATCTTCAAGCTCCATTAAAAACAAAAACAACACAAAAAAAAAGATACATTAAGTCTGATCGTATCAACAAGATATTTTTGTTTTAAATGCGCAAGTTCCTCACTCACGTTGAGAAGCCCGGTCCATACACTGGGGGCTGAATTAGGTTAGCGTTGAAGACCACGGTGTTGAGACAAGGAGCAAACGCAATGGTGCCCAGTTGTACTTTTGAGATTAACCTGCTGAAATTATGTCTCTAATGATGTAACTCATGTAACTACATGCTCGATGTCCATTTAAAAGTTTGAAAAAGGAATCAAAACTGTATGCATAAAATTACATGAAACATTTTTAAAAAGCGACCCTAAAACCTGATGGTTGTCTTCGAACCTATTTTAACAAATGTAACCAAGGAGAAAAGTAATTAAAGAAATAGAGACTTATTATCAAAGACAAGGTGAATAAAACTTGATAGAGAGCATTTTGTTCCAAATCCTCAATATAAATGTCAACGTAGAAATATAAGTAAATATCTAGATATTACTGCGTCTAGTTATAGACTGGAGTAGATTAAATAGTTACTAAAAGGTTTCAGGGAGTTCCTTAGTGAACGTTTTCTTCACCGATTCCTCCATCGCAGTGATTGTCGCATTCAGAAACTCATTGTTTTTGACTTCAAAGTTTGCATAGTAACTGTCCAGACTTGTGGCGTCCAGAATCCAATCTGGATAGCCAATAAAGAATCGTATATCTCTGGCTTTCTCCAGTAATCTTTCTCTCAAGGGCTCGTCCAGCCAAGAGGTTGTGTTGATAGTAGCTATCATTTGATGTTTTACATTCTGGCCCACAATTTCAACCTGTTCGGTGAGAAGATATTTCGTACAAGCATTGACTTGTGTTACATTATGTCACTCAATTGAATATACCCCATACAATCCTAATAACCGTTTGTACGATCAATACTCATTCGTTAAACATTAAACAAGCGATATATAAATCAAGTATTTTTTATATGAAACCATAATAATTAATAAATCAATTTAACAATATAAAACCTATAAATCGATTGTCTGTCCATTAATATAATATTACTCAGTTATTTTCATATAACATATTTATATCATTCATGTTTTTATATTTGAAGTTATCTTCCATTTCACAAAGTCACCAATATAACTCGAAAAAGCATGTATTTAATTTCTATAATGTGTATAAATGTTATGACTGCTTTGAGACAAAATTTCCCAATACAATGATACGAACTGCTGTCTTGACACCTTCTAATGATTCCACTTTTAACGAATGTTTCTGAAGTTACTTTAGTGTATTGTATATTTGTTTTTAAAAACTAACTGACTTTTGCTTTGTTCTCATGTTTGAAGACGCGCTCAACATAAGTCGCCACAGCGGCAACACCGAACCAATTGAGCGTAGCTTCTGTGCAAATCTTATCTCGGGGATGCACACTAAATTGTAGCGAAGACGCTGGTAGAAGAACTTTAAAAGAATGTAGCAACCAAAGAACCAGGTAGTTTGCGTGTACTCTGAAAACAATAAGCATGAACCATACAATAACATTAACATACATTAACATACACACAGATACACAGACGAACGCTCACTTAAAACACACTTATACCAAAATAATAAATACACCAACGTCCTTAAAGTGACCTATTTTCTTTAAACGTGTAACCACGTAGTTCATCACTTTCGATTTGGATGTTGACGTCACAGATTATATACCCTGCCCACTAAAATGTGTGTTTCATTTGTTTCTATTTGTTAAGCTTTATTTCTGTGATGTAATCCAGCTGTGCCACTTCTTGAAAGTTTATTCTTTACATTTCTAACACCTTTATTTGAAATGCATCTTTCGAATTAAAGTAGATTCATATCAATAGATGGAATTGGAGTTTGGGTTTTTTGAGACACATCAAAAGCAACAAAAAAGCAGGACAAAAAAAAACAACCAACAACAACAACAACAAACAAACAAACAAAACAACAAGCAAAGTAATAAAACTAGACAAGTTGACATACAAAAAGTCTTGTGGAACACAAACCCCTTTAAAATCTAAAAACATACTCTTTTTCATATTTGTTGAGAATTTTAATCACATCCATAAAATACTGTGGTGCTAGAACGATGATCATCTTGTCATCGGGAAAGGCAGCTCCCCCAAAAAGATCATTAAGGTGTTCTTGGATGTTTAACTAATGGATTAAATTTAAAAAAAAACCAGCAACATTTAATGTAGATAGAAGTTCGTGTAAGCAGTGGCGTTGCGAGAGGGGGGGGGGCAAGGGTTGCAAATGCTCCGGGTGGCAATTTTTTAGGGGCGGCAAATTCCTTGTTAATTAGATTCTAAGAATGAAAGTTAAAAAAACTTTGCAAATTTGTATCAAAATAAAATAAAAACAAAGTAGAAATTGGGAAAATTAATAAAGGAATTATCGTAAAACGTGTAAACGTCTCTAATTCCAAAACTCTAAATTCCATATTAGATATAAATTATTCTGATACTTATGCTACTGAACTGAACAACCTAATGGCGTAGCTAGTATGAGAACGTCACACTGATCTGCTGCTAACAATTGATTCTTCAAATTTGACAGCCCCTCCTGTGGTAGAAGCGAAAAGTTTTGCATCCAATCAAATTCAAACATGAGCCAATCAAATGCTCCGGGCGGCACTTTGTTGGGTGGGGGTGTGGGGGGTGGGGCAAATTACTCATTATTAATTAGCTGTAAAAATGGGGGGGAAAAAAAGTTAAATAAAATAAAATAAAAGCCATGCAAAATATAAGGACCAATATTTAAATACGTGAACCTTTCTAATGCCAAAACTAGGGGCCACGGTGGTCGAGTGGCATGCGCGCTCGGCTGGCGTACCGATGGTCACTGGTGCGAATCCATGTGAAGGCAAGGATTTGTTCCCGGGGCCTAGGGCATCCCTGAGTCCACCCAGCTCCGAATGGGTACCCAACACTAGTTAAGGAAATAAAGGCGGCTGGGTAATGCGTGGGAACCCTTATAGCCGTGGTCTGTGGACGCATTAATCTTCTGTATAGAAGGAGCGTCTGTATAGATAAGATAAGGTAAGTTAGGACTCCATAAGGAAACTAAAATCTTATGATACAGATGCTACTGAATTGAACTATCAAGAGGCTGAAGTAGCATAAAACATGACGCTGATGTGCTGGTACCTATACCTGATTCAAATTTGTTAGCCGCGTATCTTCTAGAAGCGAAAATATCTGTATTTCTTAAATTCCAATAATAACAACCTATAAAATTTTAACAACTAACATTTATTTAGTTTATATAAATATACGGGAGTTCAAGAAAGACTCAAAGATATAAATCTTAATGTCAAATCTCGCTCAAAAAGTTCCATAAATCTGATATTTTTTTGCGTGCTGCTTTAACTAAAACAAACTTTCCAACAATTTTTTGGTATACTAAAGCGGTAATAAGCATTGGTTCCAATGTCCACACATAATTGGAAAAATCCAATTGCAGCTACAAGCAAAGCTCTAAACACACTTCTGGATACAAAACAGTGAATATACCATGGAACCATTTTAAGGTTACTATGAAAGCTATCGAAAAACTGACTGGGTGTGTGGCAAAGATTGGTTCTGCCCCGATTTTAAGGAGAAAGCCATAAGACTTTTAAAAATCCTTTATATTAACTCGTAGCGTCTGATTGTCTGTTTGTCGCAAAAACTTTGGATCGATTTTAAACCAACTTCCCGGTATCCTAGCGAGCAGACATTTTGCAGATAGACTCGTGGCGACGATAAAAATGAATTATCACAATTACACATCGATCGAATGTACTGTAAGTAAATTAACGAAATGTTAGATTATCTCTATGTATCTCTATGTAGCATGCAAATGTTTATGCTAGTCTTTGGCGCGGTGCGTCTTATATTGACCATACTTTTAGTTATGTCTCATATATAATGGATTTATAGTCGAAAACCTTCTTCTTTCCGGGATTTTGTAAATATAAAATGAAACAACCCGTAATAAAAAATAAACCGTAAAAAAAACAAGTTTTACACTATAAATCCTTTATGTACTAGACGTATCTAAAAGAATGTTCATTATAATACTCAGCACAAGACCATCCAAAAATACAAAATTGCAGTTGTGTCGTAAAACATGTTTTACATAATGCGCACCGATCACGAATAAATAAAATAATAGTCCAAGTCACTGGCTGGCTGTCTGGATGGATGTGGAACGCTGAGGAACGATGTACAATAGTCTATAGCAGTTAAAAAAATCGTGTGAACATCCAACCGGTGACTTGGGCTTTTATATTTTATATACTTTGCGTACATTTTAGAAAGTTTAATATTTCGTATTTATCAAAAAAGGACAAGTTAGTTGGGCTTTTGAAAAAGGTTGGCGCCGCAGGAGCCAGGGCGCCCCGGCACAATCTAGTATGTTTATAAAAAGTCTTGTCAATAAAATACGCACCTTATTGCGCGACAGAAAGGTTGTTCAATATAATACGCACCGCGACACTCTATCTCAAAAAATAACATGATACATAGGAATAATTAAAATAATCTAAAAATTCAATAATTTAAATACAGTACATGCGATCGATCTGAAATTTTGATACATAGTTTTTATCATCGCCACAAAACTGCCTGCTAAATTTCAGCTCGCTAGCTTACGAGGAAGTGGGTTAAAAATCAATCCAAAGTTTTGGCGACAAGCAAGGGTGCAACCAGACACTACGAGTTAATAAAAAGGATTTAAAAACAAAAGCAAGGGATAATAAGTAAAATTTAAAAAATATTTTTTTTAAAAGGACACGCTTTTATTTACAAACATTTACAGACTGAAACGCGCTGATCTCCCCTGTCCTTGATGTAAACATGGGAATTTGGTAAACGAGGGCTTGAGTGAAACCAGTGAGCCGTGGAGGTCAACTCTAGCAGACGACTATACATTCTAAATATTGATAAATAGAGATAAACTAAAAATTGATTAATTTAATTACGGTTCATTCGATCGATCTGAAATTTTGATACAATGCATTGTCATCCAAGATCTATCTGTGGTAAAATTTTGAGATCTCTAGGACCATCAGAAGTGGTTTAATTTTACGTTTCAAGATTTGAAGGAAGGATGGATGGATACAACATACAAACATTGTGACTTAAATAAAAGTGTGTAATAATAAGTTGTATTACCCAGCTGATACTAACTGCATGGCGTTGTGAAGAAATAATGTTAAACACGTGTGTGTTAGTATGCTGAGGAAAGTGAGACTTGTTCAGGAACAAACTAAATACATTTTGTGGAAACATTGATTACTGGGAGACGAGCTACAGAGGCAATAACTTTCATAATGCAAAATTTTAAAAAATCTTACCCAGGATCCCAGTTTGTTTTGAAAACTCCTGATTGAGATAAGGTGGCGTGGATGATATTCGTGTGGTTTCGGAGCAGGAGCTGCTCGGGCCTGGATCATTGGAGGATTATCACATTTAAATGGTAGGTTTTAAAGACTATCGGTGAGGTGAGTATATCAATCTTTTATGTATTCAATATTATTCGTTTCTCTCTGCCCCTTAGGAGGCGTTGAAATTCGGTTATCTAGGAACGTTAGCTCGTTATAATTATTTAATACTGCATTTTCAGCACGGTTCCTCATTTTGAACTAGTGGATTTTTGCTTGCAATAGAATGAACCTATGATCGTAGCGGCACTATTAAACTAATTGCAAAAAATGCACTCGCTTGATTTTGACATCATCCAACATTTTCATTGATTAGTTTTATTTTGTTACATTTCTCGTCTCAATTGAAAGTAGTTCCCGGAACATAGTTTTCAATTGAATGAAAAAAAAATACAATTTTACATGCAACTAACAATGTTAATAATACATACCACAGATAGCTCCTTTATGAAATTGACGACCTGTGTTATTTTCTCATTCGCTGTCACTGGGTCTCCGCCAAGTGTTACAGCTAATTCAACGAGCGCCTCGGCATCTACGAACCCCTCAATCCATTCAAAAGAACTTGGTTCAGCTAGATGGAGCTATACAATAGAAAAAGTAGAGGAAAATGGGATTTCAAAATTACCTCGTCCTATACTTTGAGTAGTTAAATTTGTACTTAAGATGAAAAGAAGCTTTTAAAGTTAAACGCATGTCAACTAATTTTTGTCCTCTATGGAAAATGTAATAAAATCTAATTATTCTTTTTGCAGAACATGACTGAAAAAATAAGATTATATCTGAAATTTAAGTTTTAATTTGTTAGCTTATTTGTAAAAGAACAGCCATTCAGATACACACTCACACATGCGTCTATATATATATATGCATGTATATACACTCTGAAAGTAATGTTTACAACATCAGCAAATCAAATACTTATGCATTAACATATATTTTTACTGACAAAAAAGTACACGAAAAGCACACTTAAGCTGATTTCTTTTTTTCATTTAAAGAAAAGGGGGAAAAAACAAATATTTAGATATAGGATGCATTAGCTTGGATATATATAACTGTCAAAAACATTATTATGGTCTGGTTTTATTATTGGTAAAACCACTTAAGACAGTGCCACAAACACAAACTCAACAGCACCAAATCAGGAATAACACAAGTTTTAATCTACATCTCTTTGGTACGTCCTACTCCTAGCAGCTTTTATGGGGCAATAATTTGCTAGACTTCCTAGACCAGGGGTCGGGAAACCATGGCTCAAGAGCCAGATGTGGCTCTATTGATGGCTGCATCTGGCTCTCTGACAAATGTTCGGTAATATATTTTTTTTAAAGGACGTTAATTCAGACTCATTTGATCTACATATTTTTAAAAAAGTAATTGCATATAAAAAACAAACAGCTAAACAATGTTATTATAAAGAATTAGCAGACATAATTATTGTACTTTTAGTTTTGAAATTACAATGAATGCACAGATTTAATTGAATTTTTAGTTTTAAACATAAAGTATGGCTCTCACAGAATTACTTTTCAAAATATGTGGCTCTCTCAGACAAAATGTTTCCCGACCCCTGACCTAGACGATCTGACTGTAACTATGTTAAAGCTAAATCCCATTAACTCCTAATATTATGCTCGACAAACATGCAACTACACCAACTTATCTGTATACGTCAATAAGACGCCCAGACAAATAACAATACTGCTATACTTAACTGTATTTTATATTGGTAAGTTGTTTGCTAACAACTAACTAACAACTTACCAATATAAAATTTTCTGGAGTCGCGCTTCCCTCCTCTCTCCAAACTCTGTTCACTTCAACTTTAAACAAAGGCCATAAAGCCAATTTGTGTAGCTTTATCAGCGTTTTCTGTAGGCTCCATGAAGATGATTCAAACTGTTTGACGCCATTTTGGGTAAGAGTCCAAGATCCTACGTCACTTATAAGCTGAGATTGTATAAAATGAAATTGCTAAATTAACGAGTAACAAATGTCTAATTCTTTATACTTTCTAAACACACTTAATAAAATAAAAAACAGAGTATTAAATAATAGTTTGATTACAATTTTGTTAAGCATGCATATCTTAAAGAGACAAAGTGGGGTGGGGATGCATTTGGATATTCTACAATCTCTATTAGATTTTACTATCGTCATGTTTTTAGATTATTTTTTAGCGCTGCATTTGTTGAAATGCCGACTTTCATCATCGACCTTTTCAATCGGAGCTTACAGTCTTTTGAAAGAGTGATCAACAAATATAATTTTTGCCATCTCTTTATTTCTGGGTTGATGGACAAAAACACGGGAAAACTGTCCCAGGAAACATTTCCAATAACATTTTTTGATTACAATATTTAATATAACATGCATAAACTCATTGCCAGCATATAGTGAACGGCGTCTTAGCCCCTGGATACCAATAAGGTGGTTAAATTCTCGCATCGGGTAAAAATGTGACATTTCTATTCCATAATGGCACATTTTTTACAACCTTGGTAAACTGTTTACAGCTGTTTCTGTCAAGGTGTCTACGGCTGTTTGTGCAACGTTGCCTTCATGTTTTTAATCTACAGCCGTCTTTGTAAGGGCGTCTACAGCTGTTTTTATGCGAAGGAGCAAACGTCTTGGGGATTTAGGAGCAAGAATATCTAGATCTTTGTTAGTAACTGTGATTGTGTAGATGATTGTCGATTTGTCCATAAGCAGATTCTCATGCAGTAAGGGATTACATTAAGGTCACTTAAGATGTAAGTTACTAGTTGAAATCCTTGTGTTCCATTGATAAGCTTGCGAAACGTTTTCTTGTAGCGGATTTTGTTTGGGTGAGTTCAACTGTGGACTTCGTTATATGAGAGACTTTGAACCCAGATAAGATTGCTATGCTTTTTTCTTACAGTAAACTATTAATGTTGACATCACAACCCTGGTAACGAAATTATATTTTAAAGTACAGCACATGAAAAGGATTAGCACATATTTATATAAATAGATATATTGGAATAAATCGTAAAACAAATCCGCAATTATTTTTTATGTTGTCAGCCATGTTTTACTTCTAATTTGCTAAGACAGAACTAGTTTTTTTTAATGCTGTAATTTCAGTTGCGTTTCTTTTTATCAAAAGAGTTGAAGAAAAAGAACAGTACAAGTACCTGCAAAATCTTAGGTTTCAAATGACTCCTCAAACTTTCTTCGTCCATACACAATCTGTGATACTTTTTCATCTTGGCCAGCGCTGTAGATTCTCTGCCATACAGACTCGCATCACTGGATGATAAGATCTAAACGAAGACATAAAAATAAGAGACATTGACTTACAATGTCTTTGAGTGTGTTAATCAGGGACACCGCGAACAACCTTACAGCACAAAGATCGCCGCGGGAAATTTATTTAAAGTTATTAACATTATCGATACCAAATAATATTCACAAGTACACCAGTAAATATACGGCACAGCATGAAATTCCTAATTTGAAGTGCAAAGAGTTTTGTTTTTTCTTCTTCGGAACGGAATGATCTAATTCATTCCACGTTTATTCATCCAATACTGGACAAAATGCAGTTTCACAAAAACGTATCTAGAAATTCTACTAAAGTTGTCTCCACACAAAGAAAGACTTCGAATAAGGGGGATAAATATCACATGTAACTCATACCCTTGAATATAGATATAATTTAATTAAAGTAGATTCAATCGGTATGAAATTTTAATAGAATTTGTCAGGTGACAAACTCTATGTGCAAAATTTCAGCTTGAGAGGATTACGGGAAGTGGGTCATTTTTAAATCCCTTATATTAACTTCGCGGCCGTCTCTCTCTCTCTGTCTCTCTCTCTGTCTGTCTCTCTCTCATCATCTCATGGGCTCGGCGGGCGGAAAAACAGAAGTCAAAAATGACCCACTTCCAATGATCCGATCGAACTGAAATTTGGCACACGGACCCGTCTTACCTAACAATGCATCGTATCAAAATTTCAGATCGATCGAACGTACCGTAATTAAATTAATGCATTTTTAGTTTATCCTTATATGAGGTATGTAATTTTAATTCACGATTTGTTATTGTTTTTTTGCCACGTGAAAGTTTGAGCATTGAGGCGACCCAACGAAACGACGGTGCGCTTTTGTTTACATTTTACGTGTCACTCTGAGCTCGGTCAAGCGAATCGGTGACCAGACTTTTCCCCTCTCCCCCCCACCCACCCCTCCCCCCCCCCACTAGGGTTATGAAGCAAACTTGAGTTAAGACAGATTCAGTCTGTAAATGTTTGAAAATAATCAATACTGTTAGTTATGTCTCATCTATAAGGGATTTATAGTCAAAAACTTTGTTTTTACGGGTTTGTTTATTTATTAAATCCCTTATATTAACTTCACGGCCGTCTCTCTCTCGTCTCATGGGCTCGGCGGGCGGAAAAACAGAAGTCA
This sequence comes from Ampullaceana balthica, assembly GCA_944989445.1. NCBI lineage: Eukaryota > Metazoa > Mollusca > Gastropoda > Lymnaeidae > Ampullaceana > Ampullaceana balthica. The sequence continues at coordinate 559,465 of CALYLW010000292.1, read as the reverse complement.
AAAATGACCCACTTCCAATGATCCGATCGAACTGAAATTTGGCACACGGACCCGTCTTACCTAACAATGCATCGTATCAAAATTTCAGATCGATCGAACGTACCGTAATTAAATTAATGCATTTTTAGTTTATCCTTATATGAGGTATGTAATTTAAATTCACGATTTGTTATTGTTTTTTTGCCACGTGAAAGTTTGAGCATTGAGGCGACCCAACGAAACGACGGTGCGCTTTTGTTTACATTTTACGTGTCACTCTGAGCTCGGTCAAGCGAATCGGTGACCAGACTTTTCCCCTCTCCCCCTCCCACCCACCCCTCCCCCCCTAGGGTTATGAAGCAAACTTGTGTTAAGACAGATTCAGTCTGTAAATGTTTGAAAATAATCAATACTGTTAGTTATGTCTCATATATAAGGGATTTATAGTCAAAAACTTTGTTTTTACGGGTTTGTTTTTATTAAATCCCTTATATTAACTTCACCGGCGTCTCTCTCTCTGCTCTCTCTCTCTCTGTCTGCTGTCTTGGGCTCGGCGGGCGGAAAAACAGAAGTCAAAAATGACCCATTTCCCATGATCCGATCAAACTGAAATTTGGCACACGGACCCGTCGAACCTAACAATGCATCGTATCAAAATTTCAGATCGATCGAACGTACCATAATTAAATTAATGCATTTTTAGTTTATCCTTATATGAGGTATGTAATTCAAAAATTCACTGTTTGTTTGTTTTTTTTAAATTCCAGTTCCACGTGAGTTTGAGTTGACGCCGACCGTCGTGTTGACGACGACCGTCGTGCCGACACCCCCTCACATCCCACCCCCATTTATTAAAGACAAGGTACATCACTCAGTGTCAGTCTGTAAATGTTTAAAAATAATCACTACTGTTAGTTATGTCTCATATATAAGGGATTTATAGTCAAAAACTTTGTTTTTAAATCCCTTATATTAACTTCACGGCCGTCTCTCTCTGTCTCTCTCTCTCCCTCTCTCTCTCTCTGTCTGTCTGTCTTGGGCTCGGCGGGCGGAAAAACAGAAGTCAAAAATGACCCATTTTCCCATGATCCGATCGAACTGAAATTTGGCACACGGACCCGTCGAACCTAACAATGCATCGTATCAAAATTTCAGATCGATCGAACGTACCGTAATTAAATTAATGCATTTTTAGTTTATCCTTATATGAGGTATGTAATTCAAAATTCACTGTTTGTTATTGTTTTTTTTCTTCCAGTTTCACGTGAGTTTGAGTTGACGCCGACCGTCGTGTTGACGCCGACCGTCGTGCGACACCCCCTCACGTCCCACCCCCATTTATTAAAGACAATGGACATCACTCGGTGTCAGTCTGTCATGATTTTTTCCCCTCTCCCCCTCCCACCCAGCCCCTCCCCCCTCCCACCCACACCTCCCCCCCAGGGTTATGAAGCAAACTTGAGTTAAGACAGATTCAGTCTGTAAATGTTTGAAAATAATCAATACTGTTAGTTATGTCTCATATATAAGGGATTTATAGTCAAAAACTTTGTTTTTACGGGTTTGTTTTATTAAATCCCTTATATTAACTTCACCGGCGTCTCTCTCTCTCGTCTCTGGGCTCGGCGGGCGGAAAAACAGAAGTAAAAAATGACCCACTTCCCATGATCCGATCGAACTGAAATTTGGCACACGGACCCGTCTGACCTAACAATGCATCGTATCAAAATTTCAGATCGATCGAACGTACCGTAATTAAATTAATGCATTTTTAGTTTATCTATATAAACTATATGTAGAGGTCACTATCGTTGACATTTTACGGGTCACTTGACTTCAGGCCAGCCACCGGTGTGAACACGTCTCGTGCTTAAACCAGGTAAAGAGGCGTGCTTTTGTTTACATTTGGCGTTTCACGGTGAACTTTCCCCAGCGATCGGTGACAAGACCTTTCCCCTCTCCCACCCCCACCCCACCCTTTTTGGGTTAAAAGCAAAGGGGAGTAAAGACAGATTCAGTCTGTAGATATTTGTAAATACTTTAAGTTCTGTCTCATATATAAGGGATTTATAGTCAAAAACTTTGTTTTTACGGGTTTGTTTTATTAAATCCCTTATATTAACTTCGCGGCCATCTCTGTCTGTCATCATCTCTCTCATGGGCTCGGCGGGCGGAAAAACAAAAGTCGAAAAATGACCCACTTCCCATGATCCGATCGAACTGAAATTTGGCACACGGACCCGTCTGACCTAACAATGCATCGTATCAAAATTTCAGATCGATCGAACGTACCGTAATTAAATTAATGCATTTTTTAGTTTATCCTTATATGAGGTATGTAATTTAAATTCACGTTTTTGTTGTTGTTTTTTTCTTCCAATTCCACGTGAGTTTGAGTTGACGCCGACCGTCGAGCCGACACCCCCTCACGTCCCACCCCCATTTATTAAAGACAAGGGACATCACTCGGTGTCAGTCTGTCAATGTTTTTTCCCCTCTCCCCCTCCCACCCAGCCCTCCCCCCTCCCACCCACACCTCCCCCCCAGGGTTATGAAGCAAACTTGAGTTAAGACAGATTCAGTCTGTAAATGTTTGAAAATAATCAATACTGTTAGTTATGTCTCATATATAAGGGATTTATAGTCAAAAACTTTGTTTTTACGGGTTTGTTTTATTAAATCCCTTATATTAACTTCACCGGCGTCTCTCTCTCTGTCTTGGGCTCGGCGGGCGGAAAAACAGAAGTCAAAAAATGACCCACTTCCCATGATCCGATCGAACTGAAATTTGGCACACGGACCCGTCTGACCTAACAATGCATCGTATCAAAATTTCAGATCGATCGAACGTACCGTAATTAAATTAATGCATTTTTAGTTTATCTATATAAACTATATGTAGAGGTCACTATCGTTGACATTTTACGGGTCACTTGACTTCAGGCCAGCCACCGGTGTGAACACGTCTCGTGCTTAAACCAGGTAAAGAGGCGTGCTTTTGTTTACATTTGGCGTTTCACGGTGAACTTTCCCCAGCGATCGGTGACAAGACCTTTCCCCTCTCCCACCCCCACCCCACCCTTTTTGGGTTAAAAGCAAAGGGGAGTAAAGACAGATTCAGTCTGTAGATATTTGTAAATACTTTAAGTTCTGTCTCATATATAAGGGATTTATAGTCAAAAACTTTGTTTTTACGGGTTTGTTTTATTAAATCCCTTATATTAACTTCGCGGCCATCTCTGTCTGTCATCATCTCTCTCATGGGCTCGGCGGGCGGAAAAACAAAAGTCGAAAATGACCCACTTCCCGTGATCCGATCGAACTGAAATTTGGCACACGGACCCGTCTGACCTAACAATGCATCGTATCAAAATTTCAGATCGATCGAACGTACCGTAATTAAATTAATGCATTTTTTAGTTTATCCTTATATGAGGTATGTAATTTAAATTCACGATTTGTTATTGTTTTTTTGCCACGTGAAATTTTGAGCTGACGCATTGAGGCGACCCAACGAAGCGACGGGCGCTTTTGTTTACATTTTACGTGTCACTCTGAGCTCGGTCAAGCGAATCGGTGACCAGACTTTTCCCCTCCCCATACCCCCTCCCCCCACCCACCCCTCCCCCCACCCACCCCTCCCCCCACCCACCCCTCCCCCCACTAGGGTTATGATGCAAAGTTGAGTTAAGACAGATTCAGTATGTAAATGTTTGAAAATAATCAATACTGTTAGTTATGTCTCATATATAAGGGATTTATAGTCAAAAACTTTGTTTTTCCGGGTTTGTTTTATTAAATCCCTTATATTAACTTCACCGGCGTCTCTCTCTGTCTTGGGCTCGGCGGGCGGAAAATCAGAAGTAAAAAATGACCCACTTCCCATGATCCGATCGAACTGAAATTTGGCACACTGACCCGTCTGACGTGTCACTCTGAGCTCGAGCAAGCGAATCGGTGACCAGACTTTTCCCCTCTCCCCTCCCCCACCCCTCCCCCCACCACTATGGTTATGATGCAAAGTTGAGTTAAGACAGATTCAGTCTGTAAATGTTTGAAAATAATCAATACTGTTAGTTATGTCTCATATATAAGGGATTTATAGTCAAAAACTTTGTTTTTACGGGTTTGTTTTATTATAAACGTATTCCTGTTCGGTGCGCATTATATTAAACATGTTTTACGACACAACTGCAATTTTGTATTTCTGGATGGTCTGGCGCTGCATATTATAATGAACATTCTTTTAATTACTTCTCGTACATAAAGGATTTATAGTCAAAAACTTGGGTTTTTTACGGGTTTTTCTTATTAAATCCTTTATATTAACTCGTGGTGTCTGCGGCCGACCGACCGACCTTGTCGCCAAACTTTTGATCGATTTTTAACCCACTTGCTCGCAAGATAGCGAGCTGAAATTTTGCAGGCAGTTTCGTACCGATAATAAAAACAATGTATCAAAATTTCAGATCGATCGCATGTACCGTAATTAAATTATTGATTTTTTAGATTATTTTATTTATTCCTATGTATCATGCTATTTTTTGAGATAGAGCGTCGCGGTGCGTATTATATTGAACAACCTTTCTGTCGCGCAATAAGGTGCGTATTTTATTGACAGCTCTTTTTAAATCCCTTATATTAACTTCACCGGCGTCTCTCTCTCTCTCTCTCTCTCTCTCTCTCTCTCTCTCTCTCTCTCTCTGTCTGTCTGTCTTGGGCTCGGCGGGCGGAAAAACAGAAGTCAAAAATGACCCACTTGCCATGATCCGATCAAACTGAAATTTGGCACACTAACCCGTCGAACCTAACAATGCATCGTATCAAAATTTCAGATCGATCGAACGTACCATAATTAAATTAATGCATTTTTAGTTTATCCTTATATGAGGTATGTAATTCAAAATTCACTGTAAATTCCAGTTCCACGTGAATTTGAGTTGACGCCGACCGTCGTGTTGACGACGACCGTCGTGCCGACACCCCCTCACATCCCACCCCCATTTATTAAAGACAAGGGACATCACTTAGTGTCAGTCTGTAAATGTTTAAAAATAATCACTACTGTTAGTTATGTCTCATATATAAGGGATTTATAGTCAAAAACTTTGTTTTTACGGGTTTGTTTTATTAAATCCCTTATATTAACTTCGCGGCCGTCTCTCTCTGTCTTGGGCTCAGCGGGCGGAAAAACAGAAGTCAAAAATGACCCACTTCCCATGATCCGATCGAACTGAAATTTGGCACACGGACCCGTCTGACCTAACAATGCATCGTATCAAAATTTCAGATCGATCGAACGTACCGTAATTAAATTAATGCATTTTTAGTTTATCCTTATATGAGGTATGTAATTCAAAATTCACGGTTTGTTATTGTTTTTTTTCTTCCAGTTCCACGTGAGTTTGAGTTGACGCCGACCGTCGTGTTGACGCCGACCGTCGTGCCGACACCCCCTCACATCCCACCCCCATTTATTAAAGACAAGGGACATCACTCGGTGTTAATCTGTAAATGTTTGAAAATAATCAATACTGTTAGTTATGTCTCATATATAAGGGATTTATAGTCAAAAACTTTGTTTTTACGGGTTTGTTTTATTATAAACATATTCCTGATCGGTGCGCATTATATTAAACATGTTTTACGACACAACTGCAATTTTGTATTTCTGGATGGTCTGGCGCTGCGTATTATAATGAACATTCTTTTAATTACTTCTCGTACATAAAGGATTTATAGTAAAAAAACTTGGTTTTTAACGGGTTTTTCATATTAAATCCCTTATTTTAACTTTCACCGTCTTGTCGTTCTTTCTGTCTCTCTCTCTCTCTCTCTCTCTCTAACTGTCCGTCGTGGTCCCGCCCGCGGAAGAACAAAGGTAAAAATAACACATTTATGTTATGCTCTCGAGCTGAAAGGTTGCACATAGACTTGTGTTAATTAACAAGGCTTTGTATAAAAATTTCAGATCCATCGAATGTAACGTAATTGAATTAATGAATTTTTACTTTATCTCTACTTCTCTCTATGTTGCATGTGTAGCGTCTGCTATAGTTGACGTCCACGGGTCGCTGCAGTTTCACCAGCCCTCGAGATATTATAGGGGTCTGTCGCGCGGTGCGTGTTATATCGAACATAATCAATACTTTTAGCTATGTCTCATATATAAGGGATTTATAGTCAAAAACGATGGGATAAATTGCGTTTATTTATTTGAAATGTCTGAAGAGCTTGCACATGCAACGCCTCATGAACCATACCAGATAGAGGGTTCGGGTCTTTTGCAAATATGCTAAAGAGGTCCCAAGGATGTGAAACGGCCAAAAAAATGCCGAAAAGGTTTACTGGATTTCCTGGAATATCAAAAAAAAATAATAAATAAATAAAAAAATATCAGTATTTTGTCAATTTGTCGCCAACCATAACATTTATCGGGTTGAAATAAACGCCAAACGATAGCTAATAATATGTAGAACAATGTTGAAGACGGAATGTTACAAAAATGTGCATTCGTTCGACTCCCGTAATTTGGCAGCAATTTTTTAAAGCAATTGTTTTGTTAAGTTTCAAAATTACTGATTTGAATTGACTTGTAATGTAATTTAGAATGATAGTTAACGGGGTTTTCCCGCTTTATGAATGCTTATGTTAGATTGTTGCGTGGTGCGCATTATATTGAGACATTCTTTGTGTGATGTAGCGTGAGGGGCTATGACGTCATATTGTGTTTACTTTGAGAATTACTTATTTAACTTATTTGAATCGACTTTTAATGTAATCTAGAATGATTTCCCTTGAAAAAAAAATCGGATATTCTTTTTGGAAATTGAGTTTTTATTCCTTGTTTTTTTTTAAAACTTTTTTTCCCGCGGGACCACGACAGACAGACAAGGGGCCGAAGTTAATACAAGGGATTTAATAAAAAGAACTTAATGGACCTTTGATCTCTATAATATTATATTTGATACTTTAGACTGTCATTGGGAGGAGGGGGACGACAAAATCCTGTTAAGTAAATTTGACCTTTGACATGTGCTCATTAAACCGATCCATCGATTCCGAATTATAGTGACTTTCTATTTTCGTTGTTTCCTTGACATTGTACAGTCCACAGGAATATTCAAACATGTCCTCGCAGGGATTTGCTGAGAAATTCATTTTCCCTAAGATGATGGCACTCGTCTCTACACACTGTTTCGTATTGCATACCTGTTTGGTGGGTGGGAGATTTAAAGTGAGGGGATAGTGAGCATATAAAACTAAAATCCAATACTATCAAAGGAAAATGTTTTTACCAAGAAGAAGGAACAAAGCAAGAGAACTTTTCCTTAATACCTCACTCATATCTCAATTATTACAGATGCTCAAATTTACGGAAGATAATTGCGTTCTTCGCTTATTCGTGGTTTATTTCTAGTTTTCTCAGGCAACTTACACCTTGCCCGGACGGGAAGAGCGATCACTTTATGTGTTTGTTCTTGAGCGCAGAATAATAACATTGTTTTTAACCCTGTCCATCTGAGGGTTGTATTAGATTATCTTTGTGTTAAATGCCCAAGTTGCAATTAATTGCCTTATGTATTCTCAATTCTTTGCTCTTTGTTCTTCTATCCTCAAGTGCTTCTAAGTTTAATGATTATCTAATTGTCAATTTTGAATATTTCCATTAATGAACGTGGAAGCTCTTTAAAAAAATGTGTTCTAGTTATCTGTTTTCTTTGGTGGATGGATCCCATACATTAGATTTATATTCTAGTACAGGTCTCACCAATGTAAGGTAGCAATTTATGTTTAATATTCTTATTTCAATTGTAAAAGTTTCTCTAGTTAATAAAGGAATACCATTGTTTTTTTCTTCTAGACTAACCAAATCACTGTGTATTAAAATGACATACTAAAGAATACAGATTCTTGAACATTAAAACTGTGCTGCTATATGGAGCCGAGAAGTGGAGAACAACGGCCATGAAGCTGACCAAAATCAAGTCCCTTAGCAACAATTGTCTAAGAAGGATTCTCAGAATTCACTGAAAATAAGGGGGGTGAGATTGCAACCAGGCTTTTAAATTAGTAAATGTATAACATATAAACAGTGTATGAGCATGGGCGTATGGAAGGGGGGCAAGGGGGGCATTTGCCCCCCCCTACATTTGAGAAAAAAAATTAATTTATTAAATGCATTAATAAATGTTGTATTTTAACTATTACAGCACTAATTTGTAAGTCTTATTAATTTCTAAGGCTTTTTTCAACCCTTATTTTATACTGAACTTGAATTTAATTGAAAATTGTACCTGTATGGCATTGCCAGTTAAAATATATAAAAAAGTGGGTTTTTTTTGCCCCCCCCCCTGGAAAAATTCCTAGCGACGCCCATGGGTATGAGTTAGCCTGACAGGGCGTAATAAAACAGCGAACGTTTCGGCAAAGAGCCTTCCTCAACGAACAAATATTACACAAATAAAACGAGTATAACGGAATAATAAAAAAAGCTTAGCTGCGGTGAAATCCAATTAGTCCAGTAAAGAAATAGTAAAGAGAGAATAGTAAGAGCTTATATAGGAAAGGAGAGTGTGCGTGTGGCCAAGCAATAAGGTTGTCAGTGCAAATACAACATTAATCCCATTTGGCACCGAGAATTGGAGGCAGGCATCAAGAGAATGGGTCACGACTGGAAGATCCGGAAGAGGCTGGCCCAGGATAGGGACGTCTGGGGGTCTCTCGTAGGTGGCCTATGCCCTAGGAGGAATCACAGACGCCGACGATGATCGGTTGAATCCCCTCATGGACAAGAAGGTTCAACACAATCTTACTTGACTCCATAATTTACATATTTGCATTATAATTATAATGTTTGTTTTTACAACAGTTCACTTTATAAAATTAAACGTTTCATTAACAATCCCGTTGATACACATTATTTTGAAATTATAGTAATCGAATTAATTTTCTAAGATCTGCACGAGCCATTTGTACATTTTGATAGTTACTTGAATGTTTCAATGGCTAAAAGAATAGATAAACATTTTTGATTGATCTCGGCAGAGTGTCAAGTAGGGAAATATCATACTGTGGCAATTTCATAACTAATATTATATTGTGGTGATTTTGATGTAACTTATCTGGTGTATAAATATAAATATGTACGTCTTAAAAAAGTCGAATCCATAGGAAAGACAACTTCTTTTAGAAAGATACATAAGTAAATGTACAAATATGAGATTTAAAAAAAAATCAAGTAGGTCAAAAATATTATATTAAATACAAATTTATTTTAACGTTTTCATAACAAATTGTTAAAACACATTAGTGCTTTTGTTGTTTTAACATTTCATGTTACATTGAAACATTATTTTTTTAAATAAAACTATTTCGTTTCTTAAATGTACCTCTCTTTTTATGACCTCCTCCTTTACTTGAACTGACTTCCTTGTGTTATCGGGAGCGTCGCTGGCACGACCGATCCCCAATAGCAGCGAGAAGTACACATTGACCGCGAGCAGAACGATAACCAGAGAACCCAAAGCAAAGATCAAATAAATCAGTGGCGACTTCTTCTTGTTGGTCACTTCGCTGTTCATCGCCAAAAGCATGTTTCAAACTTTGTCAAAACGTGCAACCCTTAGTTGTTCTGTCAGACAATTGTATCTTTTCTTGTTTTATCTGTTATCTTATTCATTACAGACGATCCTTCTATACAGAAGATTATTGCTTACTACGCTCAGCATGACTATTGACTGATGTCGAGTCTTGAATTTTTATTCGAGTTTTAAAAAGTTGATTATTGTGTTGGTTTTCCTAGTTTGTTCGTTTAATTTTAATCTGAATATCTTACTTTTTTCCCTTGCGGTTCGCATGTGATATGAGATTTGCTTTTGTTGAATTGAGGAAATGCTTTCGTTATATTTGATAATAATTGGAGAGATAAAAAATATTATTGTAATAATACTGAGGAAATTTGTATTTAAAAAAAAAGCTTAATGCACCGATGTTGTTGATGTGTTCATTAAAAAACCTTTTTGGATATTCTCGTGTAATTTTTTTTAAAGATTAATTTTGAAGCGCAAAAATTTTGTCGTCATAGTTAGAATTGTTTACTAATATTTAAAAGTACATGTAGAACTTTGTGAGCAGATAAACATGCCAATTGCTGCAATAGTTATGACCTTCGTAAAATGCTTCTCTGGAGGAATGAAACATCGCCAGGATTATACCAGAGATTTTATTTTTGGTTATTATTTTGGAGGCGTTTTAGCTGTCATGAACATGTCGAAAAAACAAAAAAGCATTGTATGCCTTCAAGCTTCAAAGGTGGAATGCCATATAGTTAAAAATGAAATCCTAATGCCGTATATTTTTTTAAAAATGTAAAAAAATGTCGACAACATAAAGTTTAAAAGAAAATCAGTATTCATTGCAATCAATTTCTGGTCTTGTGTTATTGGGAGATTATATTAATAATGTGTCTTTTGTTATTGAGAGTTTACAGGTCAATTGTTTCGAAAGCAAACATTTTTAGCTTTAAAAATTGTCTATAAGGCTATTGCAAATGGACTAACAAAGATACTAAATTTTAATATTTTTTTTATAAAACAGAATGAAGAGAAAGCCCGCGAAGTATTAAAAATAAAACACGTAAGGTACCAGATGTAATAACAAAAAAATCTGAATTAAATATGTGAAAAAAAAACATTTGCTTTCTTTTTATTCATTTTTGAAAATGATTTCTTCATTGACATTTAATATTCCAATGGATCCAAAACAGCATGAAATATTATAAACTATTGTTCATAGTATTATGACATTTTTTAAGACGCCGAATCTTTGTTATGTGTGTGTGAGAGTTGCCTTTCTTGAATTTTTTCAGACTACAGCTTTACAACGTGCGTTTATGCAAGCGTCTCGTACAGAAAACTACAGCCAACAAGCGACCAAAAGAACAACTCATCCAGCGAAGTTCTTCTCCCGCGTGATTTTTATTGTGTGAGCTGTTCAGATAGCGTTTGGTCTCAACCTGTGCTTTGATCCATTTATACACAAATTCTAAATCAAAAACGTTCTTCGAAAACAGTGCTCTTATTTATCATCTTAACATTGTGTCCAAATTTTTAAGTTTATCTTTGGTTTTCAAGAGCCAAGACTTTGCACATTCTAAAAAAGTGTCATTTAAGTAAAATCTCTAGAACAAGCGACTTCAGTTCATTTCATATCTTAATACAGATTTTGACATTTTCGTACATAAAACTCTGATATATGCGTGTTTGATTCCCCATCTAAAGCAGCGAAGCCAAACCCACATTTTCGGGTTTCATTGGAGTGTTGCCACTTTGCTATAAATAAAGTGTTGTTTTTTTTGTTGAATTTCGGAGACGCAGGCCCAGCATGGTTCGCCATCACTGATGTAAAGGATGCACATTTCAAGAGTTTTATTTTAAAATAAAAGAGTTTGGACTTAAAGACGAACGTCGATTGAGAAAACATCACACATTAAATATTACATTAAAAAATCATTATTATCTTTTTGTTGATGATTTAGTAACCTACATTTTAAAAAAAAGGCTGTAATAATAACATTATGTAGCCATTCACATTTTCATTAAATACATAAAACTACATATTTCTGTAAAACAAACAATGAAAACATACTAATATTTATACACTTCAAGCAATGTGTTTGAGAAAAAAAGAAACGGTGCAAAAAACAAAAACGTAAGTTACATAATAAAGAAGAAAAAATGAGATACATTTATTATTCGAATACTTTTTAATTTGTTTTTCGATCAAATTCATATTTTAAAATTGTTCCAGGAAATGGGTGTTGAACTAAGTCACCAAAGAGCATAATCCAATTTAGAACTATGTGAGCTTGATCCCCAAACTGCATTATTTATTGAAATAGTAGATCTCCATTGATAAACTTAAGTCCGGCTATTTTGTGCTATAATCACTCACTTTTGAAGTTGTTTTTTTTTCACAATAAGCTGTCTTATATACTCAAGTTCTACTATATCCCAATTGATATTAAAAAAATTCTCATGTTTCAATTTTTTAAAGATACTTTTGTTTCTTTGCTACAAAGGATTTTAGTTGACATGTTTGTACTCTAGCGTTTGGGTTGCAAGGTTTTTGTCATACCTTCTAAAATCTAAATAAACAAGGCCGTACCCAGGCTTATTAAGGGGGGGGGGTGTCGCAAACTTGTGGCGAAGGTAAATGTTCAGATACCTACAATATATGGTGCTATGACTTCAATTTTGGATAAGAATGTTTAATCAATAATTCTGTACCTATGAATTATTGAGGGCGTTGATTAAACTTCTTCTCTTTTTTGCCTCGTTTTGAAACAAAAATTATTTTTTTTCAGTATGTACAGTGACCAAAAACTAGGTTTTCATGCAATAAATAATTAACAGTGTAATTAACAGTTATTACGAGCTTGGAGTCAGCTCAACATTAAAAATATTAAATTTTATACAAATCAAAATTAAGTTTACAAATATGGCTGGTCGAATAAATAAATATGATTTGTACATTTATTTGAAATTATTTTGACTTTAATTAATTTTTTTTATCTATGGACATTTCGTATCTATTGTTTGTTTCCTATTTCTACCAAGCGGATTGCAACTCAGTTAATTTATTTTTGTTTATTAATATTATGTTGCTTAATAAATAAATTTCTTTTTAATAAACATATACAGCAGATCTATGACTGTTTATCTGTGACTTTCTTTACAAGCCCCAATGATAAAATAATCATTGTCTTCCTTACAACCAACACCAATTAATAGCTCATCCCTTGCATTACTAAGATATTTGGGGTCCCCAGTCCATTCGATGTAAGATGTAAATTTCGAAATGATGTTCATTTTAATTCAGTTATAATCATGGATATATTTCTGAAGATCGTTAAAAATAGAATGGCAAATAATAACTCAAACGTATACGAAATAAAGACATTTGGGGCCCCCAGCTGTGAACAATTGGACATTAGAAGTGCAGTGCCCTTTGTTATTTTAATATGGGCTACCAAGTTTTTATATACAAAGTTTTGTTAAGATCCATTCATTTAATCAGTAGCTAACGAATAAACTAATTTTTATATAGCTCATATAAGCAAAACACGGACATCAAGGGCTCCTGGGCGCACTTAGTGCAAGATGTCAAGTTCAAAACACCTGTTTATTTCAATCAATTTCATAGTGGATATATTTATCTATATTTCTCAAGATCTTTAATAATTGAATTGGAAATACAATCTTAAACGTTTATGAAAAAAGACATTTTGGGCCCCCAGCCCCGAAGAAATGGACATTAGGAAATTAGTGCCCTATAGTATTTCAATCTTGGCTACCTAGTTGTTATATACAAAGTTTGGTAAATATACATAAATTTACCTAATAGCTAACGCTTAAACTAATTTTTATGTATCTCATATATGAAAAAATCATATTATGGGCCCCCGGCGCCCCATGAGTGTTAACTTCTGCAAAATAAAAAAGTTGCCAGTGACCATCACAGCAGCGTTCTGAAAAGTCTCCAAAAGTTTCATGGCAATCAGATGAATGGTTTAGTCAGCTATAAAGGACATGCATACATACATACCTACATACATACATACATACAAGCTATATCTATATATAGATGTATACCTAGTGTGCTGGCGAGAGTAATGGGACAGGTAAATAATGGGACTGGGGCGCAGATAGAATGTAGGTACCTTTATAAAGGACTATCTGACCACTTGCCATTTTTATTGTCCGATTACATCGCGACTTTGAATGGGGTGGAGCGATCAAGAGAAGTCTACCGAGACCAGGGCTCGCACATGGTACATAATGACATGTAACGAGGGATAGATCACAATGTCTGGACCTTCTCTGAAAAGGAAAGACTAACGCAATAATATCGTCACAGGGTGGCACCCTTTTCCTACCCCGTACACGCCAACACACCAGAAGCGACAGATGTGCCGCTAACCGGGCAGTATTCCTTTACCACATCGGGCTTTGGCCAAGAATACCCAGCCACTTCGCGAATTGGCCGGCCAAAGCCCGAATTACAATTGTTAGTTGTAAGTACTTCAGGCTTTGGCCGTAACATACATAGTACTGAGAAAATGTGTTGTTGTTTTTGTTTTTATATAAAACCGGGCATGCTCTGAAAAAAAAATTGCATGAAATTAAATTGAAGTATAGAAAAATGCACTATGTAACTGCATTCGGTGTGTGTAGCAAAATATTAGTGATTAAAACAACTGCTAATTTTTGTTAGGTGGCAGTTTCATTTACCTTTAATAGTACACGGGATTGTTTAGAGTTTAGACTGCCCAAAAGGAAAAGATGGATTGAAAAGAAATCATCGAAGTTTTTAAAGATGTCAAAGAGTAGAAACCGGAGGATTAAGAACTTGGAGAGATGTAAATTATTAAAAGTAAAATTACATATAAGATCAACAGGGTTGTTAACAATACTAAAAAAAATTATTGGCAATACCAATACCAATACTGCCTGTAAAATCTATTGGCAATACCAATACCAATACAATTTTAAAACCAGTATTGCAATACCAATACCAATATTTATTTATTATTGCCTTACCAATACCAATATTTGGGTCATTCGACGACGAATAAAACGCTAATACGTAATTCATCGCTCTATATCACTTACATCGATAAACGATAACAACATTTTTGGCTAATTTAGACAATGTATTTTTAACCAAATTTTGTTCAATAGTTAACACTTGCTTCATCAGTTTTCCTCAAAGCATTCAAAAGTCTATGACAACATATTAAATAAGTCGGCATACCTTAACGTCCTTAAGCAACAAGATTTTTAATATGTATACTGTACACATATTGTGAATGAATGAAAAGATGGATGGATGAATGAATGGATGAATGAAGCAAATGACTGTCATAGAAAAGCAAATGATACATACTATAGTAAAAACAGTCAGACCGAGTCAGTGGATTGCATCACATCTGTAAAACTAACGATGAACGATGAATGTTAGTAGAGTTCACAGGGTAACGCCACCTATTTGGCCGTTACCACTTAGCCAGGCCTTAGTAAGTCACTGGTCAATGCTCATTGCCAAAGATATCATATATGATTTGATTTCTATTATCATTCATTTCATTGATCAGTCTCATTCAAAAATTGTTTGGCAATGTCACTCGCAAGATGGCGACACCAAAGAAAAATTTATTATATTCAGCTTTATTCACAACCAATGTTGTAGAGAATTTATTGAATATTGCTTTTAGTATTGGTTAAAAATCAATACCAATATCAAAAATAATTATTGGCAATACCAATACCAATATCAAATTTCAAGAAGTATTGCAATATCGTCCCAATACTTAAAAAAGTATTGGCAATACTACCAATACCAATACAATATTGCAATATTAACAACCCTGAAGATCAATGCAAAAGCAGTAACATATTTTGTAAACATCAATATTGTTTTCATCATGAGAGAATACTACAATGGGCAGATATTATACAGAAATGTAAACAATACAGACAATGTAAATACGCATTTTTTTACTCCGATCAATTTACTAATTGTGTAAACGTTCTGTTATTTATAAATATTCTGAAGAAAGGAAGACTAGGTTAAGGGAATGCATGCAATCCATTTAACAATATATCCCTTATTATAGGGATCGAAGTCAAGCGGCATGCCAGTTTCAATATATAGAACGGTACCTGTGAAGTTGCTGTATTGCACTTTATCTGTAAAAACAAACATGTATATTTAAGTTTTAAAAAAATTTCATGTTTTTAAATTTTTTAAAAATAAATACGATTTTTAAGATATATCATTTTTTATAACTTTCTATTACAGTGTGAATTTTAAATTTACATTCAATGAAACGTTTACAAAACAATTTTTTTTTAATGCTATGTCTCTTAGCTTTAAAAGTATATATTTTAATGAATGACTTACATATAAATTACGATTTTCACATTATTTTTCTTTTTCTTTTAATTTTGTTAACACAAACTCATGATAAATACATCTGCACCAGTGCTTTGTAGTGCGTCATTTACTGAAAATACAATATCAATGCGAGTCCCATATGATGAAATTAATGCGTAAATATAACGTGTCTCTACATTTTATGATTATTTCTCCATTTTATATAGTTAAAGGATATTTTATTGCATGTGTGTATTTGTATATAGTAATTTGAAAATGTTTAATTGTTAGTACATTCCATGTTGAACATTTCATGGTTGTATTTTCTAAGAAATTTCACATAAGTAACTATTAACAAAAAAACATACTTAAGAGCTTACGTAGACTGTATAATTTAAAGGGCACACTAGTGATTTACCCGAGTTTTTAATGCAATTTCCCCATAGGACAAATTGCGTTTATATATTTGAAATGTCTGTCCTGTCTGTTCGAGCTTGCACAAGCAACTACTCCTGAACCATACCAGTATAGGGTTCGGGTCTTTTGCAAATATGTTAAGGGGGCCCAAAGATGTGCACGGGCCTAAAAAATTCCCGAAAAGTTTTACTGGATTTCCTCGAAAATCCTAAATTAAAAAAACGAAAAAAAAATATCAGTATTTTGTCAATTTCTCGCAAACCATAACATCTATCGGGTTGAAACAAACGCCAAATGTTAGCTAATAATATTTGAAACAATGATAGACAAGGATTTTTAAAAAAAATCTCTTTTCGTTCGACTCCCGTAATTTTAGCAGCAATTAGTAGATAGCAATTGATTTGTTTACTTTCAGAATTATTAAATGACTTTTAATGTAATGTAGAATGATTTCCCCTGAATAATAAGTCTGAAATTCTTTGTTGGAAATTGCGTTTAAATACTCATTCGAGTTTTTATTACTTGTTTTATGATAGTTTAGTAAATACAAACAGTCTGATGTCATTGAAATGATTTTTTTCTCACATAAATCATAATATAAATACACCCTTCTTCCTCAATCTCAAATAGTATTCCACAAGTAAGCCTGTTAGGTAATTTCCTACTTTTTATTTAAGGCATCTTGAACAAAGTTTCATGAAATTTCCTTACAGCAGCGGTGAACTTACACTGACAGAAGGCATAACTACATATCATACTGTCTTATTTAAATATGTAAACACAATGGCCGGCTCTTTGTGATGCTTAATTATCAATCATCATTTTTTTAAACGTTTTATCTCCTTAATTTTAATTGCAAAAATGCCATAGAGTAGACTTTATATTAAAAGATTTCCATAAAACAGTCCAATTCGTGCATTATATTATATCAATATATATATTATATTATTATATATATTATTATTGGGGCTGTTACCGATTAATTTAAATTTAATCGTTAAATTTTGAAAAATTAACGATTAATTAATCGTTAATTTCGATTAAAGCCAAAAATTAAAATTTATGATGTTATAAGTAACACTTATTAAACGTTCTTGTTGAAAATCTAAATAACACTGTAATGTCTCCTTTATATGTCATCTTTTAACCAACTGCGCAAAAAGACAAGTGTGTTGAGATTATTTGGTTCAAGTGATGAGCGGGTCTATTTGACAATATAACCAGCCGAGCTGAACAATCATTCACATGCAACTGAGCTAACTGATATGCACAAAATGGTATTGACAAGGAATGACATTGTAGTTAAACTTTATCAACATTTTCAACATTCCCGTCAGTCAATAGTTTAAAACCAAAATGTTCGTGTTATCGTCAGGAAATTTATTATTTATCGGCGCTATTTTTTAATATTATTTTGTTTACTTTTTGACTTCCAATAATTTTTAAGTGATGGGTCGATTAATCGTAAAAAATATTTTAATCGTTAAAAATTGTTAACGTTTAATAGAGAAATTAATCGATAATTTCCGCAGCCCTACTATATACACATACACTGGTTGACTGGTTGGTTGGCTTTCCTTATGTCTCGTGAGACGACGGAAGTTTCTGTTCTCCTGTGGGATCCTCGCGCATGGCCCTGCAGCTTCTGTTGTGGCTGTACAAGCCCACTCGCGAATGGCAGCCTTTGCCGCAATTCTGGCACTGAAAGGCAGCACCTGTGGTTTTCTGATTAGCTCTCCTTTTCCTCTTTTGGCGGTCCGCGTCTGCGACCTGCCGCAGGTCTCTTTCTCCTACTTCTAGACCGGCAGTCAACGCCTGTCTCCAACTGTGTCTGTCCCCAGCGAGATCCTCCCAGCCATTTATGTCGATGCCAATAGCTTTGAGGTCTCTCTTGCAGACATCTTTGAAACGGAGTTGACGCCGGCCTGTAGTCCTCTTTCCTTTGGCTAGCTCAGAGTAGAGGATGTCCTTTGGGATTCTGCCATCCTCCAATCTGCGAACATGTCCCCAACCATCTGAGCCAACGCTGGTGGAGAAGAGTTGTCATACTTTGTATATTTGCCTGTTGTAGCACCTCATTGTTGGTGACATGGTCCTGCCAGGCGATTCCCAGGATGCGCCTGAGACAGCGCATGTGGAAAGCACTCAATCTCCTTTCGTGCCTGGAGTATAGGGTCCAGGATTCACTGGCATATAGGAGGGTGCTTAGCACACATGCTCGGTAAACAGCAATTTTGGTTCTGATGGTGAACTTTTTGTTGTTCCAGACTTTTTTTGAGAGCCTGGCAGGAGTTGTAGAGGCCTTGCCGATCCTTTTTTTAGGTCGGAATCAAGGAACAGGTTGAATGTGATGCTGGGGCCAAGGTACGTAAAGTGATCCACGGCCTCAAGTTGGCAACCATTGATGGTGATGTGGGTGGATCAGCATCATGGGCCATCACGTTAGTCTTTTTGAGGCTGATGGTTAGGCCGAAGTCACTGGCGGCCTTGGCAAAGCGGTCCATTAGGCTTTGCAAATCTGCTTCATTGTGGGTAGCTATGGCAGCATCATCCGCAATCAAACACACATGCAATCAAATAACCTTAACTATAAAAATGGAGAAATGGGCATATTATGGAGAGAGCACGTTATGTTTACAAATTAATTTAATCATTTTGGACTTGCATTGATATTGTGTTTAACATAAATGACGCTCTACAAAGCACCGGTGCTGATGTATTCATCATGAGTTTGTGTTAACATAACTGAAAAAAATAAAATTTATGTGAAAATCGTAATTTATATTTTAAAAATCCATTAAAATGTAATTTTAAACCAAAGAGACATAGCATGTTGTGTTTTGTAAATGTTTTTTTTGAATGTAAATTGAAAATTCGCATGGTAATATAAAGTTTAAAAAAAATTAATCTTAAAAATTGTATTTATTTTTAAAATATGAAAACCATGAAATTTAATAAATAACTAAAATATATGTTTGTTTTAAAATTAGGTTACGCATAACATTAACAAACATGTTTAGACAAACAATTCAAAATAGCCGTGTTATTAACAGCAATATCATCAACTTAAATTGTTCATGTATATTTACACAAGCAAAATGGTGGAACCGGATGTTGTTGATTAAATAATTTCATAGCGTATTTCTTGGATTAACTTGTGTTTGTGACAATTCAAGGATTTATAAGTGAATTTTTCATTTGTTTGTAAGTAATTCAAAATTATTAAACAGAAGGTAATAGCTAAAGGTGTATCACTGGCTAGTGCACATCACCCAAACACATTAGCCTTGACAATTTCAGGAAAAGAAGCATACCAAATCACAGCAGCTGAGATTGTAGGCTGTTTTATTAAAGAACTAGGAATTAATTGGAGAGAGATTGTTGCCCTCTACCAGTTTGAGGAGCCACTTAAATGGTTCTGCAAACTCGGAGAAGAGGCGGAAGTTAAGCACTTCGAAAGTGTTCAATGTAAGACCTTCCAGGCTGGTGACGAAAAACAAATCCATATTGAGCATTTGGGGAGATAAATAAGAAAAACCCGTAAAAAACCAAGTTTTTGACTATAAATCCTTTATGTACGAGAAGAATTTAAAAGAATGTTCATTATAATACGCAGCGCCAGACCATCCAGAAATACAAAATTGCAGTTGTGTCGTAAAACATGTTTAATATAATGCGCACCGATCAGGAATATGTTTATAAAAAGAGCTGTCAATAAAATACGCACCTTATTGCGCGACAGAAAGGTTGTTCAATATAATACGCACCGCGACGCTCTATCTCAAAAAATAGCATGATACATAGGAATAAATAAAATAATCTAAAAAATCAATAATTTAATTACGGTACATGCGATCGATCTGAAATTTTGATACATTGTTTTTATCATCGGTACGAAACTGCCTGTAAAATTTCAGCTCGCTATCTTGCGAGCAAGTGGGTTAAAAATCGATCAAAATTTTTGGCGACAAGCAAGCAAGCAAGCAAGGTCGGTCGGTCGGTCGGCCGCAGACACCACGAGTTAATATAAAGGATTTAATAAAAACAACCCGTAAAAAAACCAATTTTTAGACTATAAATCCTTTACGTATGAGACGTAACTAAAAGAATGTTCATTATAACACGCAGCGCAAGACCATCCAAAAATACAAAATTGCAGTTGTGTCGTAAAACGTGTTTAATATAATGCGCACCGATCAGGAATATGTTTATAAAAAGTGTTGTCAATAAAATACGCACCTTATTGCGCGACAGAAAGGTCGTTCAATATAATACTCACCGCGACACTCTATCTCAAAAAATAACATGATACATAGAGATAAATAACATAATCTAAAAATTCAATAATTTAATTACGGTACATGCGATCGATCTAAAATTTTGATATATCGTTTTTATCATCGGTACAAGACAGTCTGCAAAATTTCAGCTCGCTAGCTTACGAGAAAGTGGGTTAAAATCGATCCAAAGTGTTGGTGACAAGCAAGCAAACAATCAACCAAACAGAAACCACGAGTTAATATAAAGGATTTTTTAAAAAAACAAACTTTTTCATGTTAATAAATGGTGGCGTAAAAAGTCTTTAAGTTCAACATTTCTCCAAATTATGTTCATTTTGGTGACGTTTCAGTTGAGATTGCGAGGAAGAAGAAATGTGAAGCATACAAATTAATCCTTGTTCGAGTTTAGATCAGTATGTCTTCAAAGACTTGAAATGACAATTTTTCAAATAATTCTTTTTTTTAAATCTTCAATTTCTTAAGCACTGTAACTGGCACCCAGTCATCAATCCTAAACAAGTTAAGTTATAATGGATTTTAAAAAAATAATCTCAGCATATAATTAGTCAGCATCATAAAATAGCTCAGACCCGATTTTGTATACCTAATCAGAATGGTAAAGGAAGCTCTAAGCGTTTGTGTTACCAGAGGAATCAGAGTCTACAGAAAAACACCTTCACAGGGTTGGGGAGGGGGGGCTGGATTTCTCAAATAGTACAGTTGCAAATTATACATTGTTCGCAAAACAGAACTTGGTAAACTACCTACGGAGAGTGTCCCCATTACCGGATGTTAGAGGAGGAGGTTGTGTCGAGACATTGAGATCATTGCCGGACCACAGCGGGTTCCCACCAGCAAAAGGGTTTTGGTTTTGTCACCAGATCACAGCTGTATGAAAAATAGCAGTGTGCCATCTTAGACGATAGCCGAGCATCAGGGATTAACTCAATTTCTCTATTCCATTGAGGTGAATGAAGATTTTTTCTTCAATTTTTATGGACGATTTAGTCAAGAGGAACAAAATAATTAATTTTACTGACCATATTTAAGTCTTTATCTGACTGCCTTGCTTTGGGTCGAGATAAATTTTTTTTTAAAAGAAGAAAGAAATTACAGAATCAGTGAATTAAAAAAAAATGTGTGGACTCTAGAGTTTTAGAGCTAGAAAATTTACATTGAACTCTTTTGTTAAGTAAATAAACACTAGAAATAAAACATGATATTGTAGCCATTAACAGTTGGCCTCAGTGGCGTAGCTAGAACTTTTGCCGCCCGGGGCGGTCTCCAATTTGCCGCCATTTTTAGGGGCCATCCATAAATAACGTCACGCACCGGGGGGGGGGAGTCACACGTTTGTGACAATGTGTGATGAGGGGGGGTGTTTAAGAAATGTGACGTTACGTCAAAACGCGCAATTTTAAATAAATTTACACTTAAATATTTTATTACTGACACTTTATTTAATGACGTTTATGTGAAACGCGTGTTACGATATTAGTATTCAGCGTTACACTATTCTTTTATTTTGTACTAGTTCAAAAGCCTGCTGAAGCTGGCAGAACGAAATCCCACAGAAAGGAAAGCAAAGAACTATACCAAATACTGAAATAGAAAAAACCAGGTGTCCTTTATCGCCATGAACAGAATACTATAAATTAACAGAAATAACAAAGAAATGTATGAATTACTGTAATAGAAAATAACATTTTGCCTATATTGCCATGAACACAATACGATATGAAAATAAATAATAAAGAGATGTACGAAATACTCAAATAGAAAAGAACTTGTATCTTTTATTGTAATGAACACAATACGATATGAAAATCTAAATATGAAAGATCTCCTTGTACACCACATTTTTAGTGTAGCAGGTGGAGCTGTCGTGGAGCAGTTTCCCTTGTTTAGGACCATATTCCACATGGACCTTGACATCTGCTGATCTGCGTACACTGGAGAAAGTAACGTATAATTGCCTATGGCTAAACACAGGTTGTGGTAGGTAGATACCGACCTTATCCAGTGTCTGTCCCAGCGATTTGTTTATGGTCATTGCGAAAGCTAACTTCACAGGGAATTGCCTTCTCCGTAGAACGAAAGGCAAGTCTGTGGTTGTCGGGGCAATGTCCACGCGTGGAATGAATAGATTTCGACATTTGTCGCTTCCGGACAGAAGTTCAGCTATGATGAGGTTGGGTTTGAGGTCCCTAACCACCAATCTGGTGCCGTTGCATAGACCTCGTTTGGTGTTCGAATTGCGAAGATAATTGTTTTCATCATCTGGCGTGCAGTCGTCGATGGAGTCGGAATTTAATAATGTCCTGAGTTCTCCTTCAAGTAAATGCAGAACCTGAATATTGATAAGGTCCACATCGGCATTTGTTGGGCATAGAATAGCCTTATTTACACATTCTTCCGCATATCTGGCTAGAAGTCGTTAACCGAAGATTTCGGAAACAATAGATCCTGTGCAGACCATATGGGCTGGAACTTCAAACATATTCTCGTCCAATCCATGTTCATTGGTTAATGTTCCATTGCCTAGCTCCATTAACCAAGACGTAAATTCTGGATCAATAAATCGCATATTACTTGTCAATGTGAGAATTTTAAATTTAGACCAACGATCGGTAAACTTAATACTCGCTTCGACAATGGCGGCCCTGGTTCCATGAACAGCACCGGGCAAGGTTTGTCTGAAGTCCCCACCCAAGAGAATGGTTTTTCCACCGAAAGGTTTGTCATTTTGCATGATATCTTGTAAGAGTTTATTCACGCATTTCCATGCTTCCTTAGAGGCAATCGTGGATTCATCCCAAATGATTATTGTGGCTCTTCGGAGAATGTCAGCATCGGAGGAGGTCATTCTCATTCTGGAGGTTGAGGTGTCGATAATTGGGACGGGAAGTTGAAATTGGGAACGATACGTTCGACCACTTTACAGTAAATTGGCCGCGATTCCAGTTGATGCAGTAGCTAAAGCAATCTTCTGTTCCCCTCTAATTGATGCAAGCAAGGTTGTGTACAAATATATTTTACCACTGCCACCAGGTCCATCAAGAAAGTAACACCTATGAGGAAGATGATAATTGGCTGCGGCTGTGATAATTTCATCAAATGCGTGTCTCTGCTGTTCATTGAGACTCCGTACCATGTCTGTTGCTTTGCTGAGCTGTTGGACCGGATCAAAAACGCTGTTATGTATGTATTCCACGTGACTTGTTGGAACTGCTAAACAAAAATTATCGCAGGTTTTCCAATTAGCAATAAAGATCAATTGAATATCAGTAAGGGCCAAATTGAGGCAGTGTTCGCAATTCACTTCGTGATGAAACTGCAACGTAAAATGTTCATAAAAGTATTCTTTATATTTCTGGAACAATTGGGGAATATTTAAAGGAGATGCGAGCAGGCACATATGTGCAAATAATTCCCGTAGGAGAGTGGGTCTCTTTTCGGCAACCGCATCATGTAACGTCATATCCAAGACCTGCTCGTCATTTAAGAGGCCTCGGTATTGTGCAGCTTCCTTGAATGT
Organism: Ampullaceana balthica; assembly: GCA_944989445.1. Lineage (NCBI taxonomy): Eukaryota > Metazoa > Mollusca > Gastropoda > Lymnaeidae > Ampullaceana > Ampullaceana balthica. The sequence continues at coordinate 535,312 of CALYLW010000292.1, read as the reverse complement.
TGGATATGTAATACCATGGACGGTCCGAAGGTCCTCAAAGGAATTTGCAACTGACACATGAAGGAGAAGTAAGCGCAAGCAGAAGCGCTGAATGTCTGACGCTAAACTGACAGAGTACATACGACCAATTATTCTGTCAGCATCCCTTTGCCTTCTCTGTCATGTTCTGGTCCTCTCGTGAAAAACATAATATTCCAGGTATGTCAGTGTGTATAGTATAGTATACATGTAGCCATCTGGTATTGTTGATTTAGTTTGAACCATGCCGTTAAAGTAGTGTCTCTCGAAGCTGCGTTCTGTGCTGCAGCCAAAACGTTATCAGTAATAAAAACTACTGATTGCTCGCCAAGGAGATGGACTTGGAGTCTGATAATTGCATGAGACTGCTTGTGCATGTGGAACCCAAAAAGGCTTTCGCGTTGGTTTCGCGTTTCTCGTCACCGTGATGCCTCCTCGTGTGTTTCTGTTCTTCTTCGATTCCTGTTATGTTCGTTTCTGCGACGTTTTCTATCGGCAATTTCGGCTTTATCGAATGTTCTTTTTTGAGGCATAGTTGTCTCGTGGCAACACGCGAATTTTGTAAATTTGTGGAGTTGAAGAAGAAATAATAAAGCAATGCGAACGTGACACTGACGATGGGTACAGGCGTAGGAGAACGGTGTCGTACCTTGAATGCGGCGCAGCAATGCAGTTGGCAGTGGGTCAAGAACCGAAGACCGACACACCGACATCAACCGGTTGGTGGTGACTTACATCATGATTTATAACGGAGACACAAACACGCATAGGCTGGTTGCCGCTGCTAGACTCAACACAAATGTGTGTTTGTGTGTACACAAATGCTGACGTCACAGGTTCGTGCGTTGTTTCGGTAATTGACGTTCTAGCTAAAGCAATGCCGTCATATCATATTTTTTTACGGCGAACATTTTTAATTTATTTATAATAATTTTGCGCGTTTTTTTCTGCGCACCTTTTTGCGCGCCTTTCGAGCACCTTTTCGCGCGCCTCTGAACGGGGAGACACACGCATACTTAGGGCGATTATATATTAGACTAGTTCAAAAGCCTGCTGAAGCTGGCAGAACGAAATCCCACGGAAGGGATAACAAAGAACTTTACCAAATACTGCAATAGAAAAAACCACGTGGCCTTTATCGCCATGAACAGAATACGATATATGAACAGAAATAACAAAGAAATGTATGAATTACTGTAATAGAAAATAACATTTGACCTATATTGCCATGAACACAATACGATATGAAAATAAATAACAAAGAGATGTACGAAATACTCAAATAGAAAATAACTTGTATCTTTTATTGCCATGAACACAATACGATATGAACAGCTAAATATGAAAGATCTCCTTGTACACCACATTTTTAGTGTAGCAGGTGGAGCTGTCGTGGGGGCAGTTTCCCTTGTTTAGGACCATCTGCCACATGGACCTTGACATCTGCTGATCTGTGTACACGGGAGAAAGCAACGTATAATTGTCTATGGCTAAACACAGGTTGTGGTAGGTAGATACCGACCTTATCCAGTGTCTGGCCCTGCGATTTGTTTATGGTCATTGCGAAAGCTAACTTCACAGGGAATTGCCTTCTCCGTAGAATGAAAGGCAAGTATGTGGTTGTCGGGGCAATGTCCACGCGTGGAATGAATAGAGTGCGACCTTTGTCACTTCCGGACAGAAGTTCAGCTATGATAAGGTTAAGTTTGAGGTCCCTAAACACCAATCTGGTGCCGTTGCATAGACCTCGTTTAGTGTTCAAATTGCGAAGAAGAATTATAATTGCTCCGACTTTTATTGTTAATTGATGAAGCGGCATTACCGAAGGTGCCAATTGATGTAGAAATTCCACGGGATAATTGTTTTCATCATCTGGCGTGCAGTCGTCGATGGAGTCGGAACTTAAGTATGTCCTGGGTTCTCCTTCAAGTAAATGCAGAACCTGACTATTGATAAGGTCCACATCGGCATTTGTAAGGCAGAGAATAGCCTTATTTGCAAATTCTTCCGCATCTCTGGCTAGAAGTCGTTCACCGAAGATTTCAGAAACAATAGATACTGTGCAGACCATATGGGCTGGAATTTCAAACATATTCTCGTTCAATCCATGTTCATTGGTTAATGTTCCATTGCCTAGCTCAATTAACCAAGACGTAAATTCTGGATCAATAGATCGCACATTACTTGTCAATGTGAGAATTGTAAATTTAGACCAAAGATCGGTAAACTTAATACTCGCTTCGACAATGGCGGACCTGGTTCCATGAGCACCAACGGGCAAGGTTTGTCTGAAGTCCCCACCCAAGAGAATGGTTTTTCCACCGAAAGGTTTGTCATTTTGCATGATATCTTGTAAGAGTTTATTCGCGCATTTCCATGCTTCCTTAGAGGCAATCGTGGATTCATCCCAAATGATTATTGTGGCTCTTCGGAGAATGTCAGCATCGGAGGAGGTCATTCTCATTCTGGAGGTTGAGGTGTCGATAATTGGGACGGGAAGTTGAAATTGGGAACGATACGTTCGACCACTTTACAGTAAATTGGCCGCGATTCCAGTTGATGCAGTAGCTAAAGCAATCTTCTGTTCCCCTCTAATTGATGCAAGCAAGGTTGTGTACAAATATATTTTACCACTGCCACCAGGTCCATCAAGAAAGTAACACCTATGAGGAAGATGATAATTGGCTGCGGCTGTGATAATTTCATCAAATGCGTGTCTCTGCTGTTCATTGAGACTCCGTACCATGTCTGTTGCTTTGCTGAGCTGTTGGACCGGATCAAAAACGCTGTTATGTATGTATTCCACGTGACTTGTTGGAACTGCTAAACAAAAATTATCGCAGGTTTTCCAATTAGCAATAAAGATCAATTGAATATCAGTAAGGGCCAAATTGAGGCAGTGTTCGCAATTCACTTCGTGATGAAACTGCAACGTAAAATGTTCATAAAAGTATTCTTTATATTTCTGGAACAATTGGGGAATATTTAAAGGAGATGCGAGCAGGCACATATGTGCAAATAATTCCCGTAGGAGAGTGGGTCTCTTTTCGGCAACCGCATCATGTAACGTCATATCCAAGACCTGCTCGTCATTTAAGAGGCCTCGGTATTGTGCAGCTTCCTTGAATGTTGGATATGTAATACCATGGACGGTCCGAAGGTCCTCAAAGGAATTTGCAACTGACACATGAAGGAGAAGTAAGCGCAAGCAGAAGCGCTGAATGTCTGACGCTAAACTGACAGAGTACATACGACCAATTATTCTGTCAGCATCCCTTTGCCTTCTCTGTCATGTTCTGGTCCTCTCGTGAAAAACATAATGTTCCAGGTATGTCAGTGTGTATAGTATAGTATACATGTAGCCATCTGGTATTGTTGATTTAGTTTGAACCATGCCGTTAAAGTAGTGTCTCTCGAAGCTGCGTTCTGTGCTGCAGCCAAAACGTTATCAGTAATAAAAACTACTGATTGCTCGCCAAGGAGATGGACTTGGAGTCTGATAATTGCATGAGACTGCTTGTGCATGTGGAACCCAAAAAGGCTTTCGCGTTGGTTTCGCGTTTCTCGTCACCGTGATGCCTCCTCGTGTGTTTCTGTTCTTCTTCGATTCCTGTTATGTTCGTTTCTGCGACGTTTTCTATCGGCAATTTCGGCTTTATCGAATGTTCTTTTTTGAGGCATAGTTGTCTCGTGGCAACACGCGAATGTTGTAAATGTGTGGAGTTGAAGAAGAAATAATAAAGCAATGCGAACGTGACACTGACGATGGGTACATGCGTAGGAGAACGGTGTCGTACCTTGAATGCGGCGCAGCAATGCAGTTGGCAGTGGGTCAAGAACCGAAGACCGACACACCGACATCAACCGGTTGGTGGTGACTTACATCATGATTTATAACGGAGACACAAACACGCATAGGCTGGTTGCCGCTGCTAGACTCAACACAAATGTGTGTTTGTGTGTACACAAATGCTGACGTCACAGGTTCGTGCGTTGTTTCGGTAATTGACGTTCTAGCTAAAGCAATGCCGTCATATCATATTTTTTTACGGCGAACATTTTTAATTTATTTATAATAATTTTGCGCGTTTTTTTCTGCGCACCTTTTTTGCGCGCCTTTCGAGCACCTTTTCGCGCGCCTCTGAACGGGGAGACACACGCATACTTAGGGCGATTATATATTAGACTAGTTCAAAAGCCTGCTGAAGCTGGCAGAACGAAATCCCACGGAAGGGATAACAAAGAACTTTACCAAATACTGCAATAGAAAAAACCACGTGGCCTTTATCGCCATGAACAGAATACGATATATGAACAGAAATAACAAAGAAATGTATGAATTACTGTAATAGAAAATAACATTTGACCTATATTGCCATGAACACAATACGATATGAAAATAAATAACAAAGAGATGTACGAAATACTCAAATAGAAAATAACTTGTATCTTTTATTGCCATGAACACAATACGATATGAACAGCTAAATATGAAAGATCTCCTTGTACACCACATTTTTAGTGTAGCAGGTGGAGCTGTCGTGGGGCAGTTTCCCTTGTTTAGGACCATCTGCCACATGGACCTTGACATCTGCTGATCTGTGTACACGGGAGAAAGCAACGTATAATTGTCTATGGCTAAACACAGGTTGTGGTAGGTAGATACCGACCTTATCCAGTGTCTGGCCCTGCGATTTGTTTATGGTCATTGCGAAAGCTAACTTCACAGGGAATTGCCTTCTCCGTAGAATGAAAGGCAAGTATGTGGTTGTCGGGGCAATGTCCACGCGTGGAATGAATAGAGTGCGACCTTTGTCACTTCCGGACAGAAGTTCAGCTATGATAAGGTTAAGTTTGAGGTCCCTAAACACCAATCTGGTGCCGTTGCATAGACCTCGTTTAGTGTTCAAATTGCGAAGAAGAATTATAATTGCTCCGACTTTTATTGTTAATTGATGAAGCGGCATTACCGAAGGTGCCAATTGATGTAGAAATTCCACGGGATAATTGTTTTCATCATCTGGCGTGCAGTCGTCGATGGAGTCGGAACTTAAGTATGTCCTGGGTTCTCCTTCAAGTAAATGCAGAACCTGACTATTGATAAGGTCCACATCGGCATTTGTAAGGCAGAGAATAGCCTTATTTGCAAATTCTTCCGCATCTCTGGCTAGAAGTCGTTCACCGAAGATTTCAGAAACAATAGATACTGTGCAGACCATATGGGCTGGAATTTCAAACATATTCTCGTTCAATCCATGTTCATTGGTTAATGTTCCATTGCCTAGCTCAATTAACCAAGACGTAAATTCTGGATCAATAGATCGCACATTACTTGTCAATGTGAGAATTGTAAATTTAGACCAAAGATCGGTAAACTTAATACTCGCTTCGACAATGGCGGACCTGGTTCCATGAGCACCAACGGGCAAGGTTTGTCTGAAGTCCCCACCCAAGAGAATGGTTTTTCCTCCAAAAGGTTTGTCATTTTGCATGATATCTTGTAAGAGTTTATTCACGCATTTCAATGCATCCTTAGAGGCCATCGTGGATTCATCCCAAATGATTATTGTGGCTCTTCGGAGAATGTCAGCATCGGTGGAGGTCATTCTCATTCTGGAGGTTGATGTGTCGATAATTGGGACTGGAAGTTGAAATTGGGAATGATACGTTCGACCACTTTACAGTAAATTGGCCACGATTCCAGTTGATGCAGAAGCTAAAGCAATCTTCTGTTCCACTCTAAAGGATGCAAGCAAGGTTGTGTACAAATATGTTTTACCACTGCCACCAGGTCCGTCAAGAATGTAACACCTATGAGGAAGATGATCATTGGCTGCGGCTGTGATAATTTCATCAAATGCGTGTCTCTGCTTTTCCTTGAGACTCCGTACCATGTCTGTTGCTTTGCTGAGCTGTTGGACCGGATCAAAAACGCTGTCATGTATGTCTTCCACGTGACTTGGTGGAACTGGTAAACCTAAAATTCTCGCAGGTTTTCCTATTAGCAATAAAGATCAATTGAATATCAGTAAGGGCCAAATTGAGGCAGTGTTTGCAATTCACTTCGTGATGAAACTGCAACGTAAAATCGTCATAAAAGTATTCTTTATATTTCTGGAACAATTGTGGAATATTTGAAGGAGATGCGAGCTGGCACATTTGTGCAAATAATTCCCGTAGTAGAGCGGGTCTCTTTTCGGCAACTGCATCATGTAACGTCACATCCCAGACCTGCTTGTCATTGAAGAGGCCTCGGTGTTGTGTAGCTTCCTTGAATGTTGGATATGTAATACCATGGACGGTCCGAAGGTTCTCAAAGGAAGTTGCACCTGGCACATGAAGGAGAAGTAAGCGCAAGCAGAAGCGCTGAATGTCTGACACTAAACTGACAGAGTACATACGACCAATTATTCTGTCAGCATCCCTTTGCCTTCTCTGCCATGTTCTTGTCCTCTCGTGAAAAACATAATGTTCAGGTATGTCAGTATGTATAGTATAGTATACATGTAGCCATCTGGTATTGTTGATTTAGTTTGAACCATGCCGTTAAATGAGTGTCTCTCGAAGCTGCGTTCTGTGCTGCAGCCAAAACGTTATCAGTAATAAAAACTACTGATTGCTTGCCAAGGAGATGAACTTGGAGTCTGATAATTGCATGAGACTGCTTGTGCATGTGGAACCCAAAAAGGCTTTCGCGTTGGTTTCACGTTACACGTCGCCGGGATGCCTCCTCGTGTGTTTCTGTTCTTCTTCGATTCCTGTTATGTTGTTTCTGCGACGTTTTCTATCGGCAATTTCGGCTTCATCGAATGTTTTTTTTTCGAGGCATATTTGTCTCGTGGCAACACGCGAAGGTTTGTAAATTTGTGGAGTTGAAGAAGAAATAATAAAGCAATGCGAACGTGACATTGACGATGGGTACAGGCGTAGGAGAACGGTGTCGTACCTTGAATGCGGCGCAGCAATGCAGTTGGCAGTGGGTCAAGAACCGAAGACCGACACACCGACATCAACCGGTTGGTGGTGACTAACATCATGATTTATAACGGAGACACACACACGCATAGGCTGGGGGCCGATGTTAGACTCAACACAAATGTTTGTTTGTGTGTACACAAATGCTGACGTCACAGGTTCGTGCGTTGTTTCGGTAATTGACGTTCTAGCTAAAACAATGCCGTCGTATAATTATTTTTTTACGGCGAACATTTTTAATTTATTTATAATAATTTTGCGCGCCTTTTTTTGCGCACCTTTTTTGCGCGCCTTTCGAGCACCTTTTCGCGCGCCTTTGAACGGGGAGACACACGCATACTTAGGGCGATTATATATATTAGATTTATAAATAAATGATTTTTGTTTACAAACAAAAAAATTGTATACATTAGTATGTAAACATATTTTTTTATTTATACATTTACTTTCCTAACTTTCATAATAGAAAAATCGTGTATTATGCTATCAAAATTAAAATTATTTGTAATATCTTGTTCTATGGACAATGTTGCAAGATTTTGATGTCTTTAATCGCTCATTGTGGAACGAATATAATTTTTTATCAACTTCAGTTTGGAGCAGCTCCTTTCACAACTAGCGACACTGATAGCAATATTTGAAAAAAATCATAGCAAAATTACGATGTTGGGCACAGAATTTTCCAATCTATACTGTTGAATAAATTTTAATAGTTCAAGGATGCCTTTCCTCCCGTTTTTCTAACATAATGCTTCTTCTTGTAGTGTAGGTACAGCCATAAAAACCTGGATCCTTTTATTTTGAACCGTTCTTTATCAATGTCAATAAAGTAATTTATTTGATGTTCAAATGTTTCATTTAGTAGGTTACATGGTATTATATACAAATATTTTCTTGCAAGGACACGCAACTCATCAAAGCGTTATTTTATTTTATTTTATAATTCCATCCATGGTTAAAAACATTTCTCGTTGTACTTCTTGTTCTAAATGTAGCCGTGTGTAGGCTTCTAATATACAGTATTTTAAAGTCAACAATAAGGTGGAGGATTATATTTATCAAGGTTTATTTGTTTTTATAATTCTGCAACCAAACACTTTTTACGTTGGGACCGGTGTAACAGGCCAGATTAAACCCCTGACCAGAATATACCCGGGTATAATCTGGCCTAGGCCAGAATATACCCCGGGGGTTAAACTGGCCTAGGCCAGAATATACCCCCCCAGGCCAGAATATACCCCTTTGACAACATGAGGATATATAGTAAAAAATAGATGAATGACTAATTAGAAATTCTATTGGTGTTTTATCTTTTTCCGAGACGTTAAACTAATTTCTTAAGTAGGAAAGATGTTTTATTTACAATAAAATAATAATAATTAAATGATTTATTTTATTACAATGTCTAATAGGACGGTCACTTTTTATCTATAGTTACAGTAAATACAAGTAAGATGGAATCGGCGTTTGTTTATTTTTTTTATTTTTTTGTTGTTGTTGTTGTTTTGTTGTTGTAATTTGAAAATTGACTCATAGAAGCACTAAATGAATTGATTATTTTTAAAAAATAATTTAAGCATGATAAGGAACTATATTTGTTGCTTTTCAACGCTTTCAAACATTTATTATTCCTTGACCTCGCTTATTTATCGAATCATTACGTTTCATTATTTTGAGTTTGGGCTGTTTAAAAGAACAGGGCAAGACTAAACATCGTTTGACTTCCCCAACGTTGCTCGTCGTATTTCCGTACCTTTATCGGTTTGCCTTCGGTGACGCGGCGTCTTAAGACATTAAAAATAAACCTCCCATCCTGAAGCGCTAATCATTTTTATTTGTAAATCATCGCAATTCATTTGTACCCATGTTACTCTTAAAACAGTAAGGTCAATCTTGTTGGATTTCGCCAAAGTTGGATTGTCCGCTTTCATCTATTGTTAAGAAGTACGGTTGGTGTACCGTGACGCGGCGTTTAATCTGTAGTCAAAAGAACCTCTCCCCTCGTCGCACCCATTATTTTATTTTAAACAAGCCCTATTTCCTTTGAAATGCGTTAATCTACATGAGTAGCGTAAAGTTGCGAATGGTGTCAAGCTTGTTTGATTAGGCCAATCTTGACAAAATCGTCGAATCGGATTTCGCGCTTTAAGAACACATTTTTGGTCACTATAAAATAACCCCCCAAACGACCAGACCTCAAAATTTTTCAACCATGGATGACCAACTGTATGATCAGATTTTAAGATTCTACTCTACAACGAAACACAAGTACCCCCAGTGGATCTATGACTTACCTTCAGAGAAACGGTCAAACGCCAAGTCACAATTTAGACAAATAGCAAGACCTTTTCAAGCAAAAGAGGGGATTCTTTACCATGGTGAAAAGGAAGTTCTCAATAAAAGTCGCCTGCCAAATATCCTGAAGGCGTTTCATGACAACCCAAATTTTGGTGGCCATTTTGGCAGGGATAAGACATTATCCAAAATCTCTGAACGATATTATTGGAAGAGAATGAAAAATGACGTTCACCAATATGTCAAAGCCTGTCAAAAATGTTTTGTCATAAAACCAAAAACCAGCAAGGAGGCACCACCACTGATCAATATACCAGTGCCTGTGAAAGTATGGAGCTTAGTCGGTATTGATATGATCGGACCTCTTCAGGAAACAACTAATGGAAATAGATATATAATAGCTGCAACCGATCATTTTTCCAAGTGGACTGAAGCAACTGCTGTTCCCGATAAAAGTGCAAAGTCAACCGCAAAATTTCTTTATTCTGTTATTTGCCGCCTTGGCTGCATGGATATTCTAATTAGTGACCAGGGACGTGAGTTTGTGAACATAGTTATTGACAACCTTATGAAACAGTTTCAAACTGATCACCGCATTGCATCAGCCTACCATCCACAAACAAATGGTCAACGAAAACGCGACAACAGAACTCTTAAAGAGACTCTTAGCAAGCTTGTCAATGAACAAGGTAACGACTGGGACCAATTTATTCCTGGTGTTCTTTTAGCATACCACACATCTGTTCATGGCTCAACCAAGTGCACTCCTTTTGAAATTATGTATGGGCGGAAAGCCAAGCTACCTACGGATCTCAGGCCTGTGGAAGATGGAACAGTTTTACCAACAACGTATTTGGACAATGCCAACCCTGATGTGCTGAACACACTTACAGCCATTCAGAAAAAGCTGCATCTAACCGTGAGTACCAATATCCACTCAGCCCAGTCGCATCAAAAGTGTAACTTTGATCGCAGAAATACAAGCAACCAAGAAATAACTGATGATTCCATAGTTTATATTAAGAATCATCGCCGCATTCATCGCATGGGTTCGAAGATGGAACCTCGATGGATTGGTCCCTACAGGGTGGTAGAATCATTGAACAAGGGAAGAGTTAAGCTAAAGAATATAGCGACCGAAAAAATACTCAGAAACACCTACCATGTCAGCAACCTTAAAGTTTACAGTAATGAACAGGGTTCTTCACCAAATCAGGGTCTCGATGATTCTGTTAAAGGTACTGTCAATGGGAGCCTACAACAAAATGAGCAAAGCATGAGCGAAGAAGCGAACATCATTGCGATACAATCTGTCTCTAAACCAATGCAGATTGGGGCCTTTAACCCACTAACAATTTCAAAAAGAAAGCGTCTTTGCATAACTCTTGGCCTTACTTTTGACAACGTTGTATATTATGGTCACACTCGAGATCTCGAACAACCGAGGCGTACATATAAAACTAAAGGGGATGGAAACTGTTACTTTAGGGCCATAAGTTACATTCTGACAGGAACAGAGGACAACCACATTCTTCTCAGAGATAAAGTAGTTCAACATATGAACACTGGCATTACAAAACAACTACAGGACTACTTGAATCAAAATGTGGAGGAGTATATACACCTTTCTGGTATTTCTCGTGATGGAGTCTGGGCAACTGATGCAGAAATCCTGGCAACAGCCAACCTTTTACGTTTGGACATTGTTGTCTACACCAAAGTAGGTGATTCGATGGATTGGTTGACCTATCCAGCAAGTTTTGATCTTCAGTCAACGACAGAACATGGACTTTACCTTCAAAACCAGAACGGTCATTTTGATGTTGTAATTAGTGTTTAAATGTTACTCTAAGTAATTAATTGTGCTAAATGTTGTATATATTATGGACCTTGTTATTAGTTAATGTTTAAACTTTAAAAAAATTAAATGTCTTAATTTCTATTCGAATGTTAAAGTAGTGTCCTTTTATTAGATAGATTTTAAAAATGTCTTTAATCAAATCTTTATTCTTTATTATTATTATCAAAATCAAAATTTATTTTTTTAAATTAATCAATTGAATGATTATTTGAATAATCACTTTATAAACAAAAAAATGCAAACTATTTCATTCATGGAAAACATTTAATCCAAACTCAAAATGCTAAGTACTTATGCGTAATATTAAGAGAGAAATTATCATGGAATCCCCATGTCAATGAAGTAATTAAAAAATCAAACAAAAATATTAGGCTTTATAAAGAGAAACTTTTACAGATATAATATACATCGTGGAATGGATGCTTGAGGAAACCAGGAAAACCAACGCTGTATCAACATTTAAAACTCTAATAAAACTGCAAGACTAGACATAAACCAAGGATCAGCGTAGGATGCAATAGCCTTCTGTATAGAAGGAGCGTCTTTAAATGATAATATAATATAAGGGTAAGGAACCCAAGGTATTCGCACCCGTTTGAAAAGCAACAAATTTATGTAGTGCTTGATTAAGTCAATGTTAAATGGAAACAAATAACGCTGTTTCCATATATATATATTTGGACTGTAACTTTTTAGATTTTTTAAGATTTCATATTTTAAAAACGACAAAGGGAGAGTATTATTTTCAAATAAAAGGTCATGCTCCTTTCATTCATAGGATAATATTTGATCATTAATTATTATTTTGTTTTACAAAAACAATTTTGCTACTTTAAAAAAGAGTTTAACTATCTGATAGAGCTAAAACACCAAGAGAAAGTTTATAAAGTCATTCATCCATTTTTTACTATATATCCTCATGTTGTCAAAGGGGTATATTCTGGCCTGGGGGGTATATTCTGGCCTAGGCCAGTTTAACCCCGGGGGTATATTCTGGCCTAGGCCAGATTATACCCGGGTATATTCTGGCCTAGGCCAGATTATACCCGGGTATATTCTGGTCAGGGGTTTAATCTGGCCTGTTACACCGGAACAACACACAACGCACCAATACGTCACTCAGTCACTACTTCCCAGTGCATCTCGGTGCGGTGCACATGGTGCGGCGCTATGTGGGTAAGGGTACTGTGCGTATGCACAGTATGTACACTATCACAGACCAGGGGCAGTGTGTTACTGGCCCACCGGCGTGTCCCTGCAGTAAAACATACTCCAGCAGACGGCTACAGTTTCCCCAGGCCCCTGAATGCCAGCGCCCTCGCTGGTCAATACATAAAAAAAAACGTCACATATAATGATAAATTTGATAGAACTCTAATTTTAAAAATAAACACACACAGCATGTCTGAGTAAGCGCTTTGCTGAAAAGGACGGAAAATTAACTGCGTGCTCAACAATGCATGAAGGATATGGACAAATAAAAACAACACCATGATTATAACTAAAGTTAAAAAAACAACAAAAAAAGTCAATGATATAATTATGTTGTGGTGTCATCACGTCATTGTTCATGGGGTACCTCATAGTGTCATTCTGTGTTCTCGTCTAGGGACGCATGTGATCTGCTGTGGTTTACACGGCTTGCGAGACGGGCTGACCTGCGCTGCGGGGTTTGAGGGGGTAGATTTGCCTCGTCTACTAAAGCGCCCTGCGGTCTTGCCCGGTAGCAAATCATGGGATAATCCTCATCACTGTCACTTTCGGCTGGTGTGTTTGTGGGGCATGCATCTGACCTTGGTACCATGTCAGAGAGCGGTGCTTCAGCCAGCAGAAGGTCTGCTCTGTTGACCGTTCGTTCTGGCCCTCCGGCAAGCGGCAGCAGTTTATACAAGTGCGTGTGGGGTAGGCGTGCGGTGACGCAATACAAGTCGGGCTGCCAGACGTCTTGGATTTTATTATGACCCAAGATTTGATTTCTGACATAGACGAAGTTCCCGACTGATAGAGGGGGGTCACGTTTATTTCGGTCCGTGACGATTATCTCTTCGACCACTTTGACCCTCAGATTCCGTGGGCCCTGATGCTTCTTTTTATTACGGCGCTTGCTGGGCCGTGGGTGACGTACCTTTGTTGGCTGTTTACATATTGACGACATGTTTTCCTTGTTCTCCTTGGTAAGATAACTGGGTGGGCTAACACTCTGCGTGGCAGGTGCAGTCTTTGGCACGGTCTTTAATTCACAGCTGGCAGCTGTTGATGCCAGAAACTGTGGTACTTGGTTGGCATGGGGTAGCCAACATTTTAGCACATTCATGCCAAGCGGCAGTGGCGCCTCTTTCTTTCGCACATGCGTTGCTCGGCTTATTGATGTTGGGACAACTAGGAAGGGGACGTTTCTTAAATACTGCCCGAACATTTTCACGTCGAGAGTTGTTACCCCGAGGTATGGCACTTCAGCCTCATTGACGGCTTGCAATGTGATGCAGCCTGTGTCAAGGTTGAGGTGGCCAAGATGTTGGGATGCCCATGTTTCTGTGATGGTGCTTACTTCGCTCCCCGTGTCAATAAGTGCCGCAACCTGGTGACCATTTATGGCTATATCCAGGGTTGGGCTGGCACCAGTCATTCCTATCGACTTCACTGTTATACGTCGGTTAACAGCAGTGTGTGAAGGATAAGGTCTTCCGGACGAAGGTTGCTGTTGAGGCAATTCATGGTCTGGCTGTTAATGACGTGTTTGTTGCTGCTGCTGCGGATGTTGTTGGGGTGCACCATTTTGGTGGGAGACGTACCTCTTTTTGGCCTGGCACTCGTCTTCTATGTGACCTCTTCGATTGCACCACATGCAGGTCATGGTGCCCTGCGGAGATGGTCCCAGGAGTTGAGTGGACTGTCTGCGTGCGGGCCGCCGATGTCGTCGTGGATCCATAATAGGCTGTATGGGAGCTGGTGGACAGTGGACACCGTAAGAGTCCATGTCCCCTCGCTGCTGGCGAATCGACTGGTGGAGACTGCCACAGCTGCGACCTGCTGGTCTATGTGGGCCATTAGTTGTTGGGTCATCTGTGCCAAGTCAGGGAGTGGTACTGCGGAGAGCTGGGCAGCTGCGGCGACGTCAGAGAAGTCCTCTCTCATCCAGCGTTGAGCCTCCTTCCGGACTTGCTCATAAGAGCTGCCAGCGTGCAATCTGGGTATGCTCGTATGTCACGACGTAGGGCGGCTGGCTGAAGGCCTTGGATGAAAGCATCTCGGAGCATGTCATCCGCCAAGATGCCAGGTCGTGCAGAGTTCGCCAGTTGAAACAGACTTCTTATAGCCGCTGAGTAATCGTCGACTGTCTCACCCAGGCCCTGTTGACGTCGGTAGAAGGCTGCTGTTAGAGTGCTTGCGTCTCTCTGCTCACCCCATGACTGCACTATCAGCCGTAACAGTTTCTCAGGGGTATTGATATCCTCCGATGCCCGGTCCAACACTTCCTGGCGGGCACGCCCCTCTAAGGCGCCTATGATCCAGGTAACCGCAGCGGCAGAGGGCATGGGCTGTAATTGTAGTAACAGTCGTGCCTCTTTCACGAAGGGTTCTGCCCCGCTGTCACCCGTGAACTTTGGTAGCTTTGGCAGACGACTAAACTGTATCTGTTCCTGTTCCATAGCTGAGAATTTCAAACAATTCACTACTTATCACAAACTATCCTCACTTTAGAACCCTGTTCGCAGCGCCAAAACTGTAGCCGTGTGTAGGCTTCTAATATACAGTATTTTATAGTCAACAATAAGGTGGAGGGTTATATTTATCAAGGTTTATTTGTTTTTATAATTCTGCAACCAAACACTTTTTACGTTGGGACCGGAACAACACACATGCACCAATACGTCACTCAGTCACTACTTCCCAGTGCATCTCGGTGCGGTGCACATGGTGCGGCGCTATGTGGGTACTGTGGGTATGCACAGTATGTACACTATCACAGACCAGGGGCAGTGTGTTACTGGCCCACCGGCGTGTCCCTGCAGTAAAACATACTCCAGCAGACGGCTACATAAAGATAGAATCACGTCTTCTGAATTTTCTCTACTCATATTTTTTCTCCTTCTAACTCGGCTTTCAGTTGATATCTCCATCTCTTCACAAATTGTTTGGTTCATATAACAGCATTTTTGTATTAGCACATCTCTTTGTTCCATGCAATGGCTTTGCATTAATTTTAAAAAATGACGGGTTCCCATAAATTGAGATAACATAGAAGAGAAAAAGATTGCACTGAATTGAGTAAAATTCCAGCACCTTAACTCGTTTTCCTAGTTACTTCTTCAGATGTCAATTTTTTCAAGACGCTTGAAATTTTAAAGTATGTCTTTTTCAAATATATTATGCCTATTGGGGTGTTTATTAACAGAGAAATTTTTATATTTGCATATTCTTGTCATAAATCTTAATAATTTTCCATAAAATAGACGATTTCAAATTATTTACACACTACTATTACTTTAATTGGATAGGTGTAACATTTTTAATGAATAACCCTATTTTAATGAAAAACACAAATTATTTGTGCTACTTTAATGCAATAAAAACAAAATAAATTAATTTTTTAATAAATTACCTTACAATAATTTACTGAAAACTGAAACAGTAATATAAATAACTACTTGCAAGTTAAACACAATATTTGAACCACCATGCCTTGTAGGTACTTGTTCGCGCATCATCCTGCGAATGTCGAAATTGCACGTACAAACTGTCGTGGCGATATTAATAGCACACATCATTCGGCCCAGCCGTGATGTGTTTTTGTGTCGTTTTCTTATAAAAGTGTCAAATGTGACTGATACCGCTTAGTTTTCCAAACAAATTTATACGTTTTTTGAGCGATTAAAAATTTGTGAACCGTTTTGCGTTAGTTATAATATCCTTTATGTAATCAAACAAATGTTGTTCGAATCCGTTAATTAAGACTCAAAATTACGTATATTTTAGTTTCACCTTGGTTTCCCCCCTTCAAAAGAAAAAGGGCATTTGTCGGAAATAGTTGTACTTTTCAAATGCCCACAAATGCCGCCCCTAAATGAGTGCCGCCCGGGGCGGAACGCCCCCACCGCCCCCCTAGCTACGCCACTGATTGGCCTCCACTCTAAGAATTGTCCTATTTTCACTGGTCATTTCTCTTTGTAACGGAATCGGCTTTTTTTTCTCATGGAATATTTTGTTCCTTGCCCTCGATCTCTTCTCCTCATCTGAGCTTAGAAACCAAGACACCGTTTGCGAACTTGCGTGGGAGGAGGTCACGTGCTAAACAGCCAGACAATGTATGAATGTAGAAAAAAAATAATTTCCCTTCTATCTGTGTATATAAAGATAAATTGGTGCCCTGTAAAGTTATGCAATATGTCATGATTCGATAATGTGACCTAGTGCTTCTCACATTTTTTTCCTGTGGCCAGTCTACCAATTATAGAAAACATGTTCCACGCATCACCCTACGCCGTCTTGTAGTGGATTCGCTGCTACACCTAAACACACCTAAATGTAAACAATTGTGAGATGTCACCTAATCCTATCTTTTAGAGCATCTATGTTTAATTTATTTTGTTCTTCTAAAAGCCTCACAATAAGCTTTCTGAAACTAGTGTACCATAAAAATAGAATGTTGAAATAAGTAATGGACCAGGTCAAGGAATCCCCGTAGACAAGTTTAAAAATTTTAAAAACTCAACAAAGCCATGACAATAATGTCAAGTCACTGATTTTTAAAAATAAAATATTTCACAGCTTGTACATGGTCGTAATCATTTAGTCTTTCTATTAGGCCTTTCGCCATTTCGCGTGACAGATTTCCTGTTGCCATTTCCTAATTTTGCAAATCCTGAAAAGTTTTCCGTCTGTCACACATGGCAGCAAGTGGCGTACGCCACGACACCTTCTTCATTTCCAAACCTTTCATAGGCGTTGACGGCCACGCAGTGGTCGACTCCGTTAGTTGCTGAGGAGGGAAAACAAAATAAAAGAAATCTACTTCTAAAACAGGTATCGGGCGTTAATACAAAACTTTTTTTCCCGCTAAGGAAAAATGAAACTTCCACCATCCTCAAAATCCCAATCGCAGTAAAATATCATCCAAGTAGTATTGTTTAGGATTGAATATGTTCGAGTTCAACCTCAAACAGGTTTGCGAAGCTATGGTATTAAAAATGTCCTGTACGCTGAATAACGGGGAGCTTTCAAAGTCACATGATGGAGATCGTGTGCAATGGGCATGGTGTAAAAACGAAACAGTCCCTCTCCCTCTTACTTTGTCTCTCATATATATATACTAGGGGTTGTGGGGCGCCTACGGCGCCCACTTTTTACAAAAGTTGAAGTAACTTATCCTTGTTTGATAAATACGAAAATTAAACTTCCTGAAATGTACACAATGTATTTTATAATTATAAATCCTCAAATGCTCTTTTTACATCGTTCTCTTTTCTAAAATTAAAATATAAGGTAAAACAATGACGTCATATAATATTTTTTATTGCGAGAAACACCGCCCGCTTTTTTAACTGCTTTTCACTGTTGTACTATGTTTCTCAACGTTACGGAGCTTTACGGATCCTGTGATCTAGGCTGTTATATTGTTTATAATAATAAGTTATATATATATATATGTATGTATGGCAACCGTCCGTCCTCATGGGACGATGGCGTGTACTCCTGCTCCTCTTCACCCCTGCCCTTTCTCCTGGCCCTTTTCTCTTCACTCAAAGCTATGAGGGATGTTTCCGCGACATGATTGCCCTCACGCACTTTTGCCCGCCAGGAGGTGCGCTCCTCGGCAATGGTCTCCCACGTTTTATAGTCTATCTGTGCCAATGACATGTCTTTCTTGCAGAAGTCCTTGAAGCGCAAGCAGGGGCGACCTCTTTTTCTCTTACCGGTTGCCAGCTCACCGTAAAGCAAGGCTCTAAGACTGCGCTCCGAGCTCATCCTGTGGACATGGCCTAACCACCACAGGCGCCTCTCGCTCAGAATTGAGTGCATACTCAGCATATGGCTTCTTCTGAGTACCTCGACATTGGTGATCTTGTCCTGCCACTTGATGCGTAGAATCCTACGCAAGCATCGTAAATGGAAGGTGTTGAGCTGCTTTGTTTGCTTGGCGTAGGTCTTCCAGCACTCACTGCCATAGAGGAGTGTGCTGAGCACGCAGGCCTGATACACAGTGATTTTCGTCCTATCTGTGAGCTGCGCATTGTTCCACAATATATGTATGTATATATATTGAAAAAGTCAGAAGTTTATCAGAGTAAACGACACGTGTAAATGTATATTTTCATCTGCCTAGCTAAGTGTATCTCGTTAATATTCAATACTATTCCATATTATTGTAACGATTTTTAATTGGACTTTTTATGGGGATGGGCAGCAGCTATTAAATAGTTAAAAGCCATCTACTATTTCCAGCAACATAATATATGATTGTAACACTTATTTTATACACATTGGAGTCACACTACAGCATAAACAACCACACACATTAAAGTACTAAGACTTACTCTCAATGAAGGCCCCCGCGGCTTTGGCGTTTGGCGTGTAGACATTGCATCCGGTCATGACCTGTCCCGCTGGACACTGGACAGTTGATCTGGCACCCACCGGGTGAGCACCCGGCGCCGAGTGGACGGTCGTGCATTTAATGTTGCCGCCTTTGCAGCAGGCAGCGGACGAGAAAACACCTGAAAGAGATTCGTGTACAATACCCCAAAGAAGGTGTAAATGTTGCTACATGGACGCTTCAATCTTTTAGAACATTGAAGTCTTTGCGACCTTCATCCCCTTTTAGAGTTTTGGCCATTTTTTGACGAGGCATGTGCAAATCCTACAAAAATATTATTTTCTTGCATTTATAGCTTATATAAATCATCTGACTGTGTTGAATATTACTTTATTATCAAAACAAATCGAGCAGAGGCGTTGCTAGAATGTTTTGCGCCCGGAGGCAAACATATTATCCTTTGCTAGATGTACAATTCTTTAGCCTCATTTTTGCGACTCAGTACCTCGTTGCCTGACTCCATATATGCCCCCGCCACACCTTCCTTACGCCTGTGACAATAAGGCTGGCATTAATGCTTCCGAAATTCAGTAAAACGTTCAAAGAAAGCATAATGCCAAATTAACTATGATATCACTGGTATGGAACACCCGATGATCAAGTGGACAGGAATGACATTGAAAAGAGCCGGAGAAGAGATGTCATTAAAATCTAATCATTATCGGGAATAGTTACAAAAAGAGACAGATACGGCGGATAGATAGTCCTGCATAGCATGGTGCCCGCGGAGAGAGCAAGTTTCAACAACAGTCGATTTATAAAACTTTCAGGAGACTTACCAGCAGCCATTCCGTCATTTTGGCCGATGCATGATGTGTTTGTGATCATCGTACCATCTGAGTCGGACTGGTAGGAAAACGTGGCACAGCCTGGGGAAATACACGTGAAAAAACATCAACATGGGACTTACCCGCGTTTTAAACTCGGACAATACACTTTTTCTTTTAAGTAGGAAGTTGAAAAAAAGTATTCATTATTTCGCCCATATTTCAAAAAGGGCCATTTTTGAAAGAAAACAAACATACAACAAAAACACCAATATGTTTCATTTATGGACTGATACACAATTAAAAGTTTTGGGCTAATGTTACATGAGTGCAAATAAATAAACACAATTTACACTACATATTGCATACTATAAAGAATACACAAGTTTCTAGTACAGTCAGACCTCGCTATGTCGAACTTCCTTAAGTCGAAAACCTCCCTACATCGAATTAATTGTTAGGTCCCGGCCAAATTCTATAATACTAATGTATTTTAGATCTCCTTAACTCGAAGATTTTTGGCTTCCAACCTCCGTAAGTCAAATTTTCCAAGGAGTTTGGGTAAAACTATTAAAAGAAAAAATCTTAATCCCCTCATATCACTGTGGAGGGAGTCAAGTGTGGGGGAAGGGGCTTTCTCAGTGGTGTCCGTATTTCAAAGCTAATTCGGCTTCCTTTCATATGAAATATCAGACACGGCCTCTCCTTCCTGTCGAGCCTGCTCGCTTTTATGGCTGCCCCCCTCTCAATATCAGCATTGTCCTTGATTAATCTGCGCCTATTACGCCATTTCCCTAACTCTAAAACTCCGTAAGTCAAATTTTTCTTCGGGTCCATTTGAGATCGACTTAGAGAGGTCCGACTGCATTAACAAAAATTGAACGTAGCAAATATATTTAGTAGCAGTAGGAATATGTTATACAGAAAAGAATTGCGATAAAGCTTTCAAATAAAATACAAGATGCACAAACGAATTGTGTGATCACAACATTGACTTCAAAGCTTTATTCATGGACTATTACACAAATAAAAATTTCGGCAAATTCCTTCATTACTGCAAATAAATAAACACAAGTATTTACATTTAATTAAAATTTTATATTACATACCATTAATAGGACATTTTTCGTCAATATCTTACCTAGAGGGTAGCCGTCGCCAGCGCAGGGGATAACGACCTGGTCATCAACTCCAGTTTCAGATGGCCCAGCTGTCTTGTATGTACACGTCAGGCCACTCAGACTGCAACACCTGGCGCTGGCCTGGATACCTGGAGACACAATAGACAAAGTTTAGTATCGAAGCGCACCATGAGGACAAAGTAAAAAAATAAGCTTGACTCGCTGTGATAAGTTTAGTTCAAATGGATAGTCTTTAAAAAAACAGACGTTGTACTAAAAATTCCGGTTGTGCAACTCTTTAAAATATTTATATTAAACCACTCACTAAACAAGAATAGGACAATATCAGTATCAAATTTAACAAAGTGATGGAGAACATTTTTTAATGATTTTTTAAAAACAAAAGACAAAATGTTAAAACTTAAATCTCTGTTGAGCCTTCTCATCCACGAGGGGCATCCACCGATCATCGTCGGCGTCTTCGATTCCTCCAAGGCCATAGGCCACTTACGAGAGACCTCCAGGCATCTCTATCCTGGGTCAGCTTCTCCAGGATCTTCCATTCATGGCCAATTCTGTTGATGTCTGCCTACAACTCTCGGCGCCAAGTGTTTCTTGAACGGCCTCTTTTCCGCTTACCCTGGTTCGATTTCAGGGCTTGCCTTGTTGTATAAGAAGCAGGTTTTCTTAATGTTTGACTAATCCACCTCCACCGCTTCTGAAGAATCTATTCCTCAATTGGCTTCTGTTTTGTCAGCTGCCACAGTTCCAGGCTGCTAATTATGTCCGGCCAGTGAATTCTGAGAATTTTGCTTAGACAAGTGTTGATACAAAATTGGATTCTGGTCAGGTTTATGTTGTTATCCACGTCTCGGCTCCATATAGCAGCACAGGTTTCACCATATCGTTAAAATCCTTACGTTTAACTTGCTGCTAAAGTTGTTGGAGACTTAAACATTCTTGAGGGTTTGAAAGGCTGCTGTTCCTTTTCCGATCATTATTTTGACATCAGCGTCTGTACCACCTTGTTTATCTACCACGCTGCCAAGGTAAACAAAACTGTCCACCTCCTCAAGGGCTTCTCCTTCAAGCATGATGGGTGATGTACTGGAGGTATTAACTTTGAGGTCTTTACTCTTCCCTTTGTGTATGTTGAGACCCATGCTAACAGAAGTGGCTGCGACAATGTTTTTTTTCTCCTGCATCTGTTGTTGGGTATGTGCAAGAAGGGCAAGATCATCAGCAAAGTCAAGATAATCAAGTTTATCCCACAAAGTCCATTGGATGTCATTCCTCTCCTGCTGTGTAGATGTTTTCATCACCCAGTCAATGGCTAACAGGAACAGGAAGGGTGACAGCAAGCAACCTTGTCTCACACCAGTCATCACCTGGAAAGCACCTGTCGCCTGCTGACCATGGACAAACTTAAATCTACCGACTGAAATTTAAGTGTACTTAATATTCTAACAGAAGAAGGGATTAAAATATCAAGACAAAAAAATTGTTTGCAATTTCAGTAAATTTAAGTTGTTTTAATATTGATTTTAAAGTTCGTTTGTAAGCTGAAGAAGGTTTTTTTCCCGACACGTTCGTGTTTTGTTTTCTTTATTTTTTTCAGGTTTTTCCCTCCCCTGCTTATTGAATTTCTGACTATTATGATTGCAGTCTCACCCCCTATGCCCTATATGATAAGAGACTAAAGTTTTCTTCCTTACCTAACGTAGTCCTGTAGCCGTTGATGGCCTTGCAAGTAGGTTTTCCGTTGCTGATAATAATTTGTTCTCCATCTCGATTCCAATCGTTGTTCTGGCGTTAAGAGTAAACAAATAATATATCATTGCAGGGAATTTAGTGTCATAAAATCTTATGTTAAAATTATCAAATTTGTATAAAGAAGTTGAAGTTGGCTAAAAAATATAGAATAAACTATTTGTAGAACGCATTTTTGTTATCTTAGCTGTTACAGACGCTCCTTCTATTTCTATACAGAAGATTATTGCGTCCTACGCTTATCCATGGTTCGTGTTTAGTCCTGCATTCTTATTAGAGTTTTAAATGTAGATAAAGTGTTGGTTTTCCTGGCTTCTTAAGGCAAACCATTCCACGCCCGAATTCCGGACGGGTAAAACGAGAATTTGTGTTTGTTCTTGCATAATGATATAAGGAAGGTGTTTTTATCCTTATGTCTATCTGAGGGTTGTGTATTAAGTTATCTTTGTGTTGTATTTATAAATTTGAATTAATTTTTTATGTATTATTACTATTTTACTCTTGGTTCTTCTATCCTCTAGTGCAGGGGTCGGGAAACCATGGCTCGCGAGCCAGATGTGGCTCTATTGATGGCTGCATCTGGCTCTCGGACAAATGTTCGATTATTTTTTTATTTTTAAATTCAGAATCCTTTTATCTACATTATAATTTTATATAAAAACAGAATTAAAATGTTATTAAAAGAATTCAGAGACCTAATTATTGTACTTATAGTTTTGAAATTACACTAAGTGCACACATTAACTTGAATTTTTAGTTTTAAACATAATGTATGGCTCTCACAGAATTACTTTTCAAAATATGCGGTGTTTATGGCTCTCTGTGACAAAAAGTTTCCCGACCCCTGTTCTAGTGTTTTAAGGTTTACATAAATGATTTAACTAATGGTGTTATTCTTGTGTTTTGATTATTCTCCAGTAATGAATCTGGCAGCTCTTTTTGAATTTGTTCAAGTTTATCAAATTTTTCTTTGGTGGATGGGTCCCATACAGAGGATTTCAATTTGCAGACTACAGACACAAATAATTATAGTAATAATAATACGTAAAATAAAAAAAGTCTTAAACGACAATATTCATAAGTACAAATACCAATAATATGCAAAAATTAATCATATTTACCATCAATTTTTTAAAAAAGAATTCAACTTATTTCAGAAACATTTTTAAAACAAATTTTAAATAAGTTAATTTAAATAGCCGTGAAGTTAAAAATTCACTGCTTAATCCTTGCTTAAAGGTAACTTAAACTGCTTTTCAGCATCGATTACTGTTTCCTCGATTTAAAAAAGCTGGAATAGTTTTATCATGGTTATTGAATAATGAAAGTATAAGTGGGCTTGAAAAGACGTTGCTAAACAACGATAGTATAGGTGATTTCTTTTATTTTTATTTTTGTTGTTGACAGACAAACGTTTTTTACCGATACTTTCCTTGTTTTGTAGCTCCTTTTCAGGCCCACTCATACAATTGTATTAACCAATGCCTCAATGCTTTGAGGTAACTGGTACAATCTTTATCAACTACTGCCTCCTTACCTTGAGGTAGCTGGTACCTCCTATATCTACCACTGCCTCCTTACTTTGAGTTAACTGGTACAATCTTTATCTACTACTGTCTCCTTACCTTGAGTTAGCTGGTACAACCTGTATTAACCACTGTCTCCTTACTTTGAGGTAACTGGTGCAGCCGGTGAGTATCTCGTTGGCGTTACAGGACACCTCGGCCGTCTTGTCGTCTCCCACCTCGGACACGCCCGACCACCTGGTGACACACGACAGCTGGTGTGAGGTGGACGTCGATGTTGCCGTCCCCTCGTTCCTCAGGCCGGTGCTGGTGGTGGTGTGGGTCACAGCGACACTCGCGAACGGGTTGTGCTGGACTGGGAGCTGGATCTCATCTGAGATTAAAATCAAGATTAAATGTTTGTATTTTTTTATATTAATATTACCAATGAAATCCTCTTAATCAATCAAGAAACTATAGTTTTTTATGCAATAATTCATAAATGAAAATTGAAAAAATTGTCAAAATTTCAAGCACTGTTCAATATTATCATTACATTTATAATAATAATATTGATATAAATAAATTAAATAATTGTTTGATGAATTGACAACCAAAAGGGTACACCAACATTTTAATGCTATCTGGCAAATCCTTGTTAAAATAAAAATTAATATCACTACTATCGCCACAACAGTTACTATTCCATTTTTGTAGATTATGAGTTTTAACCTTTTTTAAGAACATGCCCTGGGAAGGGGGCGGATGTGCTGCTATACAGGAGGGGGGGGCGTTCTTTTGTTTATTAGTTCGTGTTATGGCCTTTCGGTAATCTACACTTTCGGTTTATAAATGTTACTTTGTTAGACTTATTAATCTCATCCTCAACTAATGCTATTACTATTACCAACATTATCACAATTTATTTCTAGATTTAAACAACTAGATTTTAAAAAAAAATATTTATATTTATAATTGCAAATAGCAGGTTGTAGAAATTGACACTATAAAAAACTTAGAGTGGTGAATGTATAAAGGAAATTGTTTAAAGTTGAAGATATTAGTCACTCACGTCCGTCTCCCGAGATTTGCACATTGACCGTGGCGTCCGTCTTCCCCACAGAGAAGCTTTGTATCTTGATGGGTTTGTTCCTGTAATACACGACCAGATTATAGTCTCCTTGGAATCCCCTGGCGGTGAAAGATGTCCCCGACGTCAGGGATCTGTTCAGATGTGTGCCCCACTCTTCTTTGGTCAGTTGGAGGTAACGCTGTCCGGCTTTATCCAGCTGTGGATACAATCGTAATATCCAAAAAATTTAATCAATATTAATTATTTAAACATAACTTCAAATTTACACGGAACTGCAACTCAGTTCAGATAAATTCATTTTTAAAATATTTTTTAAAACATTATATATAAATGTTATAATCGGTAACACAATTAGTTTAATGGATTACTGAATTCTAATGAGAACCATGTCCTTCGGTGCAATATAGGGAATACTGCAAAGCTTTAATATTACCTGGTTGTGTGGGGAATTCTTTGTCCGCTACAGTACACCTCTATTTTAGAGACATGTCAATATGACTGAAACAAATCTTCCTTGGCTTGTGCAATTATTCAAACCAAAATGCAATGGTAAAATCCTATTTCATAATTTATTCAGTATGAATTTCACCCACTTCATAAAATTGCCGCTGTTTTTGTTTTGTTTGCGAGTAAGAAACATTCTTGAATGAATCAATAAGCTGGAGATCCATCTCTATACCGTCGGAAAATAAAATTAATTTAAAATTTCTATTTTTATGGATCGATAAAACAATCTTATCGTGAGAACACAATTCTATGGTTAAAGTAAACAAAAAGTATGGTTAAAGAACGTTAAAGGATTTTTAATTAAGTCATTCTCCTGAGATAACCAGATAAGTGTGATTTTGTTCATCCCACACACACACAATTACTATAGATTTTAGAGCATTCTGAAAATTTCTTGATTGTAAACTCAGTAAGTGTTTGAAGTTTGTAGCTTAAATCATATGCGAGTAACCCACCGTGAAAGAATTGCCGTGGACAAGCGCCATCTGAGGATCCATGTCGTGATCCCAGAATCCCCAGAAAATGATCCCTTCAACTGCCGGGTGACTGAAGTAAAGCCTAAGAGCGGTCTCGTACCTGGTAAAGAATCAAGAAATTGAGAAATATCGAGGTGGATTTTTGGCGACATTTTAATGAACCACACCTTTAACTAAAACAACTATGATATTCATGTTTTAAAAAATTTCAATGTATTCAAGTATTCATTTATAAAATTGAATGAATGCTTGATTTTCCCCAATTTTTTAATTATTATTAACTGGTGAAATCCACACAATCCCAGGAAACGCAGTTTCCGGCTGATTTACTTTTTACACGCTTTTATTTAACTTGCTATTCTGGTAGTCTGTCTGTTTGTAAATATATATTAAAATAAAAATGATGTGCGTAGAAATGTGTATCAATTTGAGGATGTTTGGAGGGTGCAACATTTATTATTTGTTTCTTTTGAAAAGCAAACTCTGCCCCCGATTTTGATTAATAAATAATGCCCTCAGTGCTGAGGGTTAACACGAAGTGGTGTGGCCAAAGGTTTTTAGCCTTAACGATACATACAAAAATAATAGTACTGACCAATCAGCGCGCGTGTTCTCATCAGGGGCTGCCAGATCCAGTTCCGTTACCCAGATCGGAATGCCAGGTTGGGCCAGAAGGTCCAAACGGTGCTGTGAATGTATAAAAAAAACATGTGTTTTAATTTTTATTGGCGAGTCCATATTAACGATAGGGTGAAGGTTCTTAGTATTTTCTACTCTACCTTACACGTTTGGGCTAATGGGTTAAAGCATGAAAGGGATTTATTAGATAAATAATTAAGCTGATAGCTTAAGAAATCGAAACGAAACACATTTTGTAATTAAAATGGAGAATCTTTAGCAAAATAAATGAAAAATTTAATTCAAATGTACAGTATTGGAAACAAATCACAATTTAAATGGCGACGGAACAACCAAACCCCTCCTAAAAGTCCATCGCGCCATGTAGGATAATAGAAAGAAAACCCATAGAGTGATCGTCACCTTCAAGAGAGTTGGGTCTGGGGCCTCGTAGTGATGGAAGTGGCTCTGAACACCAACACCTCCTAGACTAACGTTAGCCGCCTTGAATTGTTTGATCTGGTTCAAATAAGCCTGGGAGAAAGAATAAACATCATAGGTGCACAACGATTTATAAAAAAATCAAAGAACTCAAGCTTAAAAATCTTTATAAAAGCCAAAATTAA
The DNA here is from genome assembly GCA_944989445.1 of Ampullaceana balthica. Classification (NCBI taxonomy): domain Eukaryota; kingdom Metazoa; phylum Mollusca; class Gastropoda; family Lymnaeidae; genus Ampullaceana; species Ampullaceana balthica. Next base: position 508,086 of record CALYLW010000292.1, on the reverse strand, counting down.
ATTCAAGACTTAAGTTCCGCGGCAAGTGGTGTGTAAGCTGGGTGGAACTCTCTCTTGAAACAGTCGCAACTACCCGAAAAGGAAACGTCTAATTTTTTCTTCTATCTGTTTTAACAGGATAATACAGTCGTTATAAATAAAATAATAAAAATTGGCCATTCAATTTCCAGCACGAGACGCAATAGCTTCGGTACGCCAAAATGCATCGACGATCAATGACATTATGAATATAATTATTATTTTGTGCATGATAATTTTTTCAATAAATTACCCTTTAAAAATGTTTGATATAAATAATTTGTTGTAAAAAAAACCCTTTGAATTTCGCAAATTAAACGATAATAAAGTAAATAACTCGTGGAAATAAAAGTCTAGGAAACATTTGTAATAGTTTAATCAGGAAAATATATAACTTATTTCCTTTTAACCTTTTAAAGCATTATGATTAGGTAATTAAATCATTGTTAAATAAGAAAAACCCGTAAAAAACCAAGTTTTTGACTATAAATCCTTTATGTACGAGAAGTAACTAAAAGAATGTTCATTATAATACGCAGCGCCAGACCATCCAGAAATACAAAATTGAAGTTGTGTCGTAAAACATGTTTAATATAATACGCACCGATCAGGAATATGTTTATAAAAAGAGCTGTCAATAAAATACGCACCTTATTGCGCGACAGAAAGGTTGTTCAATATAATACGCACCGCGACGCTCTATCTCAAAAAATAGCATGATACATAGGATTAAAAAAAATAATCTAAAAAATCAATAATTTAATTACGGTACATGCGATCGATCTGAAATTTTGATACATTGTTTTTATCATCGGTACGAAACTGCCTGCAAAATTTCAGCTCGCTATCTTGCGAGCAAGTGGGTTAAAAATCGATCAAAAGTTTTGGCGACAAGCAAGCAAGCAAGCAAGCAAGCAAGGTCGGTCGGTCGGCCGCAGACACCACGAGTTAATATAAAGGATTTAAAAAAAAGAAGCATAATCTTCTCACATTTTAGGTCGAAATATTTATGTTAAAATCGCCCATTAATAGTTAATAGGCCAATTAATAATTTAAATAAAGTTTAAAGTCTTTTGATAGGTTTCAAATATACATGCAATTCCTAGAACTTGAAGTAATTTTATTAAGTCAAAAAAAATTAGTTCAGACCGGTGAGAAGGTTCATTAGTCACTGCATTAAATGTATTAAAATTGGAAAAGCTTCAGTAAATGTTGCAGACAAGTGCATTGTAAAACAATTCAATTAAATTGAGCAGTATGCTTTGTTTTTCATAATAACTTTTAATAAATAAAGGGTTGGTATTCTTAACTTAAGTTTTTTATTTAACTGCATGGTACCTGGTGACATTGAACACATATAACTGCCTTATGTTTAAGGTATCGGTCGATCGTCGATTACTGACCAATTAATGTGGTCTTCGGGCCGAAACGTTTGCCTACTCATGTTGTACACTATATGACTTTTAAATAAAGACCCACATTTATTGTACAGCAGATTAGATATTCGTTGCGCACGTTACGCACACATGTTAAAATTGTGTGTCCGCGAAGGCCACTTTTGAAACAAGGGTGGCGCCTTGACCTGGGCGACATACCAAAGTGAACTCCCCACTGACCACGACGTTGTAGTCGTTGAGGAAGAGCCTCGGCGTAGGATCAGCGGCGTGCACGGCCTGGAACATGTGGTACGTGTAGTGCTGGTCGCCCGTATTGGACTCGAAGAAACGGCCGTGGAGAAGCTCGTTGTCGACGTCCCAGTGTGCAAGTCTGCAGGGTATTGGGGGGGGGGTGAGGGAGACACATTCAAGTTTAGTGTTGATGAGTACTTGAGAATGGCAAAGAACAATACGGTAAGGGAATTACTACCAGTGAGGGTCCCAGTCACGATTTCGGTAGTGTGACAAGAGAGGCGGCCTCAACTCGAAACTCTGGATCACGCCAGCTAAGGATGATTGAAATATAGCATCAGATAACTTGTTTACCTTGTTATTGTATCTTACAATAAAAAATCACTGTTATAAGGTTTTTAATAATTTTTAAAAAATCAAAAGTTTATAAATGAGACAAAATATAAATAGTCTGAAAAGATGTAGAAAAACAAAAGCAAAAACAAAAATCATCTGTTTAAGATATCATGTCTCAAAAGCTTTTTAAATTTTTTAATTTAATTCAGGGAGGGTAAAATAACAAATGTTAGAAATAGAAAACAGACTTACTTCCCTTTGGTAATTCCGGTGATGTACTTGATGTGTTGGTCAACTTCATCTTTTAGGGCTTGACCAGTCAGGGGTTTTGCATAGCTTGGCTGGTTGCCGGGTAGTGCCCAGAACATACAATGGCCGCGCACATGCAATCTATGTTGTGGATGCGAGGAAAAAATCATTTGCACTGAGTTGACATTTGAAATCTAATCATTCTAATTTTTGAAAGTTTACTTTAAGAAAGAAATATTTTTTGAAGACATAACTTGTATTTTGGAAAGTGCCACTTAATGGATCAACGTTAATTTAATTTATACTACTGCATCACATACCCATGTTTCCTGAGTTCATCCGTCGCCGCAACCGCAACTGAAAAGTCCGGATGCTCCTGTCAAATATGCATAACATTTTATAAGAAAAGAACAAGTTTTTAAATCCAAAGAGTAATAATGATTATAATAATAATAAAAAATAAATTATTAAACATCATCATTAAAAAATGAAATTGATTGTTAAAAAAAATAATTAAAACAGTAATTTGAAGAGTTGCATTAGAGATTCAACATAAAATATTTCTAATGGCTGTATATAGGGCACATACTCACCCTGCTTCCTCTGTTGTAGTGCCACTTGTATTCCTGGATGGTGACCCAGTTGAACATGTGGTACAGGACGTTCTGGAACTGGCGGAAATCTGGGCTGACGATGTAGTCTGCTGTCGCTTGTGTCCCGAAGGGGAACAGATGTTTGGTGTGGTCAATCTTACCGGTGTGAAAGTAAATAAAAGATAGAAATTTATGAGTTGTTTATTTGCCTTCAAGATTCGAATAACGGAGTTAAATGCGGAAACTCGTAGGGCCAGTAGCCGGAGGGAGGAGAGATGAGAAATAAAGAGAGAGAGAGAGAGAGTAAGAGAGATAAAGAGAGAGAGAGAGAGAGAGAGAAAGAGAGAGTGACAGAGAGATAAAGAGAGAGATAGAGTTAGACACACACGCACACACACACACACACATTAATATATTATATTATAAATACATATATAACTATATATAAGTTTCAGCTAAATCAACAAGAAAATAGTATATTATTTATAACTCTTTCTGACACGACACCAGCCAAATAATTATTTAAAACGAATATCTACTCAACAAATTTTACAAATTAACAACCACGCTGTCTTTCCTATATAACATAATTTTTCAAGATAATACGTTTGCAATAACGTGTGCATCGTTTCTTTTAATGCAAATAACCATCTCAATGAATTTCATTAGGAAACTCGGACTTACAGATTTAACCCATAAAAACTTTGTAAAACAATTATATTTTGTAAACAGGACAATTTTTTCAAAAACTGTGTGTTACTTGAATGAAAATTTCCTTTCTATCGATAAAAACCAAGTTTTTTTTTAATGGGTTGCGTTTAAAAAATTTATATTTCTTTATGTGTTTTTAGAAAAAACTACTATGACTTACCTGAACTCTTAGATCGTTGACGTTGAAGTTTGAAGACACATTAAAACTGAGGATGAAAGTAAAGTCAAATGGTTATTTTCCATTCAGGTATTCTTGTATCTCTTATGTGAAGATAGAGTTGCTTTATATCCCACCCGGTCTTTGTGGTTTCATTAAATAGCATTTAAACCTTTTTAGGATTCATTTAAAACAACTTTTAAAAGGAGATTTGCGATGTAAACAAAACACATTATTGAAGACTATTTTTTATAACTATTATAAAACACTGTTATTTTTATTATTTTTTGTCTTTAGGACTCACACGCAATCAGTTGACACTGGCCCCTATATATTATAAGCCGACTTGCGATGTTTCTGTGCTTAAAAAAATTACACTTTACGGCTCTCATGAGTTTTTAAGTTTCATTTTTTGTTAAGCATCCGAAACCCCTAAAAAAAAACAACTACCTAAGCATGTCGACATTTGCATTAGACTTAGACTGAATTTAAGTTCGCCCACTTGAAGTGAATGTTGCTCTTCCTGAGGGAGTCGATCCTGCTGTTGGCCTCCGCCTTCCAATTCGTGTCCTCGGCTATTTCCGTCAGCGACGCGTCATCGACATAAAAGTCAACGAGCGGGGCCAAACCTTCGACGTATATCTTAGCCTGGCTGTATTCTTGGGGTGCCGAAGAAAAAAACATTTTTTTTTAAATTATCAAAAGTCTGTTAACTTTCGGGTATGTAATGAATATTGATTTGCATCTTTAAAAGGTATTAAGAACACAAGTGAGACAAACAATTTCTTAACTTAGGAAATAAAATACAACAACTTAAAAATCCAACGCACGCTAATAGCAAACACTTATTAAAAGGAAATTTTACCTGAAAGATGGTTTCATATGAGACAAAAGTTTGTTCATGGAGATTTTTTTAGAATATATTTTACAATTATACAACGTGACATGGAATACTTTTAATCATTTTCAAATCTTGTATCAATACCTCGGTTTGGGACGACGACATCCCCTCCCAACTGCACCCATCCATCGGCAGCGGTTAAGAAAGGTCGATGCGTTAGTGAAATGTATTCGTCTGCTCCTGTTAACAGTAGATCAGGTTAACATGGGTAGAATAGCTTATTCTATTAGGTTATTGCAGGTGTTTTTTTTTATTGTTTACTTTTTTATATGGTATGCTACAATTAATAAAATTGAGAATGTGATATTATCTATACATATAACATTTTCCATCTACTTATCATGCACATGCATGATTGTGCAAAACTTTGTTACAACCGGCATTCGATAATGGAACCAATTAGCTCAAACTAATAATAATGCATCGACAAAAATCAACGCTTGAGACATGTACAGCAAACAAACCTAAGGACGCCACTTTAAACGCTACAATAAACTACTAAAATCGTTCGCATTGCTGGTGTGACGAAATAAAGTCTCCCCCAAAATATTTATTTCAAAAGAAAGCACAAAATGAATCATTTGTTTTTAAAGACAAAAACATCACGCATTATTAACACTGACCATTGTCCTTTCGTTTTAAGTTGATGGTGGCACCAGCTGACTGGAACTCGGTGCCTGCCAGGTCACTGACCAAACGGATGTATATACTGAAGGCGTAACGGCCCCCAGGCTTGACGTGAATCATCTGTGCTGGACCATGCCAGGCTTGAGTTCTGGTGAAAATTTAATACCATTAAGTGAACAGGTATTTATTCCATGTTTAAGGCCGCGACTTGATACATAAATTTTGACAATAATCGACATTCCTGAAAGGAAATTTTTACACTCTGAGAACAATGTTGGTTCATGTGAACACACGCACATACAATAAACTCGTGTGCAAAGTTGTACAGCATCCTTTTTTTCTGTGCAAATGTTACAGCCCACAATTTAATTATGAACGCACGTGCCTGTCCTTGAATTGTCAGGTATTGTATATACACTAGCATATCACCCGTCAAAAATGACGGAAGTTTTCAAAATAAATACACAGATTAAAAAATAACGTAATACAGAACTTTCATTTATTTTTGTTTGATTAATTTATTATCATATTGAACAATTTTATGCGGAACGTTCGAAAAGTTTTATTTTTGGTGCAGTAATTTGGTGCGCTGCTTTCTAAAATTAGAAACAGCATTACATTACAACCATAAAGACGACGGGAATTATGTATACTGATGTCATGGGCTTCACAGGCTTATTTTTAGTTACTTTATTGCAATAAGCATACACTTTTTATCTAAATGTGTCAATGAAGTTACTAAAGCTCAAGGTCTTTTGAGTAGACACAAATGTCATAGATTATTTTACAGTCTGGGGGAGTCGTACGTGTATTTATCAAATTTAATTAAATATAGTCAATTATTTTTTTTGTATTAAAAAATACTAGTTCTTAGCCTTTGTGCATAAAAAAAACACAACTACTCATGGAAGGAAGCCTTATCTTAAAAATGTACACTTTCAGAATTTATTATCCAACAAATGTGCTATCAGATTCCTAAATCAAATCATAACATTCTTTTCATAGGCTTAAAGGGCAATTACTTGGCCGAATTTTCTCTAACTTTAACTTTTAAATTATCAGTTTTTCTAATGCCCTTGTCGATCATCAAAAACTCTGTAGCGTTATCTAAGTTTTGTTTTAATATTTAACTGCTAAAATCATATAATGCAACTATCTAGACTAGAACAATGTATTTGACTCATTATTGTCTGAATTGCATGTGTAACGTGAAAAAAAGTCTTGCCACGACTTTGTAGATAATTAGCTGTACTGAAAAAAAATGTAGAGGTAACATTGAAATAATGATTATATTTATGTGAATGGATAAATCAGAAAATGCAACAACAGCACTCAATACCTGAGTGTGTGGGGAGGGGAGAGATTTCTATTTTGGGCAACACCTTTAAAAAAAATTAAAATGGCAAAAATCTTTTGTTAATTGTACTTTTAAAAAAAATGGTGTCAGTTAATGGAGACCTTCAAATCTTCTCCTCCCTAAAACTCGAGGGGAAGAACTCTATGTTAGACTCATACATTGAACAGAGATACATTTGATTTTGTCTTTTAATATTCACATACTTAATAAACAAATCTGCTTTTTTCTGGTATAATTTTAGTACTTATTAAAGTTATAAAACATGAAGATTTTTAAAAACTCTTTGCAAAGTTTTGAAATTAAAATAAATATATGAAAATACTCCCCCCCACACCAATTTTTGCATCTATCTTTCTATGTATACATAATTCACCAAAGCGAGGATGTGCAAAGAGCATGACAAATGACCTTCGCTTGGGTCGACCAATCAGTTAATAGTTGGCAAGCAGAGGTGATCTCGAGACCAACAATGGTTCTTGCGCTCATTTACGTTGTTCCTTCACAGAATAATGTGTGATTGGTAGTGTAGTGGTTATCACGCCCGCCTTACACGCCGAATGTCATGGGTTCAAGCCCCAGCGAAAACATTATTTTTTTATTTCTTAAAATGTGTGTTTGTGCCCGTTCTTTTCCCCCATTTTTGCGAATATGGTTGATCCTCGCTTCGGTGCGAGTGTCTCGAGACCAACAATTCATTGCCCCCCCCCACAGATGTTCACTAGCATATTTTTTATTTCTTCGTGCTGCAGTTTGTGTCCGTTCTCCCCCCCCCCTTTCTTTGCACTATCCATGAGCAAGTCTGCGGCGTATGCTACGCCGCGGGGCGTATCTAGTATATAATTTCTTTTTGTATTTGAAACAAACTGACCTGCCTGTGCACTTGCCAGAGGTCACCCCTCCGTGATGCTGTGACGTGTCGGCGGTCATCGTGAAACCCTCGTGGACCCAGTTTGCGAGGCCGCTCTCGAAGCCAGGATTGGACAGCAGTTCCGGGGCGCAATGAACACCCCAAACCAATACGGCGGCAACAGCTAAGAAGTCCTTAAACCGCATCCCCTTGAGACAGACGCGTTTCGCAAATAAACGTGGTGTCGTATAAAACTATTTTATATAAAAGTCTAGGATTTCAATTAACGGGTTTTAGAAATCATGCAGCGAAATGTAAACACAGATCAGAAGTCAAATGATAAATCTGATCTTATCGGGTCAAAATTACAATATGGGTCTAAGTATTGGAAATGCTGCCAAGTTCGTTTTTTTTATAAATAAAAAAATATGTTAGTTAAAGACCATACTACTATCCACACGATGAAGATTTTTTCGGAGAGTTATTTCAGTTGCTAGCTCTAGATTGCACCAGAAAATGGGATCACTCCTTAATTTTAAAAGAAATGTACATAAAGTAACTCTGTAACATTTATGACATTTTTAATATTTTTTTTAAATTGAAAAATGGAGCTTTATTGCTGTTATGATTAAAAACTATAAATCTTGAATATCATATTTTTGTGTGTGTCCCATAACCTCGTGGTCGTAGATGGTTATAACGTTTCCATTAGAACTTCCTCGGGGCTTGGTAGCGATAGTTATTCATAGTCAACATTTTTGTTGTGGCTTTAAGTGGGCTAGATCCTAAGCCCCTCAGCTTGAGAGGCGAGCGCACTGTTGACTGCGCTATCCAGCCGTCTTTTTTAAGAAATGTAAAAAGAGTTGTTGTTTTTTTTCTTCATAACTTAAAATGCTTGAGAGTCGGAGTATATTTCAAAGATATTAATACACACTTGAAACAACGTACATCAGTCAAACGAATATCCCCTCACGCTACATCACACCAATAATGTGTCAATATAATGCGCACTGCACAACGGTCTAACATAAGCATTCACAAAGCGGGAAAAACCCATGAACTATCATTCTGAACTGAACTGAACTATCCCTTAACCGTTGTTGTGTCGTTGGGGCACCATCGTGAACTGCTCACTAACACACGCCATTGGTCCCGGTCCTGTGCTGCCTTTGAGAGTCGCTGAATGACAGGCCGGTCCACTCTTTGATATCGTCCGCCCATCTCTTCTTTTGTCTGCCTCTTTCCTTCCTCTCTGGACTGTGCCTTGCACAGTCTATCATTCTAGATTACCTTAAAATTAATTTTAAATCCATAATTCTTAAACTAAACAAAACAATTGCTATCTACAAACAAGGTTGTTCTGGGGCAACTACGGTGCACATTTTTTTCAAAAGCCCAAGTAACTTACGTGAATGTTATTGCATGCGTTTGAATCAGTGTGCCCGACAACCAAAAATTGGTATGTGAATTATTGGAATGAGTTCAATAAAAAGAATGCATAATTAAATTTTTAGTTCATTAGAATGATTTATTTTTCACAAAATTTCTCTATATATCCCTTTTCCAACATTAAAATATAAGCTCAAACAATGACGTCATAAATATTTTACGGCGAGAAACACACATGCCCTGTTAATCTCGAAACCAAAATGATTATGATTTTACGTATATATTTTCAATTTTAAAAAATATGCTGAGTATGTCCCATTAGCGTTACAGAATGAGTGACCTGGGCTTTTATATTGATTATTGCTGCTAAAATTACAGTAGTTGATCGAAAAAAGAATTTTTCAAAAAAATCCTCCTCCAACATTGTTCTAAATATTATAAGCTAACGTTTGGCGGTTGTTTCAACCCGATAAATGTTATGGTTGTCGAGAAATTTACAAAATACTGACATTTTTTAAAATTAATTTCTTTTATTTTCCAGGAAATCGAGTAAAACTTGTTGGTAGTTTTGTTGGCCCGTGCATATCCTTGGGAACTCCTTAACATATTTGCAAAAAACCTCTACCTGGTATGGTTCAGGAGGAGTTGCTGTTCAAAGCTCGAAAAGACTGGCCAGACATTTCAAATAATATATAAACGCAATTTTTCCTAAGGAAATTGCGTTAAAAAGAAGCAAAGGATGATATTGGAATGTTGGGCGGCAATAGCCATTTTTATTTCATATGTGGCGTTGTTTGTCACAATGGATGTATTAGTGACAGAAAGCATCGCAATAAAAGATTTCAATTAAGTTTTTAAAGACATAACTTTTAAATAATAATTGTCAATTCTTTTGAACTAATTGTGATGATTTTAGTAATAAATACGTATTAGCCCAATAGCCCTATTGAAAAAAAAACGTATTTAACCATTCTTTTGAAATATTACAAACTTTAAAAAAAAATACTTCTTAAGACTGACACATTTTGTTAAATATTTATACATGTAACTGGTACATCCCAAATTTAATAATATACAATATACACTGGGCAAAACTCTTTTCACGATATTTAAATTGTGGTGTATCGCGGAAAATTAGATTCTGCAGTTAGGTATTTGGTTAATTCCATATAGAGCCGACGTACCCAATTGTTTTAAAAGTCTTTTTTCCATGTGGATCCTATCATGGGTATTGCTTGCATATACAACATCAGTTATTGCAATATCTGAAATGTCGTCATGGTCAACACTGTTAAAATGTTTATGCATAGGACTTTGAGCCTGTTTATTTATATTATACAGGTGTTCTCTAAACCGATCTCCAAGACGACGACCTGTCTCACCCACTTACATTTTATTACACCTCTTGTTCCCGTTGTGGTTTTCACTGTAACTTTATATACTTCTTTCTTTTTCCCATATACTGTGTCCTTGTTTGTTTTTGATTTTCCGTTCTTTTTATTTTTTATTTTTCATAAATATTATATGATATAATATGTTTTAAGAATATAAATATTACTTATGTAAGTACGTATTTTATGTTATTGTACTGATGAAGGCATTAGCCGAAACGTCTACTGTCGTGTTAGTTTAAAAATAAAGCTCAATTTATTGTTTTCATTGCACAATTTGTTTGTGTATTTTGTATTTTATTTAAAAGCTTTATCGCAGTCCCATTCGTTATGACATATAATAAAAGCAGGGCTGTTTTTATTAATAACACAAAATACCAACACCTTTTAATTCTCTGGGGTGCGGTCGTGTTTTCCTTGATTCATTCAAAGAACTTATACCTTTTAGTGTTAATAGATATTTGTTTCATGTTCAGAGAAAAAAGGTGTATCAAAATACTTTGTATTTTGTCGGGACCGTATTTTATTTTTCGTTGATAGATATTTCTTCTTAAGTTTTTTCCTGTTAATTGTATTTCACAGCATATATTTCAAAGAAAAGTTTTAATTTGATCAATTGTTCGCGAGCCGCAAAGGGAACACAGAAGAGCCGCAGTTTGTCCACCGTTGTTATATAGATTACATTTGATGGATTGGTTTGATCAATAGATATTTGTATACCTTGGTGTATCCTTGAATATAGTTTGATTTGGATATAATGAATAATTGTAAAAAAATTAAAGATAATTTACGATATAATGTCATATTATGTAGGACCATCATGATTTTTGTAATATAAAACGCATGAAATTGATCAGAGTCCTAAACAGATAAACATAATATTAACAATAAACATCTTGAATCATGAGAAGACTTGAAATGACGATTTTTCAAATATTTCTTTTTTTCTTCTAAACTTCGTTTCATTAAACATTGTCATTGGCATACGGTCATCAATCCATTAAAGAAAAGATATAATTGATTTCTTTAAATAAAATAATCTTAGAATATAATTAACCCACATCATGAAATCGCTCCCACAATTGTGTACCATAATCTAAATGGTGATGGAGCTAAATACACGTCAATGTAAACAATTTTTAGATGTCCCCTAACCATAACTTTTAGCGTGTATGTGTGTTTTCCCCCTAAAATCCTCACAATAAGCCCCCTGAAACGTGTATATTTACATAAAAATATTTTGATAGAATAAGATTTACGGACCAGGTCAAGGAATTCCCGTTGTCAAGTTTTTAAAAAAACTCAACAAAACAATTAAAATAATGCTAAATCGCTGATAATTTATATAAAATAATTCATAGATTTTATATGGAGATCATCATTTCTTTTAACAGGCCTTTCGTCATTTCGCGTGTGAGATGTCCTGTTGCTAAATTCCTGTCATTTTAAATCCTGAAAGTTTTCCGTCTGTTACACATGGCAGCAAGTGGCGTACGCTACGACACCTCCTTCATTTCCAAACCTCTCGTAGCCGTTGACGGCCACGCAGTGGTCAACTCCATTAGTTGCTAGGGAGGGAAACAAGATTTTTTTTAAAATCTTCTTTTAAAACATATGTTGCAAATACCAAGATTTCACGGAAATGAACACAAATCCTTCCACCTAACCCCACGAAAATCCCATTCGCATTAAAATCTCATCTAAGTACTTTTAATCGGGACTGATTATGTTCGAGTTAAAACTCAAACAGGTTTGTAAAACTATGGTATTAAAAATGTCCAGTACACTGAATAACGGGACCCTTGCAAAGACACGTGATGGAGATCGTGCGCAATGAGCATGATGTAAATACTAATCAGTCTCTCTCCCTCTTACTTTTGCTCTCTCTCTCTCTCTCTCTCCATATATATATATATATATATATATATAAGTTTATCTCAATCTTATTCAATCAATGCTATTCCATATTGTTGTAATGATTTTTTTTAAATTGGGCTTTTTATGGGGATGGACAGCAGCTATTAGATAGTTAAAAGCCATCTACTATTTCCAGCAACATAACATATGATTGTAACACTTAATTTATCCACATTGTAGTCACACTACTGCATAAACAACCGAACACATTAAGTACTAAGACTTACTCTCAATGAAGGCCCCCGCGGCTTTGGAGTTGGGCGTGTACACATTGCATCCGGTCATGACCTGCCCAGCTGGACACTGGACAGTGGATCTGGCACCCACCGGATGAGCACCTGGCGCTGAGTGGACGGTGGTGCATTTGATGTTGCCGCCTTTGCAGCAGGCAGCGTACGAGAAAACACCTGAAACAGATTCATGTACGATATCTTAAAGAATGTGTACATTTTGCTACAGGGATGTTTCAATGCTTTAGAACAGGGGTCTCCAAACTACGGCCCACGGGGCCAGATGTGGCCCGCGGGGCCCTCTCATCCGGCCCCTGGAGACCTTCTAATCTTAAAAAAAAATACTATTTTTACCTGTAGTTTACCACAAAACTTAACTAGTTGTGGGGTAGTAGTCAGCCCCCAAACTGCTGTTTGACAGTTAATGTGGCCCTCCGGCAGAAAAGTTTGGAGACCCCTGCTTTAGAACATTGAATTCTTTGCGACCTTCATCTCTTTTTAGAGTGTTGGCCATATTTTGAAAAGGCGTGTACTAATCCTAACAAAAATCTTATTTTCTTTCAATTCTAGATTATACAAATATAATCATATGACTGTAGTTAAATGCTACTTTATTTGTGAAAGACATCGAGCAGACATCGCATGTTTTGCGCCTGGTGGGGAATTTATATTATCCTTGTTAACTTATTACAGATCAACATCCTATGCAGGGGTCGGGAAACCATGACTCGCGAGCAAGATGTGGCTCTATTGCTTGCTGCATCTGGCTCTCAGACAAATGTGGATAATTTTTATTTAAAAACTTTTATTTAGATTCTTTTAATCTACATATTAATTTTATATAAAAAGCAGCATACAAATGTTATTAAAAAGAATTCAGAGACATAATTATTGTACTTTTAGTGTTAAATTACACAAGATGCACACGTTTACTTGAATTTGTAGTTTTAAACATAATGTATGGCTCTCTCAGAATTGCTTTTCTAAATATGGGATGTTTACGGCTCTCTCAGACACACATTTTCCCGACCTTCTGTCATATAGCCTCATTTTGGCTTCTCAGTACCTCAGCGCATGCGCCCCAGGACATATGTACCCCCACCACACCCACCTTACAGTTCTGACAATGAGGCTAGCATTCCGTAATTCAGGCGAACGTTTGTAAAAAGCCAAATGCCAAATTAACTATGTTAATTATCACTTGTATGGAACACCCCATGATCAAGGAAAGACGCCTAAAAGAGCTGGCGAAGAGATGTCACCAAAATCTAATCAATATCAGGAAGAGTAACCAGAGGCGTCACTAGCGTTAGTGTCACCCGGGGCGGTAGCTCATGGTGTCACCCACTCACGACTTACCCCATAGAACCCCTCCGAGTTCTCCAGTTCTAAATAACGGGAACATACAGAATTTTACATTTTGGTGTCACCCCTTGTGATGGTGTCACCCGGGGCGGCCCGCCCCCACCGCACCCCCCTAGTGACGCCACCGAGAGTAACAAAAAAAAAGAGGAGAAATAGTCCTAAATGTCATGTGCTCGCAGACAGAGAGCAGGTTTCCACAATAGTTGATTTATAAAACTGTCAGGAGTCTTACCAGCAGACAATCCGTCATTTTGGCCGACGCATGATGTGTTTGTGATCATCGTACCATCTGAGTCGGACATGTAGGTAAACGTGGCACAGCCTGGGGGAAATACAATGGAATAAACATCAACATGGGACTTACACGCGTTTTTAACTCGGGCAATACATTTTTAATTTTAAATTTGAAGAGGAGCAATACTATTCTTTATATCGTCCATATTTTTAGACCTTTTTTAGGGGGGGGGGATATACATACAAAAAAACCCACCAATATGTTTTAATATGTTTTATGTATGGACTGGTATAAAAGTTAACGTTTCGGCTAGTTCCTACATCAGTAACAAAAATAATAAACACAAGTATTTAGATTAAATTTACTTTATACATTGCATAATATAATACCAGTTTCTAGTATTAACAATATTTTGAACAAGACCAATACATTTAGTACTGGAGAACAGGGGCGCTCACAGCCTAAAAAAATGGACGCACACCTTCCCGTCTCCTATCGTCATTGATCAGCTCTTCTTAATCATATACTGCCAAATAATTGGCACCACATGCCATGACTCATATGTCTCAAATTAGCAAAAGTATTCCAGGAAAACATAAAGCAAATCAGGCATATACTAGATCATTTTTAAGTATTTATATTTAATTTACTTTATATATTGCATAATATAATACCAGTTTCTAATATTAACAAAAAATGAACGAAAAAAATATATTTAGTACTGGAGAATATTCAAAACTCACAAGAATAGCACGATTAGTTTAATCATTAAACCTTGAAACACTAAAGGAAAGAAGAACCAAGAGTAAGGTGGTAATAATACACTAAACAGTTAATTCTAATTTGGAAATACAACACAAGGATATCTTAATACAATCCTCAGATAGACATAAGGATAAAAAAACACCTTCCTTATATTCCGTATGCAAGATAAAAAACATACAAATTCTCGTTTTTCCCGTACGGAATTCGGGCGTGGAATGGGTTGACTGAAGAAACCAGGAAAACCAACACTTTATCAACAACAAAAACCATAGATAAGCGTAGGACGCAAAACTTGTCTGTATAGAAGAAGCAGATGCGATAAGATAACATCTTCTTATCTTATCAATACAGACGCTCCTTCTATGCAGAAGATAGTTGCGTCCACAGACTATGACAGATGATCTGTTGGCAAGTGATGCAGCTATCACAGGCCACGGCTTTGTGGGTTCCACGCATTGCCCAGACGCCTAACTGCATGTAGTGTTAGGTGCCCATTCGGAGCGGGGTGACTCAGGGGCGCCCTAGGCCCCGGGAACAAGCCCTTGCCTTCACACGGATTCGAACCCGTGACCATCGGTACGACAGTCCAGTGCGCTGCCACTCGACCACCGCGTCCCCCATTATAAGATTATAAGATAGTAGCATTAGGGATATTTTATACTATACAGAATATGACTGCGATACATCTTTCAAATAAAATGCAAGATACACAAACGAATTGTGTGATCAAAACAATGAATTCAAAGCTTTATTTATGGACCAGTAAAAATTTTGGCTAACGACTTTATCGGTTCAAATAAATTAACACAAGTATTTTAATTAAATTTAAACTATACATTATATACCAAAATCGGACATTTTCGGCTACAACTTACCTAGAGGGTAACCGTCACCACCGCAGGGGATAACGACCTGGTCATCAACTCCAGTTCCAGATGGACCAGCTGTCTTGTAGGTACACGTCAGGCCACTAAGACTGCAACACCTGGCGTTGGCCTGGATACCTGGATACACAATAAACATAGCTTAGAATCGAAGGGCACCATGGAGTAATGGACAGTTCTTCGTTGTAAAAATTAGCTTGACTCGTTCTGATAAGTTAATTTTAAATGGATAGTCTTTTAAAATACAGATGTTATTTTAACCTTTCCGGTTGTGCAAGCATGGTAGAGTTACACTCCAGAGCTAACGAGTATTCTCCTAGTGGTAATGGTAAATTAAACAAAGTGATGGATAATAATTGTTTGGTTATGTAGTTTTTTAATAGAAGAAAAATGTTTAAAAAACTTAAATCTACCGACTGAAATTAAATTGGCGCTTAATATTCTAACTAAAGAATGGATTAAAATATCATATGAACAACAACAAAAAATTGTTTGCAATTTCAGAATAGTTAAGTTGTTTTAATGTTGGTTTTAAAATTAGTCTGTAAGCTGAAGAAGGCTTTTTTCCGACACTTTCGTGTTTTTTTCCCTTGTCTTTTTTGGGTTTCTCCCTCCCTTGTTTATTGAATTTCTCACTATTACGATTGCAGTCTCACCCCCTATGCTCTATATTGTTAGAGAATAAAGTTTTCTTCCTTACCTAACGTAGTCCTGTAGCCGTTGATGGCCTTGCAAGTGGGTTTTCCGTTGCTGATAATAATCTGTTCTCCATCTCGATGCCAGTCGTTGTTCTGACGTTAAGAGTAACACAAATGATATGATCATTGCAGGGAATTTGCTGTCACAAATTCACATGTTGAAGTTATAAAATGTATTTTGAAAGAAGTATTTGTAGAAAGCGTGATTTTAATTTGAAGACTACAGACACAAATAATAATGGTAATAATAAGAAGAAAAGTCATAAATGATAATAGTCATCAATACAAATACCAATGATATGCAAAAATTCATTTTCAATAACCATGTTTTATTTAACGAATTCAACTTTTTTTTAGAAACATAATAATTTTTTTTTCATTTAAATCACCGGGAAGTAAAAATACACTACTTAATCCTTGCTTAAAGGTAACTTGAACAGCTTTTCAGCATCGACTCCTCTTTCCTTGATTTAAGATAGCTGGAATAGTTTTATCATGGTTATTGAATTATGAAGTGGGCTTGAAAAGACGTTGCTAAACAACGAAAGTATAGGTGAATTTTTGTTGTTTTTTTGTTCACAGACGAACGTTTTGGCCGATACGTTCCTTGTTCTGTAGCTTCTTTTCAGACCCACTCATACATTAAATAACCAATCAGTTCCTACCCAGCCTGATCGCAGAACTTCCCCACTTATGTCCTTTTACATACCTCATCAACCACATTAGGTACCTTGTACAGAAAGTGGGCATAGGCTATTTTATCCTTAGTTGGAGGCAGCTGGTACATTCTGTTATAGCCACTGTCTAATTACATTGAGATAGCTGCTACATTCTGTATTAACCACTGCCACCTTACTTTGAGGTAGCTGTACAGCCTGTATTAACAACTGTCACCTTACTTTGAGGTAGCTGTTACATCTTGTATTAACCACGTTCTCCTTACTTTGATGTAGTTGGTACCGCCTGTATTAACCACTGTCTCCTTACCTTGAGGTAACTGGTGCAGCCGGTGAGTATCTCGTTGGCGTTGCAGGACACCTCAGCCGTCTTGTCGTCTCCCACCTCGGACACGCCTGACCACCTGGTGACACACGACAGCTGGTGTGAGGTGGACGTCGATGTTGCCGTCCCCTCGTTCCTCAGGCCGGTGCTGGTGGTGGTGTGGGTCACAGCGACACTAGCGAACGGGTTGTGCTGGACTGGGAGTTGGATCTCATCTAAAATTAAAATCAAAGTTAACTATATTAACATTATTGATGGAATATTGGTAATCTAACAAGAATCTATACTTTTCTTGTACCATATTGAAAATATGGTCAAAAGTTCAATCATCGTTAAATATTGTCATTACATTTTAAGAAATTGAACAAGAATAATTAAATTCAATATTCAGTGAGCTGAAAATCACAAGATTGCATCAACATTCCAATGATATCCGGGCTTATCTGGCAAAAACTTTCTAAAATAATATATATTATTACGATTATAACCACAAATATTACAATTGCGCTGACAACCTAAATGATTGGCCACACCCGCCCTCCCTTTCCTATAGAAGCTAATATTTTGTTCTTCTTACTATTTCTCTCCTGGACTCTTAGGATTTCACCGCAGCTAAGTTTTTATTTTTTATTTCGTTATATTCGCTTTATTTGTATACTAATTGTTCGTTGAGGAAGGCTCTTTGCCGATACGTTGGCTGTTTTGTTACGTCCTGTCAGGCTCACTCATACCCTGTTTACAATTTGTCCATCTATTCCATTTTTTGTACGTTAAGGGTTTCAAGCGCTTTTTACGGCCATGCCCTGGAAAAGGGTCGATTGGGCTGCTATACCGGGAGAATGGGTGCTTTCTTTTGTTTACTGTTTCGTGCTCTGACCTTTCGGTAATCGACCCTTTCGGGTTATAAATTTTAGTTTCTTAGACTTATGACTCACTTCATGAACTAATTCAATTATCCAGCATTATTATAGTATAATACAATGAGATTAAAAATTGCATTATTTATGCTTGCTAGTTGCCAGGTGTACTAATTGTCGATATAAAAAGCATATAGTGGTGAATATGTTAAGGAAATCGTTTAAAAGTTGTTTGCATTGTCCACTCACGTCCGTCTCCCGAGATTTGCACATTGACCGTGGCGTCCGTCTTCCCCACAGAGAAGCTTTGTATCTTGATGGGTTTGTTCTTGTAATACACGACCAGGTTGTAATCTCCCTGGAAGCCCCTGACGGTGAAAGATGTCCCCGACGACAGGGATCTGTTCAGATGTGTACTCCACTCTTCTTTGATCAGATGGAGGTAACGCTGTCCAGCTTTGTCCAGCTGTGGATACAATCGTAATATCCAAAAAATTTAATCCATATTATTTTTTAGACAAACCTTCAATTATGCACGGAACTACAAGTCGGTTCGGATAAATTCATTTTTAAAGCAAATTTTTAAAAAAAAACTTTATAAATGTTATGATCGGTAAAAAATTAGTTTAATGGATTAATGAAATTTAATGAGAACAATGTCCTATAGCAGTGATGGCGAACCCTTTTGGGACCCAAAATTCAATTAAAACCTACTTATATAATATATATAGCAAAATTTCCAGCACAAAGTGCCAGCAAAGGGTTTTGATTAAGGAAGTAATATTTTAGTTGCGTGCCGGCCGATGAGGCTCTCCGTGCCGTCTGTGGCACGCGTGGCTTAGGTTCGCCATCACTGTCCTTTAGTGAAGGTTACCACACTTTAGTATTACCTGGTTGTGTGAGGAAGTTTTTGTCTGATATAGCACACTTCGATTAAAGATACTAGTCTATATGACTCAAACAAAACTATCTTGGCTTGTGTAATATTTCAAATCAAAATGCAATGGTAAAATCCTCTGTCAAAATGCATTCAGTATTAATTACATCCTTTTCATTATATTACCGCTGGTTTTTTATAAGAAATATTATTGAATGAATCAATGTGCTGTAGATCAATATCATTATCGTCGGAAAATAAATTTCATCTTGAGAAAACAATTCTAAAAAATAAACGGTTTACAAAATGTTAAATAAGTTTTAAATCGTTCATTCTTCCAAAATTAGGGTGATTGTGTTCTTCCTCACCAACTCCCCACACACACTTATTAGAGCATTCTAAAATGCCCTGGGTTGTGAACTCAATAAGTGTTTGAAGTGTTAGCTTCAAGTGTTTAGAATCCTATTTCTAAAAATTAACACTAAATTTGAACAACATGCTAATCACCCACCGTGAAAGAATTGCCGTGGACAAGCGCCATTTTAGGATCCATGTCGTGATCCCAGAATCCCCAGAAAATGATCCCTTCAACTGCCGGGTGACTGAAGTAAAGCCTAAGAGCGGTCTCGTACCTGGTAAAGAATCGAGAAATTGAGAAATATCGAGGAGGATCTTTGGAGACAATCTAATCAATCACAAATTTATATAAAACAACTATAGTATACAACTATAGTATTACAACTATATTACAACTATAGTATTACAACTATAGTATTACAACTATAGTATTACAACTATAGTATTACAACTATAGTATTACAACTATAGTATTACAACTATAGTATTACAACTATAGTATTACAACTATAGTATTACAACTATAGTATTACAACTATAGTATTACAAGTATAGTATTACAACTATAGTATTACAACTATAGTATTACAAGTATAGTATTACAACTATAGTATTACAAGTATAGTATTACAAGTATAGTATTACAACTATAGTATTACAACTATAGTATTACAAGTATAGTATTACAACTATAGTATTACAAGTATAGTATTACAAGTATAGTATTACAAGTATAGTATTACAAGTATAGTATTACAAGTATAGTATTACAACTATAGTATTACAACTATAGTATTACAAGTATAGTATTACAACTATAGTATTACAACTATAGTATTACAACTATAGTATTACAAGTATAGTATTACAACTATAGTATTACAACTATAGTATTACAACTATAGTATTACAACTATAGTATTACAACTATAGTATTACAACTATAGTATTACAACTATAGTATTACAACTATAGTATTACAACTATAGTATTACAACTATAGTATTACAACTATAGTATTACAACTATAGTATTACAACTATAGTATTACAAGTATAGTATTACAACTATAGTATTACAACTATAGTATTACAAGTATAGTATTACAACTATAGTATTACAACTATAGTATTACAAGTATAGTATTACAACTATAGTATTACAACTATAGTATTACAAGTATAGTATTACAACTATAGTATTACAACTATAGTATTACAAGTATAGTATTACAACTATAGTATTACAAGTATAGTATTACAAGTATAGTATTACAACTATAGTATTACAAGTATAGTATTACAACTATAGTATTACAACTATAGTATTACAACTATAGTATTACAAGTATAGTATTACAACTATAGTATTACAACTATAGTATTACAACTATAGTATTACAACTATAGTATTACAACTATAGTATTACAACTATAGTATTACAACTATAGTATTACAACTATAGTATTACAACTATAGTATTACAACTATAGTATTACAACTATAGTATTACAACTATAGTATTACAACTATAGTATTACAACTATAGTATTACAACTATAGTATTACAACTATAGTATTACAACTATAGTATTACAACTATAGTATTACAACTATAGTATTACAACTATAGTATTACAACTATAGTATTACAACTATAGTATTACAACTATAGTATTACAACTATAGTATTACAACTATAGTATTACAACTATAGTATTACAACTATAGTATTACAACTATAGTATTACAACTATAGTATTACAACTATAGTATTACAACTATAGTATTACAACTATAGTATTACAACTATAGTATTACAACTATAGTATTACAACTATAGTATTACAACTATAGTATTACAACTATAGTATTACAACTATAGTATTACAACTATAGTATTACAACTATAGTATTACAACTATAGTATTACAACTATAGTATTACAACTATAGTATTACAACTATAGTATTACAACTATAGTATTACAACTATAGTATTACAACTATAGTATTACAACTATAGTATTACAACTATAGTATTACAACTATAGTATTACAACTATAGTATTACAACTATAGTATTACAACTATAGTATTACAACTATAGTATTACAACTATAGTATTACAACTATAGTATTACAACTATAGTATTACAACTATAGTATTACAACTATAGTATTACAACTATAGTATTACAACTATAGTATTACAACTATAGTATTACAACTATAGTATTACAACTATAGTATTACAACTATAGTATTACAACTATAGTATTACAACTATAGTATTACAACTATAGTATTACAACTATAGTATTACAACTATAGTATTACAACTATAGTATTACAACTATAGTATTACAACTATAGTATTACAACTATAGTATTACAACTATAGTATTACAACTATAGTATTACAACTATAGTATTACAACTATAGTATTACAACTATAGTATTACAACTATAGTATTACAACTATAGTATTACAACTATAGTATTACAACTATAGTATTACAACTATAGTATTACAACTATAGTATTACAACTATAGTATTACAACTATAGTATTACAACTATAGTATTACAACTATAGTATTACAACTATAGTATTACAACTATAGTATTACAACTATAGTATTACAACTATAGTATTACAACTATAGTATTACAACTATAGTATTACAACTATAGTATTACAACTATAGTATTACAACTATAGTATTACAACTATAGTATTACAACTATAGTATTACAACTATAGTATTACAACTATAGTATTACAACTATAGTATTACAAGTATAGTATTACAACTATAGTATTACAAGTATAGTATTACAACTATAGTATTACAACTATAGTATTACAACTATAGTATTACAACTATAGTATTACAACTATAGTATTACAACTATAGTATTACAACTATAGTATTACAACTATAGTATTACAACTATAGTATTACAACTATAGTATTACAACTATAGTATTACAACTATAGTATTACAACTATAGTATTACAACTATAGTATTACAACTATAGTATTACAACTATAGTATTACAACTATAGTATTACAACTATAGTATTACAACTATAGTATTACAACTATAGTATTACAACTATAGTATTACAACTATAGTATTACAACTATAGTATTACAACTATAGTATTACAACTATAGTATTACAACTATAGTATTACAACTATAGTATTACAACTATAGTATTACAACTATAGTATTACAACTATAGTATTACAACTATAGTATTACAACTATAGTATTACAACTATAGTATTACAACTATAGTATTACAACTATAGTATTACAACTATAGTATTACAACTATAGTATTACAACTATAGTATTACAACTATAGTATTACAACTATAGTATTACAACTATAGTATTACAACTATAGTATTACAACTATAGTATTACAACTATAGTATTACAACTATAGTATTACAACTATAGTATTACAACTATAGTATTACAACTATAGTATTACAACTATAGTATTACACTATAGTATTACAACTATAGTATTACAACTATAGTATTACAACTATAGTATTACAACTATAGTATTACAACTATAGTATTACAACTATAGTATTACAACTATAGTATTACAACTATAGTATTACAACTATAGTATTACAACTATAGTATTACAACTATAGTATTACAACTATAGTATTACAACTATAGTATTACAACTATAGTATTACAACTATAGTATTACAACTATAGTATCACAACTATAGTATTACAACTATAGTATCACAACTATAGTATTACAACTATAGTATCACAACTATAGTATTACAACTATAGTATTACAACTATAGTATTACAACTATAGTATTACAACTATAGTATTACAACTATAGTATTACAACTATAGTATTCATATTTAAGAAAAATTATCAATAATGCATAAATATTCATTTGTAACATTTTGAAAGAATGCATTATTCTCCACATCGTTGTTGATTGGTGACAGCCAACCCACCACAGGAGAGGCGGTTTAAGGCTAATTCACCTCTCAGCGTTATATTTTTAATCATGTGTGGGTGGGTGGTACAAATATGGTGTGCTGAGAAAATGTGTTTTTATTTGAGGATGGTCGGAGCGTGCAGAGCGTGCACTTGATTTTGATTAATAAATAATGCTATCATTTTTTAGGGTTTATCTTCCAGTATTATGTTTCTTTTTTTTATTTTAAATTTGGTTCGGGTGCGGCTAAAGGTTTCAAGTCTTAACGACAGATATAAAAGAAACCGAACTGACCAATCAGCACGCGTGTTCTCATCAGGGGCTGCGAGGTCCAGTTCAGTTACCCAGATCGGAATACCAGGTTGGGCCAGAAGGTCCAAACGGTGCTGTGAATGTATATAAAAAAAATATATGTTTTAGGTTATTGTGGTGAGTCTTGATTAACGCTTGCATGAAAGTTCTTTTATATTTTCTACTTTACCTTACATATGTTTGTGCATATGTGTTTACTGGATGAAAGTAATTAATCCAATAAATTGTTTGAGCTGATAGTGATAGCTTAAGAAATCGAAACGAAACACACTCTATAACTATAATGAAAATGGCGAATCTTTAACAAAATCATTTACGAATGCAAAATGTTAAATTCTATCAAAATACAAAATACGCAAACAAATTGTGTAATTAAAACAATAAATTTGAGCTTTATTTTTACACTAACACGACAATGATATTTAAATATATGAAATATAAATTTTATCAAAAGACCTTTGCTAAAGCTAACAGTAAGTTTGATAAAAAAAACTAACTAAATAAAAAATGTTAATCCAACTTTATTTGAAACAAAACTATTTAAATGCCGATGGAACAACCATACCCTTTCTTTTTCTTCACCCCTTCCCTTCCCACCCTAAAAGTGCATCCCGCCAAATAGGATAATAGAAAGAAAAACCCTAGAGTGATCATCACCTTCATGAGGGTTGGGTCTGGGGCCTCGTAGTGATGGAAGTGGCTCTGAACACCAACACCTCCGAGACCAACGTTAGCCGCCTTGAATTGTTTGATCTGGTTCAAATAAGCCTGAGAGAAGATATAGTTTATTAAATATAAACATCAAAGTTGCACAAAGAAACAAAAAACTCGAAGACCTACAAGCGTACAAATCTTTATACATGTCAAAATTAAATTCAGGGCTTAAGTCCCATGGCAAGTGGTGTGTAAGCTGGGTCGAACGCTCCATTGTAATAGTCGCAACTACCACAAAAGGAAACGTCCCTAGTTATATTTTATCTGTTTATACAGGATAATACAGTCGTTATAAATTTTTAAAAAAGTATAAATGAGCCATTCGGTTTCCAGCACGAGACACAATAAGTTGGGTACACTTAAGTGCATTGGCGATCAAAACTTTATTTCTACAATCCATTACATAATAAAAAAATCCTAAAAATACCCATTAAAAATGTTTGATATAAATAATTTGTTTTAAAAAAAACCCTTTCATTTCGTAAATTAAACGATGATAAAATGAGATATAAAATTCTAAGAAAATGTTTTAACAGTTTAATCAGGAAAACATTTAAGTAATTTACTTATAAATCATTATGTATTTAATCTTTTTTTTTAATAAACAAAAATATGTTTTCCTAACTTAGGTCGAAATATTTATGTTTTTTTCTATGAAAAACTTAGTAATATTAAATAGGCCAATTAATTAAAAAAAAAGTTTAATGTCTGTTGATAGGTTTCAAATATACTTGAAATTCTTAGAATTTGAGGAAATAATCTCAAGTTTAAAAAAAATAAGTTCAGACCTGTGAGAAGGTGCTTTCGTCACTGCATTAAATGTATTACAATTGGGAAAAGAGACAATTAATGTTAATACGAAGTGTATTGTAAAACAGTTTTAAATAGAGCAGTACGCGTTGTTTAAAAAACAAAACAAAATAAAGCTATTAAAAAAACAAGCTTGTTATTCTTATCTCAAATTTTAATTTAACCCGTTTGGTACCTGATGACAGTTTGTAAACATAATTCTGCCTTATATTTTTGGGAATCAAAATTTCGTCGATTACTGACCAATTAATGTAGATGTCGGGGCCAAAACGTTTGCCTACTTCTATTGTTGACTACGAATTTGAAATAAAGACCCACATTTATTGTTTCGCTAGAAGAGATTATATATTCTTTTAAGTTGCGCACGTCACGCAATCGCGTCAATATTGCGTGCCCGAACGCCACTTTTGAAAAAGGGCGACACCTTGACCTTGCCGACTTACCAAAGTGTACTCCCCACTGACCACGACGTTGTAGTCGTTGAGGAAGAGCCTGGGCGTAGGGTCAGCGGCGTGCACGGCCTGGAACATGTGGTACGTGTAGTGCTGGTCGCCCGTCCTGGACTCGAAGAAATGACCATGGAGAAGCTCGTTGTCCACGTCCCAGTGTGAAAGTCTGCAGGGTATTGGGTGAGATTCAAGTTTAGTGTTGATGAGTACTTGAGAGTGGCCAAGAACAAGATTGTAAAGGAATTATTGCCAGAAAAGTGTGCAATCACTATTTCGACATTGTGGAAACTTTTGCCTATTGAAATATCGATTTATCTATAAATGTAACATTCAATATCAATATATGTAGGTTTTTTTAAAGCTTTCCCTCCCCCACCCCCCACCCCCACTTCCAAAAAATAAATAAAATAATCCAGACAAAAAAGTGAATGATATAAAGCAACAACAACAAAAATGTGACGAGCAGCCGTGAAAGATTTAACTTCTCAAAATCTGTACCGTTTTTTTTTAAATTTTATTTTAATTCCCATTTTATTTAGGTAGAAAAAAATATCAAAATAGTTAGAAACAGAAATCAGACTCACTTTCCTTTGGTCACTCCGGTGATGTACTTGATGTGTTTGTCAACTTCATCTTTTAGGGCTTGACCATTCAGGGGTTGTGCATAGCTTGGCTGGTTGCCAGGCACTGCCCAGAACATACAATGACCGCGCACATGCAATCTTTTGTCATGGATACGACGAAAAAAAAATCATTTGCACTAAGTTCGCATTTGAAATCAAATCGTGAAGCTTTTTGAAAAGTTTTTTTTTAAAGAAGAAATATTTATTGAAAGTAATACGTATGTTGGAGCTTGGAATGTCCGCACCATGTACGAGGCTGGTAAAGCTGCACAAATAGCCGCTGAGATGAGGAGCTATAAGCTCACCATTCTCGGAATTAGTGAAGCAAGATGGACTGGATGGGGACAGAAGAGATTAATCTCAGGAGAGATGGTGATATTTTCGGGACACGAAGAAGACGATGCCCCACATACCCTGGGTGTTGCTATGATGCTATCAAGGGCAGCACAAGGAGCACTCATTGGATGGGAGGCCCATGGACCTAGAATTCTTTTAGCAACCTTTCGAACAAAGAAACGTAGCATCAACCTAGATGTTATACAATGCTACGCACCAACTAATGAAAGTGATGAAGGAGACAAAGAAGAATTCTACAATAGAGTAATGACCATAGTCCAGGGTCGCCCACGGAGGAACATCGTCATCCTCATGGGAGACTTTAATGCCAAGATCGGCAATAGCAACACAGGGTACGAAGAGGTTATGGGACAGCAAGGGATAGGCGAGATGAACGACAATGGTGAGAGGTTTGCGGACCTATGTGCCACAGCAGACCTGGTCATAGGGGGGAGTATTTTCCAGCACAAGAGGATTCACAAAGCTACATGGGTCTCACCGGACATGAGAACGATGAACCAAATAGACCATGTATGTATTTGTAAAACATTCAGGCGATCTCTCCAAGACGTACGTGTTAAGAGGGGAGCTGATGTTGCCTCAGATCACAATCTTCTTGTGGCCAGGATGAAATTAAAACTTAAGAGATATTATACCGAGCAAAGAGCATACAGGACTCGGTATAATACCTCCCTCCTGAAGGACCAAGCCAAAAAGGAAGAATTCAAAATCTCACTATTCAATAAGTTCCAAGTCCTACAAGAAATACTTGAAGATGAAACCACCGAAGGAAAGTGGCAAAGCATAAAAGAAACAGTCCAGTCAACATGTCAAGAAGTGCTAGGAAACAGGAAACAGGCACACAAAGAATGGATGACAGCAGGTACGCTGAGTAAAATAGAAGAAAGGAAAAGAAAGAAATCAGAAGTGAATAACAGTCGCACCCGAGCACAGAAAAACAAGTCCCAGAAGGAGTATGCAGATGCAAATAAGGAAGTTAAGAAAAGCATCAAGAGGGACAAGAAGGAATTTGTTGATAAACTTGCTAAAGAAGCAGAGGATGCAGCTCACCAGGGGAACATGATGGAACTGTTTGATACAATTAAGACGCTGTCAGGGAAATTTAGCAAGGTAGAGAGACCAGTGAAGGAGAAAATGGGAAACACCATACCAAGTGAGGAGCAACAGAGGGGAGATGGAAGGAGCACTTTGAAGAGCTCCTAAACAGGCCTGAACCAAGGAATCCACCAGATATCCAACCAGCCGATAATGACCTGCTAATTGACTGTAATAGTCCCACCAAAGAAGAGATTAGCAGGGCCATTAAACAACTCAGAAATGGAAAGGCTGCAGGACCTGATGGCATCCCAGCAGAGGCACTGAAAGCGGACTTGGAAACCAGTGTGGAAATGCTACACCCTCTGTTTATGAAGATATGGGAAGAGGAGCAAGTTCCTTCCGATTGGAAAGAGGGATACCTTATCAAGATACCAAAGAAGGGAGACTTAAGCTCCTGCTCGAACTACAGAGGGATCACCCTGCTGTCCATCCCAGGAAAGGTTTTCAACCGTGTACTACTTAACAGGATGAAAAACGCTGTAGACCCTCTGTTGCGGGACGAACAAGCTGGCTTTCGCACCCAACAGATCCTGCACGGACCAGATAGCGACACTGCGCATCATTCTAGAGCAGTCACTAGAGTGGAACTCGCCGCTCTATGTCAACTTTGTTGACTATGAAAAAGCCTTCGACAGTGTTGACAAGCAAACCCTGTGGAGATTGCTAAGGCATTAAGGGGTGCCACAGAAGATTACTGATATAATCAGAAACATGTACGAAGGGATAAACTGCCGAGTTATCCATGGCCAGCAGGTGACAGATGCTTTCCAGTTGAAGACTGGTGTGAGACAAAGTTGCTTGCTGTCACCATTCCTCTTCCTGTTAGCCATTGACTGGGTGATGAAAACATCTACACAACAGAAAAGGAATGGCATCCAATGGACCTTGTGGGATCAACTGGATGATCTTGACTTTGCTGATGATCTTGCCCTTCTTGCACATACCCAACAACAGATGCAGGAGAAAACAAACATTGTCGCAGCTACTTCTGCTAGCATGGGTCTCAACATACACAAAGGGAAGAGTAAAATCCTCAAGGTTAATGCCGTCAGTAAATCACCCATTATGCTTGAAGGAGAAGCCCTTGAGGAGGTGGACAGTTTTGTTTACCTTGGCAGACTGGTAGATAAACAAGGTGGTACAGATGCTGACGTCAAAATAAGGAAAAGCAAGAGCAGCCTTCCAGCAACTCAAGAATGTTTGGGTCTCTAACAACTTAGGCAGCAAGTTAAAAGTAAGGATTTTTAACGCTATGGTAAAACCTGTGCTGCTATATGGAGCCGAGACATGGAGAACAACGACCGTAAACCTGACCAGAATCCAGTCCTTCATCAACAACTGTCTAAGAAGGATTCTCAGAATTCACTGGCCAGACAAAATCAGCAACCAGGAACTGTGGCAGCGGACAAAACAGAAGCCCATTGAGGAAGAGATTCTCCAGAAGCGGTGGAGGTGGATTGGTCATACACTAAGAAAACCTGCTTCTAACACAACAAAGCAAACCCTGAAATGGAACCCACAGGGTAAACGGAAAAGAGGCCGTCCAAGAAACACTTGGCGACGAGAATTGGAGACAGACATCAAGAGAATCGGCCATGAATGGACGATCCTGGAGAAGCTGGCCCAGGATAGAGATGCCTGGAGGTCTCTCGTAGGTGGCCTATGCCCTTGGGAGGGAATCGCAGACGCAGACGATGATCGGTGGATGCCCCTCAAGGACGAGAAGGCTCAACAACAACAACAACAACAACAATACGTATGTCTTGGAATGTGCCGCTAAACATATCAAAGTTAATTTAAATTATACTACTGCATCTCATACCCATGTTTTCTGAGTTCATCCGTTGCCGCAACCGCAACTGAAAAATCTGGATGATCCTGTCAAATATACATAACATTTAATTTAATTAGAAGAGAACGCGTTTTTAAAAACCATCAAAATAATAATAATGATAATAATAATAATAATAATAACAATAATAATAATAATAATACGCATTAACATAATCATAATAATCAAAACATTGGGAAGCACAGAACTCGTGTGCAAAAGCTGTGGAAAAGACTATCACTCAAGGATAGGACTGCTCAGCCACACGAGGAAATGCAACCCAAGTCAACGGTGATGCACCATCGTCTCTCAAGACGGAAGGATGCCGATCGTCCTTAAAAAATGACATTGATTGTTAAATTTATATATATATATATATATATAATATATATATATATATATATATATATATAAACAATCATTTGAAGAGGTGCTTCAGAGATTCAATGTAAAAGATATCTAACGGCTGTATATAGGGCACATACTCACCCGGCTTCCCTCTGTTGTAGGGCCACTTGTATTCCTGGATGGTGACCCAGTTGAACATGTGGTACAGGATGTTCTGGAACTGGCGGAAATCTGGGCTGACGATGTAGTCTGCCGTGGCTTGTGTCCCGAAGGCGAACAGATGTTTGGTGTGGTCAATCTGACCGATTTGAAAAAAAAATAAAAGATAGAAATGTATGAGTTATTTCTTTACCTTCAAGATTCAAACAACGTTGAAGTATCTTATGACGTTTTTAAATGTGGAACCTAATAGGGCCGGTAAGCTCGAGGGCGGAGAGGGGAGAAAGAAAGAGAGAGAGAGAGAGTAATAAAGATAAAGAGACAGCGAGTGAAAGAGAGGGAAAGAGAGAGAGATATATAAAGAGAGAGAAATAGAGAGATAGAGAATATATATATATATAAGATACAGCTAAATCAACACGAAGATAGTAGATTATCTACAATTCTCTGACACGACACCAGCCAAATAACTATTTAAAACGAGTATCTACTAAAGAGAGGATATGGATTGTCAACCTCGCTGTTTTTCCTATATAACATGATTGCAAAAACCTGTGAATCGTTTTTGAAATGAAAATAATCGTCTCAATGAATTTCAGTAGGAAACTCGGACGTACAGATTTAACCCATAAAAAACTTTGCAAAACATTTATTTATTTTGTAAACATGACAACTATTTCGAAACATTGGGATGAATGAAATTGTTCTTTCAATTTATTAGAACAAACTTTTTTTGTTTGTTTAGTAATTTTTAATGTGTTGCGTTTAAAACTTTAATATTAGGTTATCTTCCTTACTGGGACACATCGCTATATAAGTTATCAATTTATTATTATTATTATTATGTGTTTATCTTCAGATAAACTGCTATGACTTACCTGAACTCTTAGATCGTTGACGTTGAAGTTTGAAGCCACATTGAAACTGAGGATGAAATTAATGTCAAATGGTAAATTTTCTTTTAAGGAATTTCTTTATCTCTTATGTGAAGAAAGAGTTGCTTTATATCCTACCCGGTCTTTGTGGTTTCATTAAATAGCATTTAAAATGTAATCCTTCTTAAGATTCATTTAAAACAACTTAAAAAATTAGATTTGCAATATAATTAAAACACATTGTCGAAGATTATTATTTACTACTTTTATAAAACACTATTATTTTTTTTATATATTTTTTTTTATCTTAAGGACTAACGAGCAATCAGTTTACACTGGCCCCTATATATTTTTAGCCGACTTGCGATGTTTCTGTGCTAAAAAAAAGAGACCATTTCACTGATCACAAGAGTTTTGAAGTTTCAGCTTTGTTAAACTTTAGAAATCCGTTAAAAAAAAACAACTAATTAAGCATGTCGACATTTGGATTAGACTGAATATTAAGTTCGCCCACTTGAAGTGAATGTTGCTCTTTCTGAGTGAGTCGATCCGGCTGTTGGCCCCCGCCTTCCAATTCGTGTCTTCGGGTATTTCCATCAGCGACGCGTCATCGACATAAAAGTCAACGTGCGGGGCCAAACCTTCGACGTATATCTTAGCCTGGGTGTGTTCTTGGAGTGCCGAAGAAACCACATTAAGTAAAAAAAAATATATAAAATATGTTTAACATTCGCGATTACAATACATATTGAATGGTATGTTTAAAGATATTAAGAACAAAAGAGCGGAGAACAATTTATTAGTCCAATTAAATTAAATATAACAACTTTAAAAACAAAACTAACTCCAATAACAAGAGATTACTTAAAATAAATAGAGATTTCACGTGAAAGATGATGTTATATGAAACAAAGTTTATGGATGGAAATTTTTAGAATATGTTCGAACATTTAAAACGTGACATGCAATAATTTTAATCATTTTTTACATCTTGTATCAGTACCTCGGTTTGGGAAAACGAAATCCGCCCCTAACTGCACCCATCCTTCAGCAGCCGTTAAGAATGGTCGATGAGTTACTGAAAAGTAGTCGTCTGCTCCTGTTAAGAGTAAATCAGGTTAACATGGCTAGAATAGTTTATTCGATTCGGTTACTTAAAGTTTATTTTTTTTAATTAAAAAAAATATTGTATGTTCAAATTTATAAAACGGAGAATGTGATATTACCTATGCATAAAAAATTGTCCATGTACTTTGCGCACTCGCATGATTGTGCAAAACTTTGTTACAACCGTCATTCGATAATAGAACCAATTTCCTCAAAATTCTAATAAACTATCGACAAAAATCAACGTTTGAGAGATGTACAACAAATAAACCTGCGAACGTCGCTTTAAACTTTATAATAAACTACTAAAATCGTTCACGAATTAAAGTCTCCCCCAAAATAAAGTCTCCCTCGTAGAGTTTGTTTTAAAACAAAGCACAAAATGAATAATTTGTTTTTGAGAGAAAAACATCATGCATAATTAACACTGACCATTGTCCTTTCGTTTGTAGTTGATGGTGACGCCAGCTGACTGATACATGGTGCCTGCCAGGTCACTGACCAAACGGATGTATATACTGAAGGCGTAACGGCCCCCAGGCTTGACGTGAATCATCTGTCCTGGACCATGCCAGGCTTGAGTTCTGGTGAAATTTTAATACCATTAAGTGAGCACGTATTGATTACACGTTTAAGGCCGCAACGTGGTACAAAATTTTGACAATAATCCAAAACCAATGAAAGGGAATTTTAACACCCTGAGATCAATGTTGGTTGATGTAGAATAAAAAAAATAAATAACAACAATAAACTCGTGTGCAAAGAAGTACAACATCATTTTTTATCTGCAAATTGTACATCCCACAAACACAAGCATATAACACTTATCAATAATCATTACGTGAAGCAATGAACCATAAGTGTGCACTTTTGTGCCTGTCATCGGATTTATGTCACATATTTTATTGGCATGTCATGGGCGTCCCAAGCTTATTTTTTTAGCTACTTGATGGCAATAAGTATACATTTTTCAAGTGAATTTATTTAGTGATGTTACTAAAAACCCGAAATATTTTGAGGGGACTTATATGCCATAGATTATTTTATAGCATGGGGGAAAATTAATTATATTTTGTCTAATGTTATCTTCAGCAATCATATGTCTATGACTTTTATATAATTAAATTTTCTTAATTATTTTAATGTATTAAAAATACTAGTTCTTAGTCATTGTGCATTTAAAAAAACAACAAACAAGCAAACGAACAAACAAACAAACGAACAAACGAACAAAACAAAATAAAACCAGAAAAAACAACTCATGATAGGAAGCCGTATCTTACAATTTTACATTTGCAGAAATTCTCATCCAACATATGTGCTAAGAGTTTCCAATACCAAATCAAACCTTTTTTTTTCATAGGGTTAAAGGGCAACTACTTGGCCGAATTTTATTTCTACTTTCACTTTAAAATTATCAGTTTTTCTCATGACCTTGTCGACCATCAAAAGTCTGCAGGGGCATCTAAGTTTGGTTTCAATATTCTAACGGATTTCTTATTTCAATGATATAATTAAACTTTTTAGAATAAATAATAGTATAAATAATATGTGACTCATCACTGTGTTTATTGGATGAGTACAGTTAAAAAGTCTCACCATAACGTTGTTGTAGAAAATAATATTTACTTGAAATTAGGACTGGTACTGATTGATATTTTCTTGTTCGATTAATCAGAAAAATTGTTAATAGTTTAATCGACTAATTTCAATTAATTATAACGCATATAAAGATCCAAATATGTGTAACTGATCTGCAACAATCCATGACTTAACTTTAGAGTTCACACAAACGTGTTGTAAATTCAAACTGTAGCACTGACATAAATGATTTTTCTATAACTTTTTACAAAAACGTAGAGATTTAGTTTAATTATAAAACTTATACAGTATACTGACTGTCAGTCACTTTATAGTGTGGAATTTGGCATCACTTTAGCCAGTCACGCAGACAAACCAGAGTGTTTACATTTCTAGAAGCAGACATGAACGCATTTTTTTAGGATGTGTCCTGAAGAACTGAACAGTCTTTCGCAAGGAAAAATATGTTGCCGGTACACAAAGAATTGTTTGCACGAAACTGCTTAGGACAAGGAAACGATGGTTATTTAGTTTCAACCACATGCGAGGATCCTCTGTTTCTTGAATGGAAGTTTCTTCTTGGTACCGCGTCAGCTCGGTCTGTGCATCGCGTCAGCTCGGTCTGTGCACCGTGTACTGCATCTGATTCGTCAGTTGACGAATGTGATTTATGATTAATTTAAATTGTTTGGAAAGAGAAAGAAATAATACTAGAAATATTTTCTCAAATTTTAATCGATTAAATTAATTTTAATCGATTAAAAATTTATAACGATTAATCTATTAATCAATCGTTAATTTCCGCAGCAGTACTTGAAATATATTTTTAAATATACATTAAATATAAATACATTTACTTTTGACTTTTAATATCCTCATATTTAATCAACAAATCTTCATCGTCGTTCTTTACCATTGCATACCTTACTTTGTTTCTGTTATCATTTTATCACTAATTCAAGCAATAAAACATGAAGTGTTTTAACTCTTTACTACGTTTTGAAAATAGAAGAAAAGATTAGGAAGATTCATTAATTTCCACATATATTCTTTTGCATTTGAAACAAACTGACCTGCCTGTGCACTTGCCAGAAGTTGCCCCTCCGTGATGCTGTGACGTGTCGGCGGTCATCGTGAAACCATCGTGGACCCAGTTTGCGAGGCCGCTCTCGAAGCCAGGATTGGGCAGCAGTTCCGGAGCGGAATGAACACCCCAAGCCAATACGGCGACCACAGCTAAGAAGTCCTTAAACCGCATCCTCTTGAGACGGACGCGTTTCACAAATAAACTTTGGTGTCGTATAAAACTATTTTATATAAAAGTTTAGGATTTCAATTAATGGGGTTTAGAAATCATGCAACAAAAGGCAAAACAGATCAGAATTCAAATGATAAATCTTATCTTATCGGGTCAAAAATTACAATATGGGTCTAAGTATTGGAAAAGTTAATAATTTCGTTTTTATTTTATTTTTTTAAATGTTAGTAAAAAAAAGGCCAAACAACTATTGGTATAATGAAGATTTTTCGGGAGAGTAATTTCAGCAGCTAGTTCTAGATTGGGCCAGAAAATGAGATCACTTCTTAATTTTTAAAGTTATGTACATAAAGTAACTCATAGTGGTCGTCTTGTTATAAGATGTTTTTACAACCACTTTTCCTTTTTTTTTCAAAACTGTTCTGTTCAGTAAAAATTGCATTTTTACCTAGTCTTAAACCTTAATTTAAACAAAGGAAACATAGAAGTAACGTTTACTTAAATCACTGGAAAACTATTCAAAACAATTGCACTTTTGTATATTAAGGCGTTGAATTCGTGACTTATTGTAGTGAATAAACCTTAATCTTGTACATTGCTATCTTGCGTCTAAACTCAAATGATCCCTAGACCATGAGGGTTAAATTCCTTTGGCAGAAATCAAGATCACACTCCTCCCTATTACAATATATCAATATACATAATTCCCGTTGTCTGTATGTATGGATGTAATTATAATGCTGTTAGGTGGCGCTGCGAAATTTGTAATGCTGTTAAGGTGGTGCTGCGATCGATTTTGTTTTATAGTGCTGCACCAAAAATAACACTTTTGGAACGTTCCGCATAAAATTGTTCAATATGATAATAAATGAATAAATGAATCAAATAAAAATAAATAAAAGAAAGAAAGTTCTGTATTACTTTATCTTTTAATCTGATGTGTATTTATTTTGAATCTTCCGTCATTTTTGACGGGTGATACACTAGTTGTTGGTGGTTTTTAACGTCATTTCAATACTGGAGCAACGGATGAAACAACTTTATAATACAATCCTAAACATACTGTTATTATAGTGCAAGGATAGTCGACTTCGCTATTCAATTGTTGACCATCCCACTGCCTCCAGCTTGGTGCTAAAGGTTTCTCAGTTCTGTTCAACTGTTTCATAAATCCTGTCACGTTACTGTGTACAAGTCATCGGAGATAAGACAGAATTGTCATTGTAAACATATTTTTTTTACTGTAATCATTTTCTTCATGATCCTTAGGTCAACTTACAGTTTAGCTTATCTCCCCTTTCCGGTTAATGAACGTTAATTATGCACTCTGTCAGTTTATTATTTTTTACCTTAAAATAAGTTAAAAAGCTAATAATTAAAAAATCATTAATTAACTGTATCTAATTTCTTGAAGTTATTTTTTAGACAGTTCATTTATGAATTTTCAAAATATTTTTAAAAATTGAGAAATGGAGCAAGTTAAAACTAACAGAAACATAATTTCTTTGTTTCTATTGTTATTGAAAAGTATCAATAAGTTGTTACAAATATGTATATGAGCAGGTTCTTTCTTTACTGAAGATGCTTGCGAGTATATTTTACAGATATTAATACCCATTTAAAACAACAAAGAGCTTTCAAACGAACAGTAGTATCAAAAACATTTAGGTAATATTAAGCAGAATTCATCCTATGAAATAAAAAGTTCATATAAAGTTTAACGTCTGACTCTTATCAGCAATAACACAACACTCTACCTGGGGACAAGACTCCGATATTTTTGACAAGCATGCTTACGCGCCATAAAAAATAATGAGCCGTTAGTCAATAAAACAAACAAAAGAAATTTACAACCATCTGAGAGAACGAAAGAAAACCCCTTACCTTGAGCGAAACAGAAGACACGTTCAAGAAACTTTCACATTAAAGAAATAGACCCGAGGGCTAGAGAAATAACTTTTCGACTAATTTATAATATGAATCTAACTTCAGAAAGACTCGAACAACAAACACTCCAGAGACTAAGATGTAAATATTCAATAATAGAGACAGAGAGGCACCTGTTTATGGAATGCAAAGCATTACAACAAACTAAAACTACACTAACACTACTATTAAAAGCGGGAACGATTTACCCAGTAAACATAGATAAAGCGATTGCCTTGAACACAATCCCTAGATCCTTTAAAACAATTAAACACGTCATCAGCTTACGACTCATGGCGGAATATAGACAGCACGTTTAGCAGTGCAGGGGAAATGTACTATTTAACAAACACATGCATACAGAAAATTTAATAGATATACTATTTAGAGCAAAAATTCAAAATTTAATCAATTAAATATAAAACTACACATAAACTAAATTAAATAAGAATAATAATAAATAACAGTGAAATTGGCTGAAGTTTAAACAACCGCTGTAAATACTTGTAAATATATTTTATATTAAATTTATATAGGCATGCAAAACTACAGGACAGTGTCTACGCTAAGAAATTCGCTCTTTCCTTTCAGAGAGGAAACTGCAGAATCAAAGGAAGCAGGCACGGAGAAGTCTACTGGAGGAACAGCCATCACCCATGTTGTTGATTTTTTATTTTTGTTGTGTTTTTTTTTCACACTTTGTTTCACACGATGTCACTTATCGTCCCTCCATACTCACATAACCATGCTTTTCTAAATTACTAACCATTTATAAATGTACTAATTTGTTGTATTTAACACTGTTTAATTGTATCATAACATTTTGGAAAAAAAATTGGAAAGCTTTCAGCCAAAATAAAATGTAAATGTAAATTTTAAAAAAAAATTAATAAACGATATGTCCGAAAAAGGGACTGCAGTGGAGATCGATGAGAGAAATCTGAGGTCTCCACTGCAACCGCCACTTTTAAAAAGAAAAAAAGACGAAATAAATATTTAAAGTTAAATTCAGTTTTTAAAAAATTATCTTTATGAAAATTTTAAAAAAAATGAAGTGATGAGAAAACTAAACAGCGTTTGAACATCCTACACTAAGAAAAAAAGAAGCAATACATGATATTGGAATGTTATGCGGGAATACCCGTTTTTGTTTCAAATGGGGAGCTGCAGTCACAATTTATGGATTAGTGACAGAAAGCATCACAAAAAATATTATAAATGAGCTATCAAAGACAAAACTTATTAAATAATAATTGTCAATTCTTTTGATATAATTTTAATGTTTTAAAAAAATAATATTTATTAACTATAACTAGCCATTCTTTTTGAAATATTTTAAACTTTTTTTTAATACACTTCTTAAGATTTACACATTTTTCACCTTATTTATATATACAACAGGCACATCCGAACTTTAATCATGTACAATATATACTGGGCAAAAATCTTTTCACGATATTTCAATTGTAGTGTACCGCGGAAATTTAGCGGGTCTAGGTTTGCCCTAAGAGAGGAGAAAATTGTTGCGCTGCACTTCCTAGATACCTTGCTTACCACACAAGCATATAGGGATATATTTTATTACTTAGCAATGCTATGTCGGTATCATAATTTTTAAAAAAATACAACACTTTTGGTGTCCAAAGCGCCTAAAATAAATTAATAATAAATTGCAAATTTAAATCTTTTGTATGCTAAATATTTGAAAGGACATGAGAAATTAAATATTTGTGTTTAAAACGGTTCATCTGATGAACTTACATTAGACAGTATTCAGATAACGGAACCTTTAAAGAAACGTATTTTTTTTCCAAGAAACACTGCATCAGCTCAGTGTAACACTGAGATGCAACACAACCACAGTCAGATGGTAAGTAGAGTCCCAAGAACAAGCATAACTGCTGGTCTCGGCTTCTGCGTGCACGTTTCGGTCACACAACTATCTTTGACTATAGATACGTTGTATGGCTCTTAACGCGCTGGTTGAGTCAAAGTGACTTTACAAACAACTTGATTATACCTACAATACAAATTTATTTATGAATAGTAATTGTGCACGTAATTCTTGTACAGATGAAACTGTTTATGACATTCTTGAAATGATAAAAACAGTATTTGACACAAAATTTGTTTGATTAAGCTCCTTTATTTTGAAAGACAGCATTGGGGGTGAACTGTCGATCATCGAGTAAGTTTCCCAGCCCTTGATTTGGTTAAATGCACTTGGACGAATGGGGTATTTTACAAGGGGCGGGTGGGGACAGTTAAACAGCCCAACGACTTCATCAAGCAGAGTGAAAAAGCAAAACGAAAAAATAACTCTATGAAAGAGGCGACCGTTATTTAATTTTGTAATTTTGTGAGGTAGATGGCCTATCATGATTCATTGCGCTATAAAAATTTAGCGGTTTTCATTTATGCTCTATCGCCGCGTTTATATACCCAGTTTATGTTAATACTTGCATTTTCGCTTATAAGTGGATACAATCAATTACTTTAAAAATCAAGCTTGTATATTATCCTTAAAAAGGTTGTACCCGACAAAACAAGCAAGATCTTATGTCAAACGCATTTAAACACTTTATTATATATAGCAATCTGATTAAAACACATCTTAGCTCAGCTTGTTGATTTTTTAGTTGCAATCTCATATTTAAAATAATTTTTTTTTAATCCATATAGTTTTTTTTGCAAACAGATGGAAGAATTAAATGTAACTTGCCATCGAATCTCTAGCTCTCTCTCTCTCTCTCTCTCTCTCTCTCTCTCTCTCTCTCTCTCTCTCTCTCTCTCTCTCTCTCTCTCTCTCTCTCTCTCTCTCTCACTCTCTCTCTCTCTCTCACTCTCTATCTCACTCTCTCTCACTCTCTCTCTCTCTCTCTTTCTCTCTCTTTTTCTCTCTCTCTCCCTCACTCAAAATAACGAACATGCCAGTGTACTCTGTGGATCAAAATTTCAAGATTTCCTTGTTAACGTTTACTACATATCTATCAGCTTTTTAATAAAAATGTCTGAGTTAATAGGTGACTTTAATTTAATAATTCCATTTTAAAAAGTTTTTTTTTATAAACTTATGTTTATAATTTCACAGTGATTTAATTAATTAATCTTAATGTACAAAACGGAATGCATCAAATTTTATTTTTAAACGTGACAGCATGTAGCATAAGCCTGGACTCCAATCTCAGCTCCGTACCTCGGGTAGCCGTTGACCGCAACACAGTGGTCCACGCCATTGGTGGCTGAAAGTCGGGAAACAACAATCAAATCATATACTAGATTGAACCCACCTAACTATGGTAGTGGCAACATTTAAAATCAACTTCAGTTACATAGGGAAGAAATGCGAATGTAAAAAGCACACTATGCATGCACATGTCACTTAAAAACAGCTTTATTTTTAAACGATATTCAATGATTGAAAAATGTTTAGCAAGCAACAATATGTAAATGGATTGCACAATTCTAATGAGAAAAAAATTTGATCAGCATAATGGAAACTATTTTAGCGATTGACGACTCTAGAATTGTATACCATTTTTTTATGTGTTTTTTCTAAAGGTGAGAAATCTACCCCCAAAATTTACCCAAAAATTTCATTGCGTAAATTTTGGATATAAATCAGAGTTCAGAAAACCCCGGCCATTAGGCCAACAGGCCCAGATACGACATATCGATTAGACTTTTAATTTTGCAGTCGGTTAAATTTTAAATTGTCGCCATTTTGTTTTCGGGCAAACCGATGTTCTTAACTTTATAGAGCCGGATACTTTACCTGTTTCTAAGAACATGTTCCTCTTCATGTTCTTTTTTATTAAAAGAAAAACAGCTTTTTATTAGTCCCTCATTTTCATTAGGGCCGGCGGATCTTTTAGACCATACAAAAATTGACATAATAGTCAGAAAATATTGCTGACAACTGTTAATCACGATTACCAAAGACCTTTTTTTTCTTTCATGTTTTCACATATTACCATTATTTTTTGAAAGACTTAGAATCGTTTTCATAATGTTTGACCAGCTAAGTTATTACCTTCAATAAAGGCACCAGCCGCCTTAGCATTCTGCGTGTACACGTTACATCCGGTCATGACCTGCCCGGCCGGACACTGGACAGTCGCTCTGGCACCCACGGCGTGACCGCTTGGCGCTGAGTGGACAGTGGTGCATTTGATGTTTCCACCCTTGCAACAGGCGGCGCATGAGAACACACCTAGACGAATTAAAAGAAAGAAATCACTTATCCATTAACGAGTAACAATGCTAAATTTCTAACACTGACGTTTTCAGATCTAGTGAGAATTGAGGGAGGAGGGTGTAGATATAGCTTTTTTAATTTAAATAGACATTCTTATATTAAATAATGTTGTCAAAGATTCTGGATTCTAAAAATATTTCCAGTGTAAGAGACGCACTTCTAATACCCTCCATTGTATACACAATCAATTAGGTTTATTTTCTAAAGAAAATATTAAGTTCAAAATCACTCTGGTCAGGGGTGGATCAATCTTTCAATAGCCCCAGTGTAATTCCATTTTTCAGCCTCATAATTAACAAGACGCTAGATTTTCCAAGTTAGTTTTTATTTCCTATTTGAGTTAATAAATAATAGGCCGATGGTAGACACCGCGTAACGCGCGGTGTCCACTCAGTTGGGTGGATGACACGCATTACACAGTCTGTTTATTTTGGTATACCCAGTCCACCTTAATAGCTTAAAATTTATTTTTAAAAAGATTTATGATTTTAAAATTAATTTGGTAAAAGCAAAGAGAACGGTGCGCTCGATAAATCATATTTTTGGTTGCTATATTATATTTGTTGTTTTTTCTACTTAAATTAATTTAATTTAAAAAATAGACAACTAAACCTAACCCAGACCCTAAAACTGAAACAACAAACTTTTTTTAAAAAATGACTCAAACGAAACTCTTTTTAAATCCTTTATATTAACTCGTGGTGTCTGCGGCGGACCTTGCTTGCTTGTCGCCAAAACTTTTGATCGATTTTTAACCCACTTGCTCGCAAGATAGCGAGCTGAAATTTTGCAGGCAGTTTGGTACCGATGATAAAAACAATGTATCAACATTTCAGATCGATCGCATGTACCGTAATTAAATTATTGATTTTTTAGATTATTTTATTTATTCCTATGTATCATGCTATTTTTTGAGATAGAGCGTCGCGGTGCGTATTATATTGAACAACCTTTCTGTCGCGCAACAAGGTGCGTATTTTATTGACAGCTCTTTTTATAAACATATTTCTGATCGGTTCGCATTATATTAAACATGTTTTACGACTCAACTGCAATTTTGTATTTCTGGATGGTCTGGCGCTGCGTATTATAATGAACATTCTTTTAGTTACTTCTCGTACATAAAGGATTTATAGTAAAAACTTGGTTTTTTACGGGTTTTTCTTATTCTATTTTAATTTAAAAAATAGACAACTAAACCTAACCCAGACCCTAAAACTGAAACAACAAACTTTTTTTAAAAAATGACTCAAACGAAACTCGAACCTCCACCTGACACCTAGAGTTCAATAATCTAATGCCCTAACTGTGAGACCACAGAAGCTCTTGTACCTAATGAATTTTTTTAAATGTTATAAAGTAGTAAGAGCAAAATGTGACGTCACGTTTACGCCACACCCAAGCTTTACAGTGGATGCCGCGCATTGCGCGGTGTCTACCCACTTCGTAAATAATATCCCTTTAAATGTTCAGTTAATTTCGAATTAGTAACATCTAGGCCATACATAGTTAATTTTATTCATGAAAAAAGGAAAATCTAATTCTAATTTGGTCCACTGTATAGCTCACGTTTGAAATAACAACTTAAATGAAAAACACAGATTTATAAAAAGACAAGTGTGACGCCCGGCATCACATACCTGGCCTCGGGTCGTCATTCTGTGCTATACACGAGTTGTTTGTGAATATGGAGCCATCCGAGTCGGATACATAAGAATAGGCCGAGCAGCCTGAAAAAAATAATTGCAAGAGAATATAGGCCTACACTATAAACTAAACTAAGTTCTTTCCCATTTTTTGTTATACACATAATCATCAAGAGGAATGTCATTTAGTATTACTAGCTTGGAAAGATATAGTTGAGTTTAATGATAACATGACTTCATTTATTCATCTAACTCAAAAAACGTTTAATAACATTGACGTTGTATCACAGTTTCCTATCCATTACACTTATAGATTGTCTTTGAATTGTTCCAATAAAGTGATTTCCAAAGCAATAAATAAAGTATTGGCACCTAGAGGATATCCATCTGCAGCGCATGGTACAAGAACTTGGTCATCTACACCGGTCCCTGCAGGCCCGGCTGTTTTGTAGGTACAGGCGAGGCCACTCAAACTACAGCACCTGGCGACAGCTTGGGTACCTGGAGGGACATTATATAATATTTAAACCACAACAATTTTAGTATCGCAATAAGCTATGAGAAAGTGTGCATCTAATACTTAAGGGTGGCTAGCATCAACTCAAGTATTCGGTTTGTAAGAACCTGTTATTTCACTGCAACTATTTTGACAAACCTATCTTGGATCCCCAGCCTTCGATGGCCCTGCAGGCAGGTTTCCCGTTGGAGAAAACAATTTGTTCGCCATCACGCACCCAGTCATTGTTCTGATGAGATTAATAAAATGACAAGCTTCAGTCAAACTGTTTTATCAGAATTGTGGGTATAAAAAGTCAACGGATTTTTCCATGGGTCTGCTTTGAAATGTGAGCTGGAGTGGCAATTACATGTTCACTGCTGTTATTAGGAATCACAATTTTAACGCTAATATTTAAAAGGCATTTTTAAATAGAATTTTGTATATTTATTTCCTTTTTATTTAGATATTAGAAGTGTATGAGGGCGGAAGGGGTTATAGGGAATGCGTTGGTGCAATAACGTTTTACTCCTAATAATCATATCAACACACATTATCTATTTCTGAAACTAGTCATAAACGTCCATTCCCTTGAAAGTATAAAGGCTAGAATTTTAAATGTCTACGAACAATATCGAATGCTTTTTTGGAATACATTAAACAAATAACAGCAATTGACTACTCATTTAAA
This sequence comes from Ampullaceana balthica, assembly GCA_944989445.1. Lineage (NCBI taxonomy): Eukaryota > Metazoa > Mollusca > Gastropoda > Lymnaeidae > Ampullaceana > Ampullaceana balthica. The sequence continues at coordinate 464,150 of CALYLW010000292.1, read as the reverse complement.
AAAATTTCAGCAGGAAAAAAAACAATGAAAAAAAAAGTGTTTGAAATGACAATGACATCAATCAGTTTTGGATATGTTAGTTTTGCTGCAGTGACTGAATATATCAGATGTAGCGTCTCTGACAGGGGCGGCGCAAGACATTTTTAGGTTTGGTGAAAAGATGCAACTAGCGCTCTCTGAAAACTTATCAGAGCAGTTCATACAAAAAAATATATAAAAAATTGGCGCCTGTGTGATTATCACGATTTGAAAAGGACTTGACACGTTTCCGATCGCTTGTCCTTTCACACAAAGGAAACATCAAAGTGTCTCCGGCAGACGATCTCGTACCTTGAGGTAACTCGAGCAGCTCGTCAGGACCTCGTTGTCATTGCAGGACACGTCCACAGTCTTGTCGTCTCCGAGCGCGGACACAGCCGACCACCTGGTCGTACATGTCAGCTGATGGGCACCGGAAATGGACGTGGCGTGGCCGATGGTCCAGAGACCTTGGCTGGTGGTCTCGTGAACGACGGCGACCTTGGCGAACGGATCAGTCTTAGCCGGAAGTTGAATTTCATCTTCAATTGATTTTTAAAAATCTATTAACGTATCATATGTTTAAAAATAAATTTTAAAAACATTGAAATATAATTTCTAAGGCTGGTGTCCAATGTTCCCTCTAAGGTTCGTTGGTCCGTGCGCGGTGTAAAAAAAACTTTTGTGCAAAGATCCCTTTAAAAAAATATTTTACAAATGCTGTGCGGTGTCGTCAGATACCTGCGCAGCCAAGCAGTTTAAAGGGAACATTGCTGGCGTCCCAACTTTGTAGAGCCACGTGAACACTTCTCCGGTAACATTTAACTCTATCCGCTTCTCATAGATAGTCAATTTGAATTTAAAAATACTACACAATCAACAAGTTTTGGAACCACTCTTTTAACTTTTAAGGTTACTTATTTTTAAACAAATTACAATTATCTCCTTATAAGCTTAGGAAACTGTGGAAACGTTTATCTTTACATAACACTCACGTCCGTCTCCCGAGATTTGAACATTGACCGTGGCGTCCGTCTTCCCCACAGAGAAGCTTTGTATCTTGATGGGTTTGTTCTTGTAATACACGACCAGGTTGTAGTCTCCCTGGAAGCCCCTGACGGTGAAAGATGTCCCCGACGACAGGGATCTGTTCAGGTGTGTGCTCCACTCTTCTTTGGTCAGTTGGAGAAAACGCTGTCCAGCTTTGTCCAGCTGTTGTGACGAATGATAAATAAGGCTTAGATAAAACAACTAGAAATCTGAGCACTGATATTAAATCATATTAATGCGTAAGGATTCAGAAATATAAAAAAAACCGTAAAAAAACAAGTTTTTCACTATAAATCCTTTATGTACGAGACGTAACTAAAAGAATGTTCATTATAATACGCAGCGCCAGACCATCCAGAAATACAAAATTGCAGTTGTGTCGTAAAACATGTTTAATATAATGCGCGCCGATCAGGAATATGTTTATAAAAAGAGTTGTCAATAAAATACGCACCTTATTGCGTGACAGAAAGGTTGTTCAATATAATACGAACCGCGACGCTCTATCTCAAAAAATAGAATGGTACATAGGAATAAATAAAAAAATCTAAAAAATCAATAATTTAATTACGGTCCATGCGATCGATCTGAAATTTTGATACATTGTTTTTATTATTGGTACGAAACTGCCTGCAAAATTTCAGCTCGCTAGCTTACGAGCAAGTGGGTTAAAAATTGATCAAAAGTATTGGCGACAAGCAAGGGCGGTCGGTCGGTGGGCCGCAGACACCACGAGTTAATATAAAGGATTTAAAAAGGAAGCCTTGATCTAGAGCAGCGGTTCCCCAACTGAGGGTCGCGACACCCAAGGGGTCAAGACGGGTTTTCTGGGGGTTGCCAAATGTTGACCAAAAATATTCACTACAATGCAAATTTGCAATATTTTGTAAAAAAATTTTTATTGAAAATTACTTATATAAATTTCATGGAGGACGGGTCACTTGGATTTTATAAAAAAAGGGGTCACCATCCCAAAAAGGTTGGGAACCAATGATCTAGAGAATTTGAGCTTATAGACAAGAAAGAAGAAGGGTATCATCAATACGTTAATAGATGAATCTAAATAGCTAGCTGTGTTAAGAAATGAATGCTTTGCCTACTGTGTAAGTGTAACCATGCAAAAGACAAGCATCCGGGTTCTTGTCATGGTCCCAGACACCCCAGAACACCAGACCTTCCACCGCTGGGTGACTGAAGTACAGGCGCCAGACTATCTCATACCTGGGGATCATGAAATAGAGCGAGTGCAAGAACACCTTGAATTATTTTTTTAAACTCACATTGATGACTATCTTCAATGTAAAAAAATAATAATAATAATTAAAAATACATAACTTTTTTTTTCTTGCGTTACGAGTTACTTGAAAAAATAATTTAGATTCCCCTGTTATCCCCGAATGACACATGGGCTGTTTAAATATATGCTTACGTGTCTTGTTCATTTACGCTCCTCAACGTTAAAACTTTTTTTACTTTTACCTACCAATCGGCACGGGAGTTTTCATCGTGAGCCCCCAAGTCCATCTCAGTGGCCCATAGTGGAACCCCAGCTTGTGCCAGTATGTCAAGACGATGCTGCTCAAAAAAAAATGCAAAATAAAGTTAAAATCTTTCTAAGAACTGACAATAAAATTCTTTGTTGTTACTCAGTAGACACTTCACGTTGATACGTTAAATTTATTGTGTGACTTTTAAAATTTTTTTTATAAAATGATACTTTTACTATGTGATTTTTTAAATTTATTTACAATGTGATTTATTTACTATGAGACGTGTTTAATATATTTACAGTGTGATATATTTACAGTGTGGTATATTTACAGTGTGATATATTTACAGTGTGATATATTTACAGTGTGATATATTTACAGTGTGATATATTTACAGTGTGATATATTTACCGTGTGATATATTTACCGTGTGATATATTTACAGTGTGATATATTTACCGTGTGATATATTTACAGTGTGATATATTTACAGTGTGATATATTTACAGTGTGATATATTTACAGTGTGATATATTTACAGTGTGATATATTTACAGTGTGATATATTTACAGTGTGATATATTTACAGTGTGATATATCTACAGTGTGATATATCTACAGTGTGATATATTTACAGTGTGATATATTTACAGTGTGATATATTTACAGTGTGATATATTTACAGTGTGATATATTTACAGTGTGATATATCTACAGTGTGATATATTTACAGTGTGATATATTTACAGTGTGATATATTTACAGTGTGATATATTTACAGTGTGATATATCTACAGTGTGATATATCTACAGTGTGATATATTTACAGTGTGATATATTTACAGTGTGATATATTTACAGTGTGATATATTTACAGTGTGATATATTTACAGTGTGATATATCTACAGTGTGATATATTTACAGTGTGATATATTTACAGTGTGATATATCTACAGTGTGATATATTTACAGTGTGATATATTTACAGTGTGATATATTTACAGTGTGATATATTTACAGTGTGATATATTTACAGTGTGATATATTTACAGTGTGATATATTTACAGTGTGATATATCTACAGTGTGATATATCTACAGTGTGATATATTTACAGTGTGATATATTTACAGTGTGATATATTTACAGTTTGATATATTTACAGTGTGATATATTTACAGTGTGATATATTTACAGTGTGATATATTTACAGTGTGATATATTTACAGTGTGATATATTTACAGTGTGATATATTTACAGTGTGATATATTTACAGTGTGATATATTTACAGTGTGATATATTTACAGTGTGATATATTTACAGTGTGATATATTTACAGTGTGATATATCTACAGTGTGATATATCTACAGTGTGATATATTTACAGTGTGATATATTTACAGTGTGATATATTTACAGTGTGATATATTTACAGTGTGATATATTTACAGTGTGATATATCTACAGTGTGATATATTTACAGTGTGATATATTTACAGTGTGATATATCTACAGTGTGATATATTTACAGTGTGATATATTTACAGTGTGATATATTTACAGTGTGATATATTTACAGTGTGATATATTTACAGTGTGATATATTTACAGTGTGATATATTTACAGTGTGATATATTTACAGTGTGATATATCTACAGTGTGATATATTTACAGTGTGATATATTTACAGTGTGATATATTTACAGTGTGATATATTTACAGTGTGATATATCTACAGTGTGATATATTTACAGTGTGATATATTTACAGTGTGATATATTTACAGTGTGATATATTTACAGTGTGATATATTTACAGTGTGATATATTTACAGTGTGATATATTTACAGTGTGATATATTTACAGTGTGATATATTTACAGTGTGATATATTTACAGTGTGATATATTTACAGTGTGATATATTTACAGTGTGATATATTTACAGTGTGATATATTTACAGTGTGATATATTTACAGTGTGATATATTTACAGTGTGATATATTTACAGTGTGATATATTTACAGTGTGATATATTTACAGTGTGATATATTTACAGTGTGATATATTTACAGTGTGATATATTTACAGTGTGATATATTTACAGTGTGATATATTTACAGTGTGATATATTTACAGTGTGATATATTTACAGTGTGATATATTTACAGTGTGATATATTTACAGTGTGATATATTTACAGTGTGATATATTTACAGTGTGATATATTTACAGTGTGATATATTTACAGTGTGATATATTTACAGTGTGATATATTTACAGTGTGATATATTTACAGTGTGATATATTTACAGTGTGATATATTTACAGTGTGATATATTTACAGTGTGATATATTTACAGTGTGATATATTTACAGTGTGATATATCTACAGTGTGATATATTTACAGTGTGATATATTTACAGTGTGATATATTTACAGTGTGATATATTTACAGTGTGATATATTTACAGTGTGATATATTTACAGTGTGATATATCTACAGTGTGATATATTTACAGTGTGATATATTTACAGTGTGATATATTTACAGTGTGATATATTTACAGTGTGATATATTTACAGTGTGATATATCTACAGTGTGATATATTTACAGTGTGATATATTTACAGTGTGGTATATTTACAGTGTGATATATTTACAGTGTGATATATTTACAGTGTGATATATTTACAGTGTGATATATTTACAGTGTGATATACTTACCGTGTGATATATTTACAGTGTGATATATTTACAGTGTCATATATTTACAGTGTGATATATTTACCGTGTGATATATTTACAGTGTGATATATTTACAGTGTGATATATTTACAGTGTGATATATTTACAGTGTGATATATTTACAGTGTGATATATTTACAGTGTGATATATTTACAGTGTGATATATTTACAATTTACAGTGTGATTTATTTACAGTGTGATATATTTACAGTGTGATATATTTACAGTGTGATATATTTACAGTGTGATATATTTACAGTGTGATATATTTACAGTGTGATATATTTACAGTGTGATATATTTACAGTGTGATATATTTACCACGATATATACATTAAAAACCTTCGTTTTGTTGTATATTTAAATATTTTCTTCAAAAATAAAAACAAAAACCAAACATTCGTGATAGTAGGTGCGCCATTATCAAGGTATCTCTATTCTGTAAATAAGGATGTTATGACTAATGGTTCTTAAGTGTGCGTCTCTCAGTCTCTGAGAATCAATCAACGAAATTTTAAAGATCCCTTGTGATCATAAGGTTTAGAAATTGTTCCTGCGTAAGGTCGGCACGGGTTTACCTTGAGTAAGGTTAGATTGGGTTTACCTTGAGTAAGGTTAGATTGGGTTTACCTTGAGTATGGTCGGATTTGGTTACCTTGAGTAAGGGTAGAATTGGGTTTACCTTGACTATGGTCGGATTGGGTTACCTTGAGTTAGGGTAGAATTGGGTTTACCTTGAGTATGGTCGGATTGGGTTGCACGTAAAACGGCAGGTGAGTCTGTACCCCAACACCACCGAGCCCAACATTAGCGGCCTTGAACTGCTGGATCTGTGAGAGATACGCCTGGAGAAAGATGCGTCAAAGAGTATATTTTACATTGGCGTTTGAACAGTTACATTACTGGACTATGTTAGTTCTATCTACACATAAGGAAACACGGGCCTTCAGATCGTGATTTAACATTGACAAGACATGGTATCGCAAAATGCATGCTAATTTTGATGCTGACTAAGTGGTAGCGCGCTGGACTGCCGAACCGAGGCAAAAGAGAGTCATGGGATCCCTACGGGGCATTGTGCTAGCTACACAATCCCTTGCTCGTTAGTGGTGGCTCAATGAAACTTGTGACTCTACTTCACTTGTCCCATAGGCCATCATGGTCTGAAAAGGGGGGTTATTAGTATATATCTCATAACCATAAAAAAATGTAAGGACTCTTATTTTATAAAAGTATTTAGTAACGAAATGTAGTAGTCATCTCAGCTCTGAAATGACTTTGAAAGTTGTATAAAGTCTTATGTATTCTAAACATTCCATAGATTGCATACCAAGGCATTTAAAAGTAGATGTAAAGAGAAAGACTTTATTCACGTAAAAATTTTAACTTTCTAACAAACATTTTAGTACTAACGGCTATCAGCAGTTAATTTATTGCAAAAGACTGAAAAGGAAAATCTTTTTGAAATATATATGATCTATTCATAGAGCTTTGTAACACTAACTGAATAATTTTATCATCTTTATTGGAAAAAATCTACATGCGAAGATGTTGATGTTCTATCGAGTACCTGTTCAGGTGGCGGATAGAGGAAACCCCACCAGATAAGGAGTGTAACAGAAAAATAAAATACCCTTTGTGGACCAAATTCAGAACACACTGCCTTGAAGAGTCTATAACAGGATCACACGATAGTAACAAAATTTAAAGAAGACAAAAAAGCAGGCTACACTAGGCAGGACTCTTAGAAAAAATACCAAATGACAGAGGAGCGAAGATGTGGCATCCCTTTAACACAGAGGAAAACGACTCAACAGCAGACCTAGGCTTAGATGGATAGATGATGTAGACGAAGACCTTTAACAACAGAGCATCCAATTTTGGAGAAAAAAAAGGATTAGTTAGGTCTGAGTGTAAGGATGTGGTGAGGCAAACCAGAGCCCTGCATAGGCTGTAACGCAACAGTGATGAATGGAAGGGGAAAGAGTCTTTGAAATTTTTTTTGTTTAAATAATATAAACTTTGTAAAAAAATATAATTACAAACATTTTTTAAAAGATAGCATCCGTTTTGCTTACCAAAGTATACTCGCCATTTGCGACAACGCTGTAGTCGTTGAGGAAGAGTTTTGGCGTGGGGTCCAGTGTGTGGATAGCTTTAAACATGTGTTGCGTGTAGTGGGGGTCCCCAGTTCGAGATTCGTAGAAATTGCCGTGGAGCAGTTCATTGTTGACATCCCAATGAGAGATTCTAAATGAAAGAAGATGGTGTTCTTTGCAATGCACTGGTCAACATATTTTATAGTAAAAAAAACTGCACACGAAGAGAAATATTTTATATAATAATGTTTAATAATCATATGATTTATTTATTTTTATTATTCGAATAAGAGAATGCAATAAAGAGATCAAATAATTTGTTACGAACAGAAAGATCAATGAAAAATTCACACAAAATCAAGTTTGATAAAGAATAATGCATTACTGTCCAATCAATTTTTAAAAAAGGTGTGACCTATATGTGGCAACAATGTTTGTTACCATATATTTTTTTTTAAAATAATGTTTTAAGTGAAAAGGAAAAAAAAGATGAAAACAGATTTGGCTTTTATTTGGTAACAATGTTTGAAGATGCACCAAATTTTAATATATATTTTTTTTCTATGAGATGAGGTGTTACACCTGATTTGTACTTATCTGGGATGAGAGAAGTTTTGCCAATGATGAGTTTAAGGAAAAATCAAACAGAAATGCGTTAGTAACAAAATGAGATACGCTCAAATGAATTATGAATTATATCCAATGCAAGACTTACTTCCCCTTGGTTATGTTGGTCATGTAACGGATGTGTTCATCCACCGTGTCCTTGAGTGTCTGGCCAGTCATCGGCGACACCCAGCTCGGCTCTGCCCCGGCTACCGCCCAGAACATGCAGTGGCCACGAACTTTTAGCCTGCAAGCATACGAAAGCAGAATTTATACCGATAAACGAATAATTCACAATACAGTCTGTAATTTAATGTATAATTAACAAAAAATTCAATTTATATTAGCTATCAAAGAGATGCAAGTACTCCTCACCCGTGTTTTCTGAGCTCATCAGTAGCAGCCACTGCCATTGAGAAGTCCGGATGTTCCTAAAAAAATTAATACCTGTAATTCTTGTATAACTAGTAAAACGGTATGTAGAAAAAACTATTTAAAAAGTTAAATATTTTTTCTGTCAAGTTCCTATCATGTAATTTCTTAAAAATGAAGAGATCTAGTACGAAAAGGCTCATACTTGTATGAAAAGAGTCGGTTTATAGTTGATCTCGACCATGAACTTTTGAACGAACTGAAAATTTTCCAAAGCAAATATGTAAAATTCGGTTATAGGACATTATTTTTTATACTGACCCGGGTCCCTCTGTTGTACGGCCACTTGTACTCCTCTATGGTGGCCCAGTTGAACATGTAGTACAGGATGTTCTGTAACTGGCGGTAGTCAGGGTTTACCAGGTAGTTGCTACGGATCTGAGTTCCGAACCCAAACAGGTGTTTTGTGTGGTCAATCTAGTTGGTATTTAAATAAATAATCTAAAAACGATTTGTTTTTCTTTCAGGATATTAATATTTTTAAAAAAATTAAAACTTCCAAGGCAGTTAGCAATCTTGCTTATAATAAGTTTATAAATCTCGACTAAAAAAATTGAGTTTGATTGGCTTTACTAATTTACCGTCCAAAACGCGTGACATCTCTTCAAAAATATATAATATCAAAATTTAAAAAAACCGTAAATTAAAAAAAAATAGAAAATTAGGAACAAAATACTATTCATGTTTTCTGTATTTTTTTTATTTTACAAAAATGTTTTGTTTTAACCAAATTTACTGATATGACGATAACAGTACAATTATAGCAAAGTCACGGGTAGTCTACTAGAATTCGGTTATGAGAAGCAAAAAGGCGATCAAATTTGTATATTTCGTTAATGAAACAAAATGTTTAAAACAGAACCTGATTTGTTTCCACCAAGTTAAATGATTTACTTTCTTTAGAACACGGTCTCTATGCATAGCTAATGAATACAATTTTATAATAATTTTAACCGGTCAAATCAAGTTATTCAATTTAAACTCTTACCTGAACTCTGATGTCATTGACGTTGAAGTTAGATGCAACATTGAAGCTTTGGGGGGAAAACACACAAAAAATAAAAACATTTGCTAGACAATTTGCTTCTAAAATTTGAATACTTCTTTGCAGCTTAAATGAGTAGACGAGAACAATAATTAATTAGACAATGCATGGAGCTAATTAAGTGTTTAAAACTGTGAATAATCATTTGAAGTCCTATTAGGGCGTATCTTACTTAAAGTGAATGTTGCTTTTCCTGAGTGTCTCGATCCTTTGGTTGGCTTCAGCCTTCCAGTTGGGGTTGTCCACAATTTCCGTGAGTGACGCGTCGTCTACATAAAAGTCCACGTTTACACCTGGTCCCTCCAGGTATAAATTGGAAACGGTGTGCTCTATACGTGGATATCGCAGAAAAAATTTTGGAAGAGAATAATGTGTTAAGGAATTTTAGAAATCACACAGTCTTAGAAAGCTCTATACTATAAAATTGTCTAATTCACTAAAAATGCATGAGATAGGTTTGTACAATATACTACCATTTACCCAGTTATAGCTTATCGTCAGCAATATATCACTTGGAAATAACATTATGTTGATGTAAATAATTTCATCCATTAAAAGTAAGGGTTTTTAGCTGTTTATTTGTCTTAAAGTGATCGTTATATAGATATGATAGAAAGCACTACTTTTTCCTCGTGTTACCTCTGGTGGGGACAGTAAAATCAGCTCCCAGTTTGACCCAGCCATCAGCTGCTGTGATATACGGACGATTGGTGATTTGGAAAAAGAAATTTTCACCTGGGGAAAATTTTGGTAAAATATTTGAGTTATAGCACTCTAAAGAAATCATAAATAACTACTGTTAACAAACGGATTTATTCCTCGTGTTATTTTGGACTTTGGAAACTGCTAGCAAAATCCATAACAAATTATTGTTTGTTTTAATTATTATTATTTTGTGAAATTAAAATAAAGATATTTTCTAAGAGCCTTTGCCTTTAAATACTAATTTCGTAAAATAGGCATGTCATGAAAAGCTTTCCCCATTTTCGGGAAATTTATATAAAATTGAATTTTGATTATTTTAACGGCTTTCGTCAACTTGAAATCTTTAAAATATCACTGGCTAAGCAGGATACATTTAGTTCCATTGGATTGACAATTTGCAAAATATGTGAAAGAAAACTATATATTTTCATATACAAATCTAGTCACCCCCAGCCCATGTTTCTCTATTTGAACTAGATTCTCAGATGGTTGTGTTTGGATTTTTTTCCCGGCAGCAAGTATTAGTATTATTATATTTTCTAAGTGTTTGGAATTAGATGGTCTAATCGAATATATAACGCAAGACTGACATTGGAAGTGTTAAGAACGTAAGTCAAACAGTGTTATTATTCATATAGCTTGAGAAGTTTAATGATTTAGATAGATAGGCAAACCGGACAGCCTTTGGCCACCCCTGTGCTGGTACCTTAACTATATTAAAAATGTCGTGCCAACCAGTCGGTTGTTACCAACCTACCTGTGTCCTTCCACTTAAAGTAGATCTTCACTGCTACATCCTGATACGGGTGGCCTGGCTGGTCTCGGGCTAGTTTAAAGTAGGCGCTGAAGGCGTAATTCGCTCCAGGCTTGACCACAACCTCCTGTGCTGGACCCTGGTATGCAGCGGTCCTATTGGTTGTTATAAGGAGAACGTTTTTTTTTAAAAAAAACAACTAGTTAACCAGGTAGGATTTAATTTATAAGCTTAATCGAAGAAATACAAGTTGAAATATAGTATTATACAAAATTAAAAACCTTAAAATATTGATGATTAAGTAATTATATTTTAGTATGCTATGCAGAAGCGTAACTGGGATTTCCGCGCCCTTGGCTAATTCAATTTGGCACCCTTGAGAAAAAGAGAAAATACTAAATTACACAGAATAAATTGATTATTGAAGGATTAGCCCTCGGCGCCCTTGGCAACTGCCCTGATGCCAAGTCGCTGTTACGCCTCTGATACTATGAGCAAGAACTAGTGTTTAAAATAAGATTTGGTTACACATTGGTTCTTTATTTGCTGAAAGAATTCAAATATTTCAAATATATTCAAATTTTCTGAAGCAAACAACAAAACGTTATCGTTTGAAATCAACCACTAATAAATAATGTCATCCCATAATGGTTTTTATTCCATTTCTTCTCGCTAGAAACACACATTCGATTGCTTAACTTTTTTAACGAATAATATTGTTTTAAAATATAAATTTTGTTCCATTAATTTATCCCTTTTTGCTTTTGTTTATTGGTTTCATTAGATTTTAATTCCATTGCTCTGTTACCCCACCTATACCAACCTGACCCATCAACCCACCTGACCCATCAACCCACCTGACCCATCAACCCACCTGACCCATCAACCCACCTTCCTGTACACTTGATGGATGCCCGCCCGCCGTGAACTGTGGTGGTGTCTGACGTCATAGTAAAACCATCGTGTTTCCACTGGTAGGTTCCATTTTCAAACCCGGGGTTGTGAAGGAGCTCCGGGGCTCCCAGGACAAAACTCGACCCCAGCAGCAGGGCCAAAGATGCCAGACAGTGAACGAGCATTTCGATAAATTTCGAACCAATTCTGTTTGATGAAAGTCTTTTTATATCTCTAAAAGTCCCAGTTTTAAGAACTATACGTTTGCGTGTTTGTGTATGTGTTTCTGAAGTGTGTACATAGTTTAAAGTAGGACGAGAAACTTTTGATAGGGGTCTTCTGCTGGGGCTTATCTACAAGGCCATTCTGAACTTAAGGAGATCGGATTTAAAAATCAAGTATTTCACCGCATTGAAATTGCATTGTTTAGATTTTACAGCATCTGCTTGACTCTGTCATTAATAAGACTAAGAAATAGTTTTAAAATTTAATGAAATCACAATGAAAACACTTTTATTTGTTTTGTTTTTTTTAAATCGAACGTTGTCTTTATTTTTTTCTTTTTTTGTGTTGTATACATATTATTAACGTATTTTGAAGACAAAAGAGACGATATAAATATTTCATATGAAGGAATAGTTTAGGAATGTTTTGCTAACGGAAAAAAGGGACTATTTAAAAAGAAATTAAGTCCTTAGATGACAGCACGCATTTCGCGCGTTAAACAAAAATATGAGGTGCTAGGACACTAGCCTATGCGACTTGTACGCCCTTGGCCAATGTTAATACATCGTTATGGGGCCGTCCATAAAGTACGTCACGCTCCAGAGGGGGGAGGGGGTGTAAGAAAGTGTGACAGTTTGTGAAAGGGGGGAGGGGGGGGTTTCAAGCCATGTGTTACGCCACGGTGTTTATATTAATTTTTTATTATTTTGTTAATAAAAAACACAATTTTTGTTCGAAAGTGTGACGTACTTTAGGGGCGTTCCGAGATTTGTGACAGGGGGAGGGGGGAGTTAAAAATGGTAAAAAATAGCGTGACGTACTTTATGGACGGCCCCTAAGCTAATGTTATGACATTGTTATATTTCTTTTATTGAATTGTTAAGATGATGCCATCACATGTATCTGACGAGTTTATGAAAATTTTAAAACTATACTGTGACGATATTCCTGCGATTTTATACTGACAATAATGAAGATTTTTAGAGAACTTTATGCCCATGTTATGACGATGGCTTATTAACAATGTTGTGATTATATTGTGCTAAATTTAGGACTGTGTAATATAAGTTTTAATAAATTGTATGACAATAGGGGCAGCAAGGCGCAGCCCGGCACCAAATAGAGCGCCCGATGCCCCAGCTGGGGATACAATTGTGGCTAAAAGAACTTTTCATGGATAGATGGCTTAACTGCTGGGCATAGGGTACCATTGCAAGGACGCTTTACCGCGACATGCAGCGGCCGAGCAAGAAGGATCCGAGTTGAGAACTTGCCTCGTAGCTGCCAGTCCCTCATAACGCAAATTTTAATGCGAACTGAACAGTGTTTTTAAAAAAAAACACAGCTACTTTCACAGGTTCAACCCAAATAGGGACATATCAGCTGACCAGGTGCTCTGCAGTGATCGGGGACGCGCTAGAACTGCGAACTACTACCTGTATGACGATTCCTTTAAGGTGAGGCTCAGTTCAGGCATTGTAAGCCGGGTCAAAATAGTCAAGGAAGCCTCGACACTCCAAAGAAAATGACACATATCACAATAGTGCGGGGGTACTCCAAGGTCTTCTTGTTGTCCTTTTATGATAGACCCTAACCAAAAGTTATATTGAATTGCAAAATATTATCTTTATAAAAATATATATAATTCTTCTAATATTAAAAAGAATGTCGCAAAAGATTTAGCATCCAGCTGGACTATAAATTAATTATTAAAATACTTGAAGGTTTATTTATATGTAGTTAAATTCAATTGATTTTTATTTGAGAAGTAGCTCCTTTCAATCCGCATATGAAACACAATCACTTATGAATCGTGAACTGTCCTAATTACGTCACTAAAGCAAGTTTTATCTACTGTTTGCGTAAGTGAAGAATGGTTCTTCAAACTTCTCTTGTTTTTGTATGGTTTTTTTTTCATTGAAAAATAAAACTCAGCAAACTAGTAGGGCATAAGTCTACATCAGGTTTTTTATAAGTGTTTGGTATATATTGAAATTCCATTTTATTCACAACATTATACAAGCGACAAGGTAAGTCAAAACACTACTCCCATGATGAATAGAGCTTTAGGATCATGTTAATACCTGGGACCCAGAGTCTATGAATACAGTCAATGGGTCTCACGAACAATGTCCAATGAGTTGGTTGTTGTTTTTTTTTAAATAAATATTTTTATATTTTTTAAATCTTTTACTATTGATTAAGGCACAATTGTCGTAGGAGAGCGTTGAAATACAAGAACACCAGATGGCGCTAAAATGGTTTAACTTTCAACTCAATAAAGCAAACTATAGGTTGTTCGATTTATTTTTTGTAAAAAAATTAATTGCGTCTGTGCTGTGACCTACGCAGAGGCCGAAACTCGTCCGATATCATAAAGATTTAAATAACATTCTATTTTTATCCTATTACAATTTTTAAGTCAGGTAACTTTTACATGATCTCTCAAACATTTGAAATAAATCATAAGGAATAGAGCAGTGCTTCTCAAACATTTTAGTTAGGGGCCGTCCATAAATGACGTCACGCAATTTTGGCCGATTTTTTTACCCCCCCCCTCGTCACGCATCGTCACAAAAAGTTAGACCCCCCCCCTCTAAAAATACGTCACAAAGCTTTGACCCCCCCCTCCAAAAAACCATCCTTTTTTCTATTTGAAAATAAGTATGTTTCAAATCACTTTTATTGTCATTTAAGTATTTATTATTTATTTAGTGAAGTTCTACATTGTAATATCGTAACCCGCGTGAAGCATTTTTTTCAAAACATTTAATCGGCCTTAACGTCCTTAGATTATATTTTATTTTAATGAATACAAATTAAATATTGACTATTAATCATCACTGTTAACGTCTTTGTTTAGAAAAAAATATTTAAAAATAATATATTAAAAATGTATTTTTTAAAAAATCCCTCAATTGACTGACGGGCATCCCGTAAGAAAGAAATCGGCGAACATGGGTAAATAACCTCATCTGGGGGTCAAAAGGGAATTCTTGGGGGCAATGCAGACTCATTTGGGACATATAACATCCACTACAATCCACTAGATATATTAAAATACATCATATGTACGCGATCGCTTGGAACATATACCCATTACTGAACCGGTTCCTTCCAGAAAATGCATTTTTTAAAAATTTGACAACTATGTAGACTTCTTATCTACGTACTATACGAAGACACCTAAATCCACCGTAATTTCATTTATATTGACACAAGTGACAATAATCTTAATCCACATGACTTGACTGTATCAAGTATCCTTTATGTGATATTTAAAATTAATGCCTTAAAAACTGAGCTAAGAAGAAAAGTTTTTTTTTGGTGCTCCTCTCGAATTGCGATGTCAAGAATTTGATGCATTAAATAAAGTTAATGAATACTTGACAACTTTTAAATGGGCTCATTTATCATTATATCTAGAATGGCCAGGGGCGTTTGACCAAAAACCAACCGAACAATTATATTAAACTCAAAACGTTTATAATTCTATCAAATAGATTCCACCCCACCCCCCACCCCACTTTTTTTAAAGAAAAAGGATATTCCGTGTCATTTTGACTTAAAATATCTACAAATAATCATATTCAGATAAGTTTTAGACACTTGTCATGCTTGTAAAACTCACCATTAGCATTTATTTATTGCCCCCCCGGCTAACAACGATCCCCCAAATCCCCGAGTCATGTGAGCAGTACCTAGAGTCTGGGGGTTGGGGGGAGGGGTAACGCACACATAAACTTGTGTATTTCGGGTTAACGGGCAAAAAAAGTTCGCCGACGGAGCTGCGGTTACATCACAAATGCTTTGATGTCAACATCAAACGACACAGTGTAACAATTTCATACGTTATCTTGTGAGTTCTCAAACTTAAGGATTATATTTAGATTTAATTTTCGTCTCTTGATAGCTTACGCCAACCAGCGTCTAATGGCCTACCGACCGGCACATTGAGAAGCCCTGATTTTAAAAAAATAAAAATAAAAAAATAAAAAGTCATTAAATAAATCGTAAGCCACCAAATATTTCAGTGGAAGTTTTATTTAAAGTTACCCTTTTGATGTGACGTCACATTTCTTCACCCCCCTCCTTCCCCCTCGTCACGCATCGTCACAAAAGTGTGACCCCCCTGCCCCCCTAGGAGCGTGACGTCATTTATGGACGGCCCCTAAGACGAGCCCTCAGGATCTTTTTTCATTGCACCAAGGACCGGTGCACTATTTTCCCTGTTCAGACGTGGTAGCGACATGAGTCCCCACATGTCCCACAGCCCTAAAACATTTGGCATGCATTCGGTTATTTTTATTCTACATGTAATTTAAAAAATTTGAAAAGAATAACCGCTTGTGTTCACTTGTTCTAGATTCTCGTGGGGCGGTAACTACTTTAATTCACCTATAGAATAAATTTATATGTTTTCATTAGACAATTTGTTTGTTTATTTTGTATTTTACGTCACCTATGTTCTTCATTGTCAAAGACTGGAACAATGAATTGTTTTCTAAAAATGTTGCTTTAGAATAAAAGGTGGTAAGTGTGGGGCCTCATTTTTATCAATGATAAATAATTGTATTACTATTCAATGATAGTCTCTATGATATTGTGAATTAGAAGGTCAATTATAATTATGTTAATTTTTTTTTCTACTTT
This sequence comes from Ampullaceana balthica, assembly GCA_944989445.1. Classification (NCBI taxonomy): domain Eukaryota; kingdom Metazoa; phylum Mollusca; class Gastropoda; family Lymnaeidae; genus Ampullaceana; species Ampullaceana balthica. The sequence continues at coordinate 447,426 of CALYLW010000292.1, read as the reverse complement.
CATGTTACAAATCTTATGAAATATTAGAAATTTAAAAATACCATAAACTGGATTTTAATTTTTGGAATTAGTGTTAACCGATAGGAGCGAAAATCATTGCATTTCATTGTCATTGTATCCCTAAATATAGGGATTGAAGTCAAGTGGCGTGCCACTTACACAAATATAACTACAAAAGTATCAGTCTAACAACGCCTTAAAATAGTTAAAATTACATATCGATTAACCTTGATATATAAATGTCATAGTTCCTTATAAGTATAAATAAATGCAATATTTAAAATGCATTTTTTATTTGAATTACATGTTTTGTAAACGTCTGTTTAAGGTAATAAAAAAAATAATTTTAGTAAATAAGTTAATAATAACATGTCTCACAGTATTGGAAATTAAATTTCAACAGAGTTTAAAAGAAATTAACAAGTCCTATCTAATCACATAAATCTTGTCAAAAACAACGCAATTGATTAAATATATTTGTACCGGTGCTTTGTGGTGCAGAAATTACGGGCAAATAAATTGTAATGCACATCTGATGTTGACAATAACTTTTATTTTAAGATAGAGTGTTCTTTCTAAATGACAAAATAGTTGCCTACTTGTACACCCATATAGTTGAAAATATAATTGTGTTATTTATGTATATTAGGATACAAATTATATCGTCCAACAATTTTAAAAAAGAATATCCTTTAAGCATTGATTGCTTATTATTCATTTACTTTCGTCTTCACTTCATATTAAAATATATTGAGAACATTCGATAGAACATTTGCAGCAACTAACACCGTCAGTTGTTCGGACACCAGCAAACGTCCACACTTACAAAACCGAACTGAATATACCAAGAGCGATATTTTCAAGTGAGGCTAGAACAAATTCGTTTCGCTAGCTAAAGAAGCTTCGGTTTCATTTATGTTTACATCATCTAATTGTGAAGAAGGGACAGCATTCACGTTACTTCACTTTTTAAACTTATCTCTTCATTTTCTCTGTTATTATTTTTGACGTTTTGAAAAAAAAATCCAATTTTAAATTTAAAAGGACCATCTCTAGGACCATCCGAAGTGGTTTAATTTTACGTTACAAGATTTGACGGATACAAACAGTGTGACTTAAATAAAAGCGTTTAAAGACACACTTTTTTTCTCAAACAATTTGTTCTCTTTTGCTTAACTGTTCTATCTTTCTCCCTAGATCTACCAGTTTCCCCACAACCTATTTCATTAATACCATAATCTTCCTTGCCCCACCTATATTGTAATCAGCCTCACTAGCTTTATTTCGCATTCTCTTGTCTCCTCGTATAGACCATATTTACCATGCAAACCTCAGGCTTCATGCATTGTGTCGTGCAAGTGAGCTAATTTATTCCATGCAGTAAGTCCTTAAATTGTTAATAGTAGTAGTATTTTCTAATAGACATGTAAAAGATAAGAAAAGTTTGTTGTATATAAAATGTGATAACAACATTCAATATTACAATCCCAACATGTTCAAAGAAAAATTTCAAGCCCAAAAATGTATTGATAATTTGGATTTAATTAATTTGAAAATTTTCTTTACAAATGAGCCGAGAAAACAAAACGGCCGACAAGCCGCTGCTGTCTAACTGACTTAACGGCCGCGGACGAAACCAGTTTTAGACACGGCAGCATGTAGCATAGGCTTGCACGCCGACTTCCTCCCCGAACCTCGGGTAGCCATTGACAGCCACGCATTGGTCCGCTCCGTTGCTCGCTGTAGCAGAAAAGCAGAAAATAATGAAGTAAATTCTAACATAACTTCTTATTTTCAAATGGTAAATTTTGGTTATTCTATGATAGGACCGTTACAAAAGTTTGAGTCACGACTCACGGTATTCTTTAAATGGAGGTAGGGTGCTGCATTTTTAAACAAATAATTCAAATAAGATTATTTTAAATTATGAGACCACGTTTTTTATAATGGACTAACGCTTATACCATTGTGTTTTATCTACCAGTCTGATAGTTTGGAAACGGTTGGCCTGGGAATTATCGACAAAGCTTTATGCGCGTGTAACTTTTTAAAAAATGCGTAATAAATCAACACGTATTGTCCACGTAGATTTGTAAGTTTGCAAATTATAAAGTGCGTTAAACAGTGCTGAGTTAGTTCAGTTAGTGAAAATTCAATCCAAATATGTGACTCCAAAATACAGTAAGACGGTAAAGCAAATTTAATTATTTTTTTTTAAGTGGTAAAAATTGAATACCTTCGATGAAGGCACCAGCGGCCTTGGCATTCTGCGCGAATACGTTACATCCGGTCATGACCTTGCCGGCCGGACACTGAACGGTCGCTCTGTCCCCTACAGCGTGACCGCTTGGCATCGATTGAACGGTGGTGCACTGGATGTTGCCACCTTTACAGCAGGCAGCGCTTGAGTAAACACCTGTATCAGACGAATGATGACGGATCATGATAATACCACTCGTTTCTTCATTCATTGTCAGGGTGGGAGTAAAAAGTACTACATTTATGTATTCAGTATCTATATACGTCTGGAATCAACTTTACGCCATTAAATTAGACGAAGTGTTAATTTTTTGGATCAATGTGAAAATGTGAACACTTTATTCCATTCATTAAAGAAGAAATAATACATTTTAAATCATATTTTTTTTAAAGAAATAAATTGAGTTTTCAACGTAAAAGTTTCAATAAGATTGCGGGAAAATATTCTTAATATGAAAGTCCCAGAAGGGGAATGTGCAGACAAAATATGCATCACAAATTATATCATAAGCAAAGTGCTAACGAAATTGAAAGCGGTGAAACAGTACCTGGCCTCGGGTCGTCATTCTGTGCTATACACGAGTCGTTGGTGAATATGGACCCATCCGAGTCGGACACGTACGAATAGGCAGCGCAGCCTAAGGATAAAATTTCAAAGATTACTTGTCATTGGTTCGATGGCCAATATTCAAAGGCTTCTATAAATCATATCATTATATTTAAAAAAATAAATGGATATTGCTAGTTTTATGAAATATCGTTCGCAACATCATAAAGACAACTAATGTTGCCTCGGAACACACGAAGCGTCGCATTTTATTCAGCTTCATAACACGGACGGCCTTGACTTCTAACAATAAACAATGAATAAACAAGTAATGATCTTTACCTAATGGGTAGCCGTCCGATGCACACGGTATAAGAACTTGATCATCCACCCCGGTGCCTGCAGGCCCGGCCGTCTTGTACGTGCAGCTCAAGCCACTTAAACTGCAGCACCTGGCGACAGCTTGGGTGCCTGCGGTCGAAAAACCAATGAATTGAGGAAGCAATATATGGGGCCATTCAATCATTAATGAATTTTTTAAATAATGGATTCTTCAAAGAGCTATATTTGTTTACCGGAGGGGGTCCCAGGAACCAATTTTAAAAGAAAAACCAGAAACACCCAATAAGACAAAAGTAACTGAATTTAATGGCACATATGGTCCTGAGAGCATTTGAAATTTGTCATAAGTCGGAGTATCTCATCGACTATGTTTATACACAAATATGAAGAAAGCAAAAGGCTAAGTTACCGTCATTCTGTTAGGCCGTTTCAAAAATAAGTTTTTTTAAAATTTATCTGTAATTCTTTCTATTTAAATCTTCACCATGATAGGTGCGTTGAAGTATGTTTTTGAATGATACTAATATCAAGATACATTATAAGAACATCTGGTTTTGAATTTTTTTTTAAATTATTAATATTAATATTATTTTATTATTATTATTACTGTTATTATTATTATTATTATTATTATTACCAAAAAAATAAATTCTTACATGAATAACATTATATTTAGAAAAATTGCGTTTTTTAAAATTAAATATTTAAAATTGTATTTTGAGTTGAACTTTTCATCGACTCACCTATCTTTCCTCCCCAACCTTCTATGGCTCTACACACCGGCTTCCCATCATGCACGACGATTTGTTCCCCGTCTCTTTGCCAGTCGTTGTTCTGAAAACATTGAATTGTACTTAATTTTATTATTCCTATATACAGTAACCTATGTATTGTCTGTAAAAGAAAATAAAAATCAATGAACCAATGACACAATGAAAACTGATCAGATCCTTCTTTGTTTTTTTTAATAATTTATTACAAGGTTTTGTTGTTTTTTTGTTTTTTTTTAAAGGCTCTTTTTTTTCCTTTGTTGTTTTTATCAAAGTTTTCTTATTGTCCACTCTAAGCAAGTATAAACAATTGTTCTTAGTTAAAGTTGGATTAGCTCTCCTTCATATGTGAAAATATCATTTTCATCACAACTTTTCACTGCGAAAAGAAGACTATGCAGCATTTAAAAGAATATAAAGAAGAATAAACAGCCTTTGAAAAGAATTTTCCTAATTATATGGCCCTCAGTTCCACGCCCCTGCACCGACCTTCATATAACTGGAGCAGCTGGTGAGCACTTCGTTGTCATTGCAGGACACCTCTACGTTTTTATCGTCTCCCAAAGCGGACACGGGCGACCACCTGGTGGCACACGTCAGCTGATTGGCACCGGAAGTTGATGTGGCTTGACCCATGGTCCAAAGTCCGTTACTGGTGGATTCGTGAACGACCGCCACTTTTTCAAACGGGTCGTTCTTTGGCGGAAGTTGGATTTCGTCTGGGAATAAGGTACGGGAAACATATTATTTATTAAATGTAAGAGAAATATTACGTCATCAAATTTGATGGTGATGTTTGAATTTCCCGCATTTAATTAATTTAAGCATGCATTCAAAGACCAGTCTTAACAAGAATCTCGATTATTGGTCAATTACCGGAATGTTATGCTCACGTGCCTATTGAACACAGCTTTATGCTTACTTAACAGGAGAGCTATTATTTGTTATTGAAACAACTCGTACTTAAAACTTTGGCTCAATCATATACTATGTGTTTGTTGGTTAATTGTTGTTTTGCGATCCGGGAGTTGAAATAAAAAGCTGTTGAAATTTGCTTACCTCCATTCCCAGAGATGTCCACAGTGACAGTGGCGTCATCCTCCCCCACGGTAAACGTCTGTAGTTTGATGGGCTTGTTACGGTAATAGACGATCAGGTCATAGTCTCCCTGGAACCCCCTGATGTTGAACGCGGTCCCCGACGCCAGCGACCTGTTCACGTGAGTGCTCCATTCCTGCTTGGTCAGCTGGATGAATCTCTGGCCGGCTTTGTCCAGCTGTAAGTTAGAGCCAAGGGTACTCGAGAAATAAGAACATTAGTTTATTTGCTGTCTTTAATTTCAAAGGACGTTTTATCAAAAGCTGTTATAAATATGGTAACATTATGCATTGCAATGTTACGTTGCCTTGTGTTTCAAATGGAAAAAAAAGTTTAATGTTGTTGTTTAATGTTTCTGTTTGAATTACAGATCACATTTAAGTTTTTTTTTGTTGAAGAATTCGTTTTGTTTTGTTTGTTCGCTGAGGAAGGCTTCTGGTCGATACGTTCGTTGCTCTTGTTTGCGTCGTTTTTAAATCCCTTATATTAACTTCACTGCCGTTTCTCTCTGTCTCTCTGTCTCTCTGTCTTGGGCGGGCACTGCGGAAGTCAAAAATGACCCACTTCCCGTCATGCCATCGAGCTGAAATTTGGCACACGGACCCGTGTCACCTAACAATGCATCGTATCAAATATTCAGATGGATCGAACGTACAGTTATTAAATTATTGCATTTTTAGTTTATCTTTATAAACTATATGTAGCGGTCGCTATCGTTTACATTTTACGGGTTACTTGACTTTACCCCAGCCATAGGTGAACACATCTCGTGTTTTAACCAGGTGTACCCGCGTGCTTTTGTTTACATTTTGCGTGTCACGCTGAGCTCGGTCCAGCGATCGGTGACAAGACCTTTCCCCCCCCCTCCCCACCCCCCCCCCGGGTTAAAAGCAAAGGGGAGTTAAGACAGATTCAGTCTGTAAATATTTGTCGAATTTGAACATAATCAATACTTTTAGTTATGTCTCATATATAAGGGATTTATAGTCAAAACTTTGTTTTTACGGGTTTGTTTTTTATTAAATCCCTTATATTAACTTAACCGCCGTCTCTCTCTGTCTCTCTGTCTTGGGCGGGCACCGCGGAAAAACAGAAGTAAAAAAGAACCCTCTTCCCGTCATGCCATCGAGCTGAAATTTGGCACACGGACCCGTGTCACCTAACAATGCATCGTATCAAAATTTCAGATCGATCGAACGTACCGTAATTAAATTAATGCATTTTTTAGTTTATCTATATAAACTATATGTAGAGGTCGCTATTGTTTACATTTTACGGGTCACTTGACTTCACGCCAGCCACCGGTGAACACATCTCGTGTTTTAACCAGGTAAACCACCCGGAGTTGAGTTAATGCGTTAACGCCACCCGTCATGTCCACACCCCCTCCCCCTTCCCCCAGTTTTAAAGCCAGGGGAGATCATTTCGGTTTCATTCTGTAAATGTTTGTCGCGTTTGCACATAATCAATACTTTTAGTTATGTCTCATATATAAGGGATTTATAGTCAAAAACTTTGTTTTTACGGGGTTGTTTTATTCTAGTCTAAACCATGCCCTTTTTAAAGTTTTGCTGTCTGAAAAGGTTCTTTTCAGCTTTAATGTCTATAAACGTTTCTGCATAGCATCTGATAAATAAAGTTGAAACTGTAGTCCTCAAGAAATAGTTCGAGCATCAATCATTATTATAATTTACAATGGAAACGAAATGTTTTACTGTTTCGCATCTTGAGACTTGAAACTTAGCTACGCTTCATTTACGTTCTACGAAACAATTAATCCGAGTTCTCGGAATGTATTCTGCTACACATTAAATGATTCAGTTGCCCATATGTTCGGGTATCGTTATGATTTATCTTTTTTATCATACATAGTGGCCTAGCACAAAGGAATAAATTCTAATCATAATTGTGATAAAATAATAATAATTAAAATAATAATAACTTGTGAACATCAGAATCTCGTGTTCAGTTATTCTTCATGGCACTTCCTGGAAACAAAACTAATATCTTTTGTTGATATTTACGGGTTCTCCCTTTGAAAAAAAAAGTTTTCATTTATCAACATTATCCTTTACTTTTTATACCAAAATCCCAAATCCGAAAATGTATAAAAATAGAAACTGTTTTCCTTCAAACTTAAACAAATATTCTCACCGTGTAGGTGTATCCATGGAGAAGGCAAGCGTTGGGATCCTTATCGTGATCCCAAACTCCCCAGAAAATAAGACCCTCGACCCCCGGGTGACTAAAGTAGAGTCTCCATACAATCTCATACCTGAAGATAAATGGATGAATTGAAACCAAATATATAGATTTACATTCTGTGTTCGATTCCCGTAGGAACTCTTATGGAAAAACTTTCTTTTGCTGTTGCTTTAATTTTCTTTAGTATTAAAACATAATATATTTTGTTTTTGTAGAGCAGAATCTCCTGGTAAGATATTAATATTTATAGTGTTTTTATCGCTCTGAAAGTTTTTTCCATTCGACCAGTCTGTGGGTCATGTTTCATTAACTTGTGTTATATTTACCAATCAGCTCGTGTGTTTTCATCAGGGGCTGCCAAGTCCAGTTCAGTGGCCCAGATGGGGACGCCAGCTTGAGCCAGGATGTCCAGTCGATGCTGAACTCATTAAATACAGAAGGAAGAAAATGTAAATTAAAAAAGGTAAAAGAAAGAGAGAGCTTTAGTTACAAAACATCCAAAGATAAAAAATTTACGTTGGTGCAATTTTGATGGCACAAAATTAGTATATTTTGAAATGCAAGCTGGAATTCTGAAAAATATGAACACAGACTTTTATAAAAGAATTTCCCCAGACCCAGATCAAGCTTTTCACAAAAGATAATGGTATAGAAAGATAGTTTACCTTGAGTAAGTTTGGATTGGGCTGCACGTAGTCAGGCAGATGAGTCTGCACTCCTACACCGCCAAGTCCAACATTGGCCGCTTTGAATTGTTGGATTTGGGTCAGGTAAGCCTGAAGGTGGAGAGAGTTAAAATGGATTTATTTTAAACATGATAAATGTAGTACTAAGTCAATGAAAGTAATAAAATATATGCAAAGAGTATTTTAGTGTTGGCATTCAATCGAGCGATTTGCCGTGGGAGCGAAATATAAAGTAAAACAAAATATATTTTCCTATGTGTTCACGGTGTCACCAGTTTTTTCTAATTAAATCCATTTTTCTGGAAATACATGTCTGATTAAATTCATCTTCAGAAAATCGAATAAACTTATTCATTGAAATATTTAAAATCCCAAACGTATTTCGAGGTGGTACTTTATACATTATCTTAACTGATTCATTTTATTTCAAAGTCGTCTGATTTGTTCAATAATACTATGAACTGTTTTCAATATATATCTCTTCTCAATTGTTTTTAAAGTACATGTGCAATTTATGGGCTCTAAACAAACTATACTTTTCACTTCACGATATACTAAACATTACTGAATTTTTAAAATCTGAACTTTTTATGGTATCTGAACAAAAAAGTAGTTTGGAACTTAAAGCTTTTTTCTGTTTTTTTTCGTTTAAAGGGTATGTTGATTAAAGTTTAACTTAAGTTCTTGGGCGCAGTTAAATTACCAGAGTGTACTCGCCACTGGACACAACACCGTAGTCGTTGAGGAAGAGTTGGGGGACAGGGTCCAGCTGGTGAATAGATTGAAACATGTGCTGCGTGTAGTGGGGGTCAGCAGTCCGGGACTCGTAGAAGTTACCGTGAAGGAGTTCATTGTTGACGTCCCAGTGAGAGATTCTGGCGGAAGATGATAAAAGGTCTATAACTACGGACTTAAATAATTGGACGTTGCCGACTGCAAAGAGAATGAAATTTGATTTTTTTTTAAACAAAACTTTAAGAAGTTAATCCAATTGTGGCGACTTACTTCCCCTTTGTTATGTTGGTCATATAACGGATGTGTTCATCCACCGTGTCTTTGAGTGTCTGGCCAGTCATCGGCGACACCCAGCTCGGCTCTGCCCCGGCTACCGCCCAGAACATGCAGTGGCCACGAACTTTCAGACTAATGACCAAAACATAAAATATTCAAAGATATACAAATTGAATTAAAGATGACGTTGATTTCATTTATTTAGTTATCCTTCATTCAGCAGGACAAATTCAAATTAACGATAATTCTACTTCAAAAAACGTTTTTGTCTATTTGGCTGGAGTAAGACCCCTCACCCGTGCTTCCTCAACTCATCGGTAGCGGCGACCGCCATTGAAAAATCCGGGTGTTCCTGAAATATATTGTTCTTGGAAATAAATTAAATTTAAACAAAGTAAGATTTACTAATCCTAGATACCTTCGGGATAACTAAAATTCTTAAAGTATAAAAGCAAAATTAAGGCACTCGGTTAATAAATTAAATATTATTTAGTTTACAAAAACGATGCACATGCAAAAAATGCCCGATAGTTAAAATAAGAAGCAAACTGCTTGTTTTTGTTATAATGTCTGACATTTGAACTTTCTGGCAACTTCCAGTTCTACAATCGTTGGTGCAATTTATTATATTCTCAGGGTTTTATAATAGATAAGTTATATAACAGTGAACTGACCCGGGTCCCTCTGTTGTACGGCCACTTGTACTCCTCTATGGTGGCCCAGTTGAACATGTAGTACAGGATGTTCTGTAACTGGCGGTAGTCTGGGTTCACCAGGTAGTCGCTACGAATCTGAGTTCCGAACCCAAACAGGTGTTTGGTGTGGTCAATCTGGTGGACGCGTAGCACAGCAATCATTAATTTTTTTTATCATATCCGTTTTTAATTGTTTGTTTTTTGTGTTCAGGTGAGCATTAGTATTGAAATAATATTAAAGATTAAAAATAAATTGTTAAAGAAATGATTTTTTCCTCAGTAACTTTATTTAGAAAAATTAAGATTTGAAGAGATATTTAGCGACATTGCAAAAAGAATAATTTTTTGTAGTTGCATGTATTTTTATTATTTTATATCTTTATAAGTACTGTGCCTAAGATGCCAAGTGCGTTTAAAGTCTCGTATTATATATTTTGTGTGTCTCTATCATTAATATATTTGTGTTTTGGATTTAATTTTTTAAAAATAGAAGAGGAAAAGAGTTTCTTGAACATTTGTCTATTACTGATATACAGTATATCGTTTTTAGTTATTAATAAAAACATCTTTTATTATAGCTATTAATGTCATTTTTCCTATTTTTAAATATCTTTGCTGCTATCACACAACTTGTGAGTATATAGTAATAATGTATGCGAGAGATAGTGCCTAAGTTACTCTGATGTATTTAAGACATTTCTTTGATCGCACCTCATCTTATATATTAGTCAAATATTAGAGCTGTTAACGATTAATTTAAATTTAAGCATAAACTTTTTAAAAATTAACGATTAATTAATCGTTAATTTCGATTTAAGCCAAAAATTGAAATTTATAGTGTCATAAGTAACATTTATTAAAATACTTGTCGAAAATCGAAATAACACTGGAATGTCTTCTTTATATGACATCTTTTAACTAACAACGAAAACAGACAAGTGCATTCAACATTATTTGGTTCAAGTGATGAGCAGGTCTGACTATATGACCAGCCGAGCTAAACAATCGTTCACATAGCTTTAGATTGTCTCAGCTGAAGTTTCCGATACTGTAGTGGAAGTTTGGTTTGCAGGTGATATGTAAGCGAAGTGTTAGAATCAAGGTAGCAATGTTCTCTTTAATCAGCGCGGCTGCGCAGATATTTGACCGACGCCACGCAGGAGTTTAGAATCACCGCGCAGCAAATTTTGTAAAATATTGCACAAAAAATGGACGTTTTGCAACTTTGCACACTAGTTTTTTTTATCTTTGCACACGGACCAACGAAGCTTAGACTTAGAGGGAACATTGCATGGTAGTTGTTTTTTTTTGGTAGGCCAACGATTTCTCTCAATGGACTCAATAACTTTATCAACATTTTGAACATTCACGTCAGTCAATAGTTTAAAAACCAAAATGTTCCTGTAATAGTCCGGAATTAAGTTTATATTTATCGGCCGCAATATTTTACTTTTTGACTTCCAGTACATTTTTAAGTGGTGGGTCGATTAATCGTTAAAACTTGTTTTAACGATTAATCGAGAAATTAATCGTTCATTTCCGCAGCCCTATCATATATATATGACTACGATATATTTTAACTTTTCGAAAGGAAAACTTTTAGTCAGCTCATTATTGATTTTGAATTTTTAGTACCATGCATGAGCTTAATCATAAAGAATTGTGGCTTTTAAAAGAAAAAAAAATTGTATGATCATCTAACAGGCCTTACTTCAACTGTCAGATCGTTGACATTAAAATTGGAGGCGACGTTAAAGCTGAGGAGAAAGAAAAAGAAAAATGTATTATTTTATTTTTATTTTGGATGTGTGAAGTAGATTTATAACGAAAATCTCAATTTCTTAAAGGAAACCCGAAATTATTTTGAAAACATTCTTTACACCAAGGGATTCTAAATGCTGGTGAGTTTTTGCAGGATTTTAATACTTGTAATGTATTAATCGTAATATATTTTTTTTAAGACAAACGTTGAAAATATTTGACGACCAAGAAGGATGTCCACAATGTTATAGGTTTAAACCATTAACAAAATTTAGAATGATTCATATTCCAAGATTAGCCCTGACACAATACCATCCACATATCCTTTGTAACATTTTAAAGGTTTGTTGAAGTCACAGGTGCAGAAATTCGATGGCACGGTTACGTAACGCTGCCACTCTTGCTGACAATCGTTGTAAATCTTATTGACAGTTGTATTCAACTTTACCGAAAGTTAATTTCAAAGTTACTGAGAATTTGTCAATCTAACTGAAAATTGATGAAATTAATATCGGCACAAGTAGATGTCTTAATGGAAGTTGGCGTTAACGTTCATGAAAATTGATGTGACACCTAATCAATGCGTCTGTCAATCTTACTGTCAATTGATGTTCCAATACCGAATGTCTGCCGGCTAATTTCAAATTTTGTTGACATTTAATGTCAATATAAATGAAAGTTGATACCAATGTTAATGACAGCTGATGTCGACCTACTGGAAGTTGATGTTACGTTTCCTCAGCGTCTCTATTCTGGCGTCGGCTTCGGCCTTCCAGTTCGGGTTGTCCACCAGCTCGGTCAGCGACGCGTCATCAAAGTAAAACTCAGCGTTCACCTCGGGTCCCTCCAGATAGAGTTTGGATATGGTGGAAGCTGTGTGATGATCAAGCGAATTTTACATTTACTTATTTACGTACGGTAGCACATTCACACATTCAATTCGTCACTGCTTTTATAAGGCGTTGTATATTGTTTTAGATTCTTGCGTTTTTTAATACCATCACTGTTGGTTACATTAAAATCCAACAAATATTACACTGATATAACCAAATATTATGAGTTAAGCTACGTATAATTATTGCCACAAATTTGAAGCATACATTTTACCCGCCCTCCCCACCATTCAGCTCGCGAAGCGGAAAAAATTCAGGCCCTCCATTTGTTTGAACAAGTTCCGCACGAGTAGGACCACGCCTTTCTGCAGAGGCGTAACTGGGTTTTCCGCGCCCTTGGCTAATATATAATTTATTTTTGGCGCCCTTGACAAATTTCAGCTTTGCTTCTTTTTCAATACTAAATTTGAAGAAATTGAAGGATTAACCCTTGGCGCCCTTGGCAATTGTCCCGATGCCAAGTCATTGCTACGCCTCTGCCTCTCTGCCACCTACTTCTGATTACAAATAGACTTCGTTTATGTTTTTTTTATTTATGTAAAAAATTGTAGTAAATTTCAATACGACATTTTGTATAAACCCAGATATTGGGGTAAATGAGTAAATCATGAATCTTACTTTTACTGTCAGTGGAAATGTTGAATGTTCATTTGAATACTAAAAGGGACTAATCATTACCTTTGTTGGGTACTGTGAAGTCAGCTCCTAGCTGAACCCATCCGTCGGCAGCGGAAATATACGGGCGATTGGTTATTTGGAAGTAGTAATCCTCGCCTGAAATATACGGGCGATTGGTTATTTGGAAGTAGTAATCCTCGCCTGAAATATACGGGCGATTGGTTATTTGGAAGTAGTAATCCTCGCCTGAAATATACGGGCGATTGGTTATTTGGAAGTAGTAATCCTCGCCTGAAATATACGGGCGATTGGTTATTTGGAAGTAGTAATCCTCGCCTGAAATATACGGGCGATTGGTTATTTGGAAGTAGTTATACTCGCCTGAAATATACGGGCGATTGGTTATTTGGAAGTAGTAATCCTCGCCTGAAATGTACGGGCGATTGGTTATTTGGAAGTAGTTTAAACTCGCCTGAAATATACGGGCGATTGGTTATTTGGAAGTAGTAATCCTCGCCTGGAATATACGGGCGATTGGTTATTTGGAAGTAGTAATCCTCGCCTAAAATGCACATTTTGAAAAATATGGCTTATCAATGAAACCATTAAACGCAAACAGCGATAGTGCTAAAAGGTGAACTCGGCTCATTTTCATCTGGAGACAGAAAATCCGTTCGTTGGTGGTACCTACCAGTGTCCTTCCACTTAAAGTAGATCTTGACGGCCACGGTTTGATACTGTTGACCTGGGAGATCTTGGGCCAGCTTAAAGTACCCATTGAAAGCGTAGTTCCCTCCAGGCTTCACCACGATATCCTGCGCTGGACCTTGCCAATAGGCAGTCCTGTAAAACGCATTGGAACATGTATTTCAACACAAAATGTTGTCGAGGACTTAAACGATTCGCGATATTTGAGTAATTAGATATAACGCGTCAAATAAATTAGAAATAAACCACCAATGAACGGTTGCACCTCGTGATGTGATGGATGCATTCAAGTTATGCATTTATTGACTCAATTAGTTATAACTCCAGCCTCGGGTAAGCTTATACAAGTACTCAATTTTTTTACACCCCCCCCCCAACTATATAATTTTCTGTATGTCCCGCTATTGTTACAACGAAATTCTATTACATTCAGTAAAGAAATATTTGTAAAAAAAACTATTGAAAATATTACACAAAACGCACTCTTACGTTATAATTAAATTTTTTCGTTTATGATGGTTATCGGAAATTTTTAAAATTATAATAGGCTTAGTAATAGAGAAAATTGCCCCCACCCCTTTTTTATTTATAAAGCTTATTCATAAATTAAGAATTTAAAAAAGAAAGCACATTTCAATATTCATAAGAAATTCAGTTTAACAAAATAAAATATAGCTGTTACGTATAAAAGCATATAACAAAACAATTTCTCTTGACGGTTATCCTTTTAATCTTGAAAAATCGGATCAAATCATCTTTCCGACTCATTCATGACGTCACTCCCCATGAATACATTTTTTAAAGAAACCCTCTAACCTACCTTCCAGAGCACTTTGCCGAGGCACTTCCTCCGTGCACGGTTGACGTGTCCGCGCTCATGGTGAAGCCGTCATGATGCCAGTCTGCGACTCCGTTCTCAAACCCAGGGTTCTGGAGGAGTTCCGTGGCGCCGTACACGCAACCCGCCCCTAGAACCACTAGTGCGGCGATACTGAAACTCAACATAGCCTTATGTGTCGCCCTTCGGTTGGAAGCTTTCTTTAGAAAGTCTCTAAACCAATTCCTTCCAAGTACAGAATAAAAACATTGAAATTAATTTCCTATATATTACAGCACTGAGCTTATCTGCGAGGTCAATATTATCTCTTTGAAATCTATTGTCTAATTTTTCTTTCTTTTAGTTTGTTGATTGGAGAATTTTAATGTAGTTGTTTGCAGCTTTTAAAAAAATATTCTAGGGAGTTCAAGAAAGAGATTCGAGTTATGTAGTGTAGCAGTGTTGTTGTTTTTTTAAAAAACTAATTAAAGAATAAGAAGAAGAATAACTGAGCGATAAGGTTTTCATGAACGATTACTCTGCTCAGTTTTAATAGAAAAAGAGGCTGACAAGGTTACTCTAAACATTTTTTCTATTCCGCCCCCGCAACGTAACAGTAAACAAACCATATCTCACAATCCAGATGGACTCTGCAAAGTATTTCATACTTTAAAATTATCTATGTTCAATATTAAGTCATAATTTGTCACCCAATCCACAATGTCTTTAAAAAATATGTATCTAATATTACCATTATAGAAGAATAAACATTTTATATTTTTAAATGGTTATAGTGGATAAATCCAGCTTATTTGTTATTGTGATGGTGTGGATATCATTTTTGAGATACAACCTGGATGTGGATATGAAAAAGACAGCTGGACGTCGTTTAGGGGAGGGGTAATATCAGATCGATTTGGCATAGCGCTGGACATATTGATATGGAAATAAGAAGAAAAAAACATGGAACACAAATTTTAATAGATACGGGTACTACTGATCTAATAATGACTACTTATTGTAAATATTGAATAAGGCATTACTAATACAGTATATATACATAAATTTGAATCAAATGATATACGAATTTTATGCTTTAAAATTCACGGCCAAGTCTCTTGATGTCTGCATCCAGTTCTCGGCGCCAAGTGCTTCTTGGACGACCTCTAGCTTTCCTTGAGAATCCCATTTCAGGTTTTGCCTTGTAATATTGGAAGCAGGTTTTCTAAGCGTATGGCCAATCAATCTACTTTTCGATTTTTTTAGCCTGTAAAAAAATTTCTGATATCCATCCTTGGTAATCGTTCAGTTTCTACATGTATATTATTTCACAGCAAAATTCAATTTTCTCGTGAGAACCTAAGTTTTTAATTTATTAAATGCATTAATAAATGTTGTATGTTAGCTATTACAGCACTAATTTGTTAGTCTTATTAATTTCTAAGGCTTTTTTCAACCCTGATTTTATACTGAACTTGAATTTAATTGAAAATTGTACCTGTATGGCATTGTCAGTTAAAATATTTTTAAAAAGTGGGATTTTTTTGCCCCCCCCCCTGGAAAAATTCCTACCGACGCCCATGGTTTCAACATCATGAAAAATTTATTTTTAATGATTTTATAAAACCTTGATATTTTTTTTGTTGTGTGGCAGATATTAAGTTCAGTAATTAATGTTAGTGTGACGTCTGATAATTTATTTTTTTTTAACTTTTTAAAAACATCTCTATGAGTCCTTTTTATTTCATTTTTTAAAATTAGATTAAATAATCGAAACATGAATAAGAAATAATTTCTTAAATTTTAGGAAGCAAAGAAATATTTTGAAGCAGTGGAACCATAGCATTCAATTTGATTACAAAAAATTTATTTTTTTAAAAATGCTTTTGAAACTATTTTCTGCTAAGCATTCTTTTTAAAATTATTTTTATTGCATTTTCAAAAAGTTTCTGTTTCAAATTTTTAGTGGTTTTATCTGTCCTCGATAGAAAGTATCTTAGAAAGTTAAAATAATTCATCTTTTATTATACTTAAAAAAAACAATTACCTGGTAAATTTTATTTATAACTAGATACGTCCCGTGGACTTGTTGATGGATAGTGCAAAGAAAGGTGGGGGAAAACGGACACAAACTACAGCACGAAGAAATCAAACAACGCGAGTGAACGTCGGTGGGGGGAACCACCAACGCATTGTTGGTCTCGAGACATTTGTACTAAGGTTATCTATCGGCCAACCATAAACTAACTGTGATTGGCCGACCCTAGCGAGGGTCAGCCATGTTCGCAAAAAAAGGGGGGGGGGAGAGAACGGACACAATCACACATTTTTAAAAATTAAAAAAAAATATTTTCGCTGGAGCTTGAAGCCAGCACCTTCCGCGTTTAAGGTGGACGTGATAACCACTACACTACGAATCTCATGTTATTCTGTGAAGTATCAACGCAAGTGAACGCAAGAACATTTGTTGGTCTCAAGACATCGGTCGACCCCAGCGAGGGTCATTCTTCATGCTTGTTTGCACATACTCGCATTGGTGAATTTATGTATATAGATAAACACAATTCATGTAAAAATTAATAGTTTCCTAATTTTTAGCGTTAAAATCTTAATTTGATTACTTATCGCCATATATCTAAAATTCTCTTTTCATTTACTCACGAATACTTATAGCTTTCATTTCACATATATGAAAAGAAAATAATTTTTAAAAATATTTTAAAATATTTACAATTGTGATTCAGGTAGGGTTTAATTTAGTGAATATTTTAAAAAAACGAGATCTTACTTTAATGAATAGACCGATACTCAACAAAAAAAATGTAATATGATATAATAAAGATATATTTTTATTCTTAAAATACATTATTCTTTCATCAAATTCATTAGTGGAAATTAGTTATTTCTGCATCTGTTAAAGAAAAACGTCCCCGCTACAAAGTGGACATTTAAAAAATTTCCTGAGATCCATCGCTTGTGTGTCAGTTTTCCCAAAAGCACATGAATCCCTTCTAACGTCGTTAGTAGACAATCTCACCATCATCATCAATAGATCTTGCGGTGAAGGGATTTCTATTAACAGGAACTTGAATTTGTTCTGATTTTTAAAAGAACAAGGAGATGATAAGAATTTATTGCATGAAAAAATACGCCTTAAACGAATTTCAATTTAAATGATACGTGGCCTTTGGCCCTCAAAGATAACTGTTTGTTTCAGAAGTTTCAGAAGATTGTTTTTTAACAAATATATAAAAGATATAAAATATTTATAACTATTCTATAGCTACTATGAAATGGGAAAGAAAAGTTTGTAATTTCTTAAGTATAAAACTTACTGAATTTTACATTGAAATAAAACAAATATCTAAACAAGACTTTGTGGAAATGCGTTATGGTAAACTCGTGACTTCATTCCTTACTTTTTTCCAACTTCCCAAGCTAAGGGGTATAGAGACATAAGAAAATATTTTCATATTATAGTACTAGAGGCCTTAAATTTATTGAGTTATTGACGGTTAAAACTCCCTTTTGCTATTCTTCAAACCTTAATCAAATTTAGAAACTTTTTCTCCGAATCACATGCAATAAAAAAATTCCATAAACAAGAGGGACTATACACTTTGATTTTAAATCACAAATGACGTTGTAAAAGTTTTATATTTGAAAAGTTCTCAGACGTGAAGCGACAGGAACATTGATAATACTAAGCATTTTTTTAAAATTTAATGAGACTGATCAACATAAGGGGCCGTCCATAAATGACGTACGCGATTTTGGCCGAATTTTACCCCCCCCCCTTTTCCCCCTCGTCACACTTCGTCACAAAAACTTAGACCCCCCCTCCAATATAACGTCACAAAGCTGTAACCCCCCCCCCTTTTAAAGCGGTATTGTATATTTGAAAATGAGAATGTTTCAAAACACTTTATTGTCATTTTAGTATGTATGTAGTGTAAGGCTGCACTCTAATATCGTAACACGCGTGAAGCTATGCAAAACGACATAAAATAAATAGTAAGAAATCGAATATTTAGTGAAAATTTGACTTAGAGTAGCGTGTTTTGACGTGACATCACAATTCTTAAACTCCCCTCTCCCCTTCGTCACACATCGTCACAAATGGAGGGACCCCCCTCCCCCCCCCACTTTTTTTTAGGTGCATCATTTATGGATGGCCCCTAAGATCAGTGTCTTGAGTAACAACATGTTTTTTTTAAAGAAAAAGTTGTAAATGCGTTCATAAATGTCACTTCAAAAAAAATCAACACCCTGGCTACCAAACCGTCATGGTGACGCCATTGTCAAATGCGTAAATAAAGACTCACGTGGTACTCCGGACAGTGTGACGTCGACGCTCGTGTCCGTCTTGCCCACGAAAAGCGGCTGTCTCTTGATCGGCTTGTCGTGGTGCAGAACGATGATGTCGTAGGTGCCCTGAAAGCCCCTGATGCTGAACGAGGTCCCCGTCGACAGCGACCTGGTGACGTTAGTCGTCCACTCGTGTTTGACCAGTTGGAGGTAGCGCTCGCCGGACTTGTCCAGCTGTCGAAGACATATGGATGAATAGCTACCCTGATATCAGTAAACATTTGGGAACGAATGATAATTCTCTTTTTAAAGTATTGAAAAAGAATTTGTTATGACATGGAGTAAAGTTCACTATAACACGATTATACAGCATCTGCTTACTGCTTATCTTTAGCCAAGATGCATCAGTAGGTCATCAGCTGTATATATTTGCGCTACCAATTTTTTATGCAACCAATTTTGTTAACAGATTTTTCTTCTTCAAAAAATACGCCGTGTATTTAAAAATATCGTGTGTACTTCTACAGAAGATTAATATAATACTTTGTGTAAAAACGGATGCAATAACTAAAAATAGGTACGAAAAGCAGCTGCATTGGGTTTCGGTTTATTAAAATGTGGATTAAACTAAAGTGTGTGCATTATTGTTAACAATAGCTATTTCCAAAACATGTTTGGTAGGACCATTAAAAAAATAATAAGAAATTTATTAAAGCAGGTGTCGTGTGAGAAATTCCATATACTTTATTGTGAAGGATATGAGCGGACAAAATATGAATGAACAAAAATAATACTAGATTTTGAATAACCCCCTCCCAAAACTAAGAGGAAATAGGGTCATTTACGAACGGCCCAATTTAATCTTCCATTTCACTTCTGAGAACATTTGACTTCTGAAACTTTGCGGTATTGATAAAATCACATTCACGTTCAATGTGCCTGGTTTCATCACAGGTTTTATGTTTATATATGTATATGTGTATGACTTTTTCCCATTTGAACTTACAGTGAACGACGGGCCATGCACAATAGACGTTTCATAGTCCATGTAGTTGTCCCAGAAACCCCACAACAAAACTCCTTCCACGTTCTTGTGGCTAAAGTACATTCTCAGCACGTTCTCGTACCTATAAGCAGGAGGAAATAAAACACTAAATTAAAGAGATATCACAAAACACTAAAATGAAGAGATATCACAAAACAATAAAATAAAGAGATATCACAAAACACTAAAATAAAGAGATATCGCAAAACAATAAAATAAAGAGTTATCACAAAACACTAAAATAAAGAGATATCACAAAACAATACATCACAACACGATAAAAATGTTACCAAGGGGAACGAATTTTGAAATTACATGTAATCTTTTTTTTTCTCTCTCATAGTTAATAAATTACACGCGATTATGGTTTGGCTGCTAATTTAATGCTGTCAGATATTTTAGATCTGCCTACCATGATGGTAAGGTAAAATTTACCAAAAATACGAAGTGTGTTCTATATACATTGTATTTAAAATTAAATAATAAAGTAGGGTTTTGCTTTGTAATCTTAAAATTTAATTGTTTCATATCAAACACAGGATACCTTTTTTTTTAATGTATTCTTGAAGATGCAAAGCAAATACGACAATAAGATAATTTATTTCCGGGCTATGCTTTGTGTTTGTAAGTTACAAAATAACGATTGACCCTACCAACGACTGTGACAAAATAACGATTGACCCTACCAACGACTGTGACAAAATAACGATTGACCCTACCAACGACTGTGACAAAATAACGATTGACCCTACCAACGACTGTGACAAAATAACGATTGACCCTATCAACGGCTGTGACAAAATAACGATGAACCCTATCAACGAGTGTGACAAAATTACGATAGACCCTATCAACGACTGTGACAAAATAACGATGTACCCTATCAACGACTCTGACAAAATAACGATGGACCCTATCAACGACTGTGACTGTGAATTGTGAGTCTCAAACCTTACCACGTCGCCCGCTTTGTTTCGTCCTGGGCCGCAATGTCGAGTTCAGTGACCCACAGCGGAAGTCCGGCACTTCCGAGAACGTCAAGTCGGTTCTGAGAGTAAATTAAGAAAACAGTGGACAGTGAAGCGTCTTAAACGAAATATAATCAAAGATGAATAACAAGCAGACCATCATGGAAGAATTAAAATATTTGTATGATTGCTTTAAAATCTTTAAAAATTCACGCGTAAAAGTAAAAGGGTTGAAAAAACAAGTTTGTATCATAACTGCTCTGAGTGTTTATACTTTGACAAGAATCATGTCCGGCTCGAGGTTCTTAGTGTAGTGACTCTGAATTCCCACACCAGCCAGTCCAATATTGGCGGCCTTGAATCGGTTGATTTGGTACAAGTAGGCCTGAATACCGGCAGTGTAAGTAATGGGAAAAGACAAAGTTAGTTAAGAAAGAAAAAATATATTAGATTGCAATTAAAGCAATGTTCATCATTTAGACTCAACCAAAATTCGACAAGGGTTTATTTCTTTTGCTTATATTTCGTACATATTTCATGCTTTTCTTTGTTTCAGCATTGGTTAGAAAAAATAAATTTTGCTTAACGATAAGGAAAAAAATCCTTGGTCTAAAATATTAGTTAAAAAACTGACATTTTAACAAGCCACGTGCACAATTTTAAATGTGGACATTGCGATAGGCAGGGAAGTGTAGTAAAGCTTGATTACGACAATGTGCTGAATGAAAGCATAACACGCTATTCAAACTTTGAGATAAAGGGAAATCGTTTTATTTTTTACTCAGTAGTTCGGTAAACATTCAAGCTGACGTACCCTGGTGGCGAGTCCCTGGGCCACGACGTTGTAGTCGTTGAGGAAAAGCTTCGCCGCTGGGTCGGCTGCGTGCGCCGCCCTAAACATGTGTTGGCCGATCGAGTCGTCGTTGACTTTCGACTCGTAGAAGTGCCCGTGCAGGTCCTCGTTGTAGATGTCCCAGTGGTCGAGTCTGAGATTCGTAGAGAGTATCGTGAAAACTACATGAAACTTGAATTACCCTAAATATGCCGATGGGTGAGTTAGTCATAAAATTGAGAATGGGATATCCTTGAATTTCAGAAGCCTGCAATTTCATAATTTGTGGATGTCCAGATATTAAATTATAGAAACTTCAAAAACACTTTTCAGTAATGATTCTTTATATTGGTGGATTTAAAAAAAGGATAAGAAAAAAAAGAAGAAGCATCGAAAAATAATACAAAAGCCATGTCAAGACGAATGAATCGAAAAAATATTTTGTTTCCATAATGAATCTATGATTCTTTTTCAACTAAAAATAAATTTTTAAACAGAAACTTAAATCGCTTAATAGTTTAAAATATTAAAATTAATACCCGTAGTGGTAAATGTGGTTAAAATTATAGATTTTAATAAACATAATATTCACTGACTTTCCTTTGGTTATGTTCATCATATATTTTATGTGATTGTCGACAGTGGTCCTCAGCGTTTGTCCGGACTGAGGCGTCACCCAGCTCGGCTCGTGTCCAGGGACCGCCCAGAACATGCAGTGCCCTCTTACGTGCAAACTGGGATGGGAAAAATAATAAATACCTTGTAATGAGGAAAGGCGTCATAACACATGGCCCTTTTTCCATTTTTTTATTTTTGCGCCGTCACCAGGAACAGAGTTCAGTTTTTCACTGACATCGTATTTTAAAAATTTTTTATGTTGGACTCATATACACCCAATCCAAAAGTCCTTCGTCGGGTCTTTCTTTCCCAGAATCGTACATCAACTTATCGCAGCACCCACCCCTTGCCAAATTTATGTGCTAATAAGATGACAAACTAGAGTACACAAGTTAGCCTGTTAATTACACTAATGACTAGGGTTAATACATCAGGTTTTTTTTAACAATGTGAAATTAATTAATTGCTTTTATTTTTATGCCCTCTCAACAACTCACCCAAGTCTTTTGAGCTCAACTGTAGCGGCAACGGCCTGGGAGAAATCAGGATGTTGCTAATAGGGGGAGGGGGGTGTACGAAATGAAGAAAGTAATTCAAGTACAAGTTCTGATTTAACTAAATTTTTGTAAATAACATCAATTTACATAGTTTAATTTAAATACTAAATGATTAAGATTAAAATAAATTTTAAAATTGTGGTCGGGTTATGGGGTGGGGCGGGGGGGTTAAGAGTCAACATCTCTGTTTGGCACTTGAGACTATATTTTGTTCCCAAAATATTGCTTTTCAAATTTACTGTGCTTATGGTTTGGGGGTAATTGATGCAAGACAAATAAAAATCGTTTGAGGACCACTTCTTTTTTTTTAAGTTTAAAAAAAAACTTTCGCAAAATATATGTAAATTATTTGACTGACGTCTAACATTTGACGCACCGGTGTGCCCTTATCAAAAGTCCATTTGTAGTCCTGCAGGACCGCCCAGTTGAACATGTAGGTGAGGATGTCCTTGTATTTCTGGTGGCTACTTCCGATCATGTAGTCGGCGCGCATCAGTGAACCGAATCCGAAGAGATGCTTCTTGAGTTCAATCTGCAAGAGAATTTTGACAAAGCGGAAATGATTTAGTCGGCAAACCACGTTAAGGAGATTGCGGTATTAATCAATGATTTTTTAAACCAACATTACATAGTTCGTCTCATACATTAAAGACGCTCTTTCTATAAAAAAAATTAATTAAGCCTGGACCGGATTCAAATTTTTGAAATGCAGCCGAAGCCGGATTTGGCCGGAATTATGAAGTGAAATCCTGCAGGAGCCGGATTTGTAAAAATGGCCGGATTCCGGATTTGCCGAGGCAGGAGCCGAAATTCGGTACACCCAAAAAAAATATATTTCTTTTTAAAATTCTTTTTAAAATTCTTTTTAAAAATATGTAAATACCATTTCTTAAAGAGCTCTTAATGTAATTAAGTCATATTGAAGATATTATTTGAATTTTCTGTAGACTGATGGTTAAGTGTATAATATTGTGGACACGTTGCATTCTTTATTATATATAAACGAGCAACAAAGCCCGTCCAAAGACGTTCCTCAACCTTCGGTGGCATGTTTTTGTAACTCCCCCCCCAACAGCCGTCTCGACTGGCATACATGTGCATCACCTCAAAAATACTATTGAATTTAGTTAAAATAAATTAATCGTAAAAACAGAGCTTTTGACTATAAATCCCAACGCGCACAACTCAAAATAAAGTCTTGGAAGAAATACTGCACCAAAAATAACTCGTTTTGAACGTCCGCTTAAACGTATTCAATATGATTGGCTGTGGGAGTCATATGTGTTTGAGGGACCAATCGCTATACTATAGATGACCGAACAGAACGGACAGAAACTTGCCTTTTATTATATAGGATAACTTACCCTAACTTTGACGTCATTGGGGTTGTAGTTGGAGTCGAGGTGAAAGCTGTCGAGAAATTGAAACATTGGGAAAACTTAGACGATTTGAGTTTAGGAAACGTAGAGCTGCACTTGCAGATCTATTGTGAAGATCTATAAAGGGGATTGCGTGGGGTTTGATTGAACCACTGTTCCGCAGATGTCGTCAATTCAAACAAGGTTTATTTTTGTAAGCCTATTCAAAGCTGACATTGTCGTGTGTTTTCCCACCCATATATAAATAAATAAGTTTACATTCAATAATATCTAACACTACTTTAATTTTTTTTAAATAATTTTTTTTAAAGACTGAGTTTTTTTAATGGGTGAAAATGAAATGCATCCATCACAAGCTCAACTTTAAAAATGTTACTAATTTTTGTAACAAAAATACACTTGTAACAAAAAATAGATTTTTAAAAAAACCTAACCAATTACGCTATTGTTACTAAATTGCGATATCTCTCTCAGCGCAGACAACGTGTTAATGATTTAAATAGAAACCTAGTCTAATATCTAACTCAGGGGTCGGGAAACTTTTTTGTCTGAGAGAGCCATAAACACCACATATTTTAAAAACTAATTATGTTAGCGCTATACATTGTGTTTGAAACTAAAAATTCAAGTAAATGTGTGCATTTTGTGTAATTTCAACACTAAACATACAATAATTATGTCTCTGAATTCTTTTTAACAACATTTTTATGCTGTTTTTTTTTCTTAAATATGCAATTAATATGTAGATCAAATGAGTCTGGATAACCTTTTTTTTATAATCGAATTTGTCTGAGAGCCAGATGCAGCAATCAATAGTGCCACATCTGGCTCGCGAGCCATGGTTTCCCGACCCTTGCTCTAACTCATACAAACTCTGGCACTTAACTGCTACCAAACTATTCTCACATCAGGCCGTGACTCACTTGAAGTGAATGTTGCTTTTTCTGTTGGCCTCGATCCTGGCGTTGGCCTCCGCCTTCCAGTCACCGCTGACGACGATTTCGTTTAACGACATGTCGTCAATGTAGAAGTCAGCGCCCGGGGTAGGGCCCTCGACGTACACTCGTGCTTGTATGTATTCTTTGCGAAATCGTGCATAGAGAAAACATATTTTTTGATAATATACCATATTTCAGGAATCGCTCATACATCTTCTAATATGAAAATCTGCTTCGCTGACTTTTGATCTAATGTTCAGATTATGCGTGATAGAGATTTTGTGATGACAAATTTAATAAAAGCTTCTCAAATCATAAACTCTATGATCATTATTGAAATAAGGTTGCATCGCGCTGATAGGATTGAGAGGAAATGGCTTTACAGCCTTCAATTTTTAAATTTTTGTTGACTACTATTTAATTCATCTTTAGGTTTAGTCGCATTATCGAATTATTTTGAAGTGTAATCACTCAAACAGTGTTCGCCATGACTTAATTTTTTTTTAATCATCATCGTCTGCTAACTACATACCTTTGTTTTGTACTTTAAAATTCCCGCCGATCTGAACCCAGTTATCTGCTGTCGTCATGTAGGAATGCTCGGAGACCCGGATGTACTCGTCAGGTCCTGAATTGTGACGTAATTTTACAAGGGCCGTAGTCAGACATGTACTTTTATGAAGAAATACACAAATACAGCCAACTCATAGCCCCCCTCACATTATGAGAACAGAGCCATCTCCTAATTAAGATTGTTGCCCTTGGTTCCAATTGGCTAACGTCACTTCTCAAAAAGTTAATATTAAGTCATTGTTTACTCAAGTGTAATGCTGATTCTTTTCTGCATATAAATAATCTTTTATGGTCTGTATTCACGTATGAAATAACAATTTTCACGGATATTTTTTATCCGTCTCCATAGCAATAGATTAATAGATTAAGTAAACATTGATTGCAAGACAGTATCACGAATTAATTTATTTTAAAAATATCTATAATTACATTACAATTTTTTTTTCCAAATATTATTTAGTATATTTTTATTTTAGACGTAATCAGATTACTTGAAACGAGTTTCAGAGAAAAACTGTAATGATTATGTAACAAAACCAACGTGACAGCGACATGCGAAAGCGTCTGTTTTACTATATTTTGAATACACTCCATAAACTTTAAGAAAAAAATTATTCTGAGAATGTAACTGATCATATACTGACCACCACTTTTCGGCTTCAATTCTACAGTGATCACGGGCTCTTGGTGCGTGGTGACCCCTAGGACGAACTTGATGTAACCGGTGATGGTGTAGTAGCCACCAGGCTTAAGGTGGACGATTTGGCCCGGTCCTTGGTTCGTGTTGGTTCTGGACGGAGATTAAATCTTTCTTAAACTAATTCCAACTACTTGCGCATAATAAAGGCGGGTTAACAAACTTCGACAACCACTCGAACTGTAGAGGAGGTCAGAGATTATTTATTAATCCAGTAAATGACAAAGATGTCCAAATTATGTTTTTGTGCTCGGCCATCTCAGAGATGCAACTTTATGAGGTACTCATCGCGGACATCTACCCGAACCAGTGTTGGATTTACCTATTTGCTTAGCAGGCTCTAGCTTATGCCCCCCCCCCTTCTTAGGGGCCTACGGTATTTTTCTCCATATTTGGCACTGACATAGAATATCTGGATTTCAAAAGGGCCCCCGTATCTCAAGTAGCTTAGGGCCACCATCAAGTCTAAATCCGGTCCTGACCCTTACACACTCATTCAATAACTTTAAAATATCTTTGGAATTGATTTTTGCTACAGACATGAATCAAGATACTTTACTTCTGTAACTATATTTATATATTTAATCATCAACATACATAATTCCCGTAATGGGTGTAATGCTTCTTGGATGTAATGCTGATTTGTTCAATAGTGCCCACCAAACATTACTGCACCAAACATAACTCTTTTCAAACGCTCCGCATAAAATTGTTCAATATGATAATAAATTAATCAAAAAATTTTTAAAAACTTTAAAAACAAGTTTATGACTATAAATCCTTTATGAACGAGACATAACTAACAGAAGGTTCATTTATAATACCATAAGACCATCCAAAAATACAAAATTGTAGTTACGTGTCGTAAAACATGTTTAATATAATGCGCACCGATCAGGAATATGTTTATAAACAGTGTTGTCAATAAAATACGCTCTTATTGCGCGACAGAAAGGTTGTTCAATCTAATATGCACCGCGACACTCTATCTCAAAAAATAACATGATACATAGAGATAAATAAAATAGTCTAAAAAGTCATTAATTTAATGATAGTACATGCGATCGATCTGAAATGTTGTTTTTATCATCGGTACAAAAGTGCCTGAAATTTTTTTAGCTCGCTAGCTTACGAGGAAGTGGGTTAAAAATATATTTTAAAAAATTGGCGACAAGCAAGCAAACAATCAACGAAACATAAACCACGAGTTAATATAAAGGATTTAAAAATAAAAATAATAAATGAAAGTTCTGTATTACGTTATTTTTCAATCTGATGTGTATTTATTTTGAAAACTTCCGTCATTTTTGTCGGGTGATACGCTAGTGTATATATAATGCGCCATAATTCTTTTGTGGATCTAGATATCTAGATGTAATGCGCTAACAGATATAGTCACCGGACTGCTTATCAGATCTTTCCCCATTAATTACCTCTACCCGCTCAAAAATTTAGCATTCAAGCCCTTGAAGTTTATATTGCAATGATCTTCTCTTCAGATCATAATAATTTACGACACCTCTGTTTCTAACGAACTATATATTTAAATTTATCATCCTTCACTATATAAATATCAGCTCCAACCAGTGGAGCTGGAACGGAGGAGTTTCAGGAGAGGCGGTCACCGCCCCCCCCCACTGGAAGTCACAATTGCAGCATCATTTCACTAACCATCTTAATTAAAGCATTAGAAACACTAGAAGCACAAATTCTGAGACAAATTTTATAGTTAATTAAAATGAATTTAACTTATTATTGTTGCTTTGGTACACACAAAACCACTGGTTACTTACCGTCCCGAGCATTTGATCGCCGCGTTACCGCTGTGGACGTGCGTGGTGTCGGTACTCATCGTGAAGCCGTAGCTGTGCCAGTTGGTGATGCCGTTCTCAAAGCCGGGATTCAGGAGCAGCTCACCGGAGCCCAGCGCGAGGCACAGAGACAAAGCCACCAGCAGCGTCATCCTCTCTTGTAACTCCACCATGTTAGACCCACAGACAAAAAAATGATTATAATTATAATTCTTCTTCTGTCATGTCGCCGGCTTATAAAGTCCAAATCTTATCGATAAAAAAGTATAAACGTAATGCATTTTCACCAGTGCTTCTCACACTATTCCGTGACGAAAGAAAAGTCAACTGGAAAAAAATTTACCAAGGGTTTAAGATATGCAAATAAATATTAAGCGCATTTTTTAGTTTTAAATACTACTAGAATCAGACTAAAAATAATAATAAAATGATAGGCGTAACGGAAATTCATGTTTTTTTTAAAAATCAGAATCTCTTATTTACTCCTCCACAATGTCTGCTCACTTTTGCATGAAGCTTATAGCTGACTTATGAATGACTGTCTTTTGGAAAATTAATTT
The DNA here is from genome assembly GCA_944989445.1 of Ampullaceana balthica. NCBI lineage: Eukaryota > Metazoa > Mollusca > Gastropoda > Lymnaeidae > Ampullaceana > Ampullaceana balthica. The sequence continues at coordinate 418,730 of CALYLW010000292.1, read as the reverse complement.
TTTATAACTCTATTTTTTATAAATTTGAAACCTTTTAAAGAAACATGGCAACGATCATTTCTTTTAAATTTATTCATGATTCTGTTTGAAAGATATTAAATTGTCATACTGAAGAGCCACATATTAAAGAACCACTAACTTACGCAAAATAGAAAGATAACATTAATGGTTCAGATAAATAGACATTGTGTAAAAATCTTTCTTTTTTTTAAATTCCTAATGTTTTCTGTAGAAATAGGGCAAGTATCCGTGACCAAAGAACTCTTCGAAAAAAAAATCACCTTTACCCGTTTTACTTTTTTTTTACTTAAAACCTTGAGTGTTGATTAGATTTTTATTTTGTTCAAACCAAAATCTCTGTCATTGCAGTACAGACAAACCAAACACGATTTTAAAATAAAATATGCTGTTTCTGCAAGGAAAAAGCACCTAAAAATAATTTTAATAATAATAATAGTAATAACCATTAGCTTATTTTGGTTCTATTTATCTTATGCAATGTTCAATTATGTTTTATTAATCTCACATTGTTAAGACGACACTTCGGCTAGAAACCATTGAACAAATTTAAAGTTTTCATACCAGTGATTCGGTGTCTTGATCTCCCCACTTTTTTCGTAATCATCATCCCGTAAAAAAATATTTAAAAAAAAATTTCATTTACTTAATAGACAAAAGAGCAATGTAGGTATGCCAGTTCTTAAAATGGAATATATCCATATGACGCCATTTGAACGGCTTCAGTTTGGTATCCCCTCATCAGAGTCCTGCACGAACTTATAGAATGACAGACGATTAGTATATAATTATTTTTTTTAAATGTTTCTAAAAATTCTAAATCTTTACTTCCTTAAAAAGTTTTGGTTTGTCCAATGTATTGGAAACACTTAGAGCCAAGCGAGATAAATGTGTTTTCCTTTTCTCCTACTGCTTCAATCTAGAGATGAATATATAACATGGCAAGGTTGATGTGCAGAACAATGAACCTTGTTTACTGTGTGCACTTCAACTGTGCAGATTTTTAAAAAAAAATATTAATAATAAAATCAAAACTACATTAAAGTACAAAAAAAAATTAATTCAGAAGAGTTTTTGTCTTGCTTTGTTTTCTTCTATTTTTCATGCGCCAAAAAACCCTGTATAATTTTTTTTTAAATTCATTTCCAGCAACATTTTCAATCTCAATCCTTCTCATCTGGGTCCGTAGCTTTCGATCATCAGTATCATACAATGCAACTTATGTGTTGCATATGGTTTCTCATTTCTATCCCCGAAATACGACATATCTCATTGTTACTTTTTTAGACAAGATTTTCGTAAAACGATTTTTTTTTGGCATGCTTAAAGAAGTACAATACGTTTGCAAAAAAATAATAATAATAAGTATAGTAAATTTGAAGAAAAAAAAATTGTCTCTAAGATGACTCAAATTAACGTAGAATTTACAAATATCTGTTGGGGTAAGTCCTAGAAGAATACCCTGTTATACGAATACCATCTTCATGAAATTGGTCCTAAAAATATAGATCTACCTGCGGATATATCTTCTGAAAGATTTCCGACATAAAATGGCACAGAAGCAAGAGGAAAGAACAACCTGGAAATAATTTTTTTAATATCTATTTTCTACAAAAACAATCATAGAAAGTGAAACCAATTTTTTATAATATTTTTTTGCAAACTACTAAGTACACGACGTAATTGTTTTTAGAATGAGCTCGAAATTCTATCTTTATTCAATTCTTCTTTGTATTTCAAACGTATCCAATGATTTCTCAATTTTCCTGCTTCGTCTATTTAATTTCTCCGCTGGACCTCGCTCGTAAAATCACATTTCTGCCGTTTCCAACGTCGCCCAAAAATAAATGAATAATTTCATACACAAACCTTCGTCTTCTTTTTTTCGGGGGGAGGGGGGTGGCCTAATTTATTTAGTAACTTAATATATTTTTTTCCCTGCTTTTGAAATACATAAAAAGGCAGATAGACATTGCATATCCGATCACATACAAACGTATTCTACTATCGAATGTCACCTGACATATATCAAAGTAACAACATGAAACTTTACCTTAATTGTTTCGCTTACTCCATGAACATTGAATACCACTGTCGAGTACCAAATCATATGTTTGAGAATCGTTTTATTTTAGAACCGTTGGGGGGACAATTTCAGAGGTAATGTGAGTAGTGTGAGACACTATCTTTGGAGGGACAAAGATTTGGAAACGCTGGTGATAGGTCAGCGAAAGTTTAGCAGGACGAAATAGGATACTTAGGCTAGACCAATTTTGGAGGGATGCTATACATTTTACTTGGGTTAGACAAAGTCTGAGAATCGGATGTTGCAGGGGTCACCCAAAAGTTATTGGAACGTAGGGCTTAACCAATAAGAATTAAGTTTGTCACATGTACCATCCATGGGACGAAAGGTTCAACCAATGGGAATTTAGGGCAGGCGTGGGTGAGCGGTCTTTATATACTGGGACATAAGACACATTCGCTCTCTGCATTCCAAACCCTTGTAGGACGGGTCTTGAGAAGGGAGCCTTGCTGGTGTGCAGGTTGGACTTAGATTATACTTAGGATAGTCAAATGTATTATTGTTATGTTGAAGTAGATGTAGTATTCTTTTATATACTGTATATTCATTAATTGGTTATTCAGTTTAATGACAATTTATGTGTATGTTATTTCAGCAAGTAAATGTAGGGTAGTGTACCTACAGTGGAGCAAGTAAGTGTAGGGTAGTGTTACCTACAGTGGAGCAAGTAAATGTAGTGTAGTGTTACCTACAGTGGAGCAAGTAAGCGTAGGGGCTAGCATAGCCAAGCTTACGTAGTATAGAAGTTTGAGCACCAGATGTGCCACTGGCAAAAGTGGGCGAGACAACCCTGAGCCGGACAGAAGACTATACTGTTAGTAAACAGTGCAGCCAGCTGTGACGCGGTCAGTCACTGGAGTCGTAGAGGGACGTGGTGTTACCGGCCTTACAGACGATGAATGGGTTAATAGCATCGCTGACCACTGAGGCGGAACATGGACTGACCCCGTGACCTGAGACAGTGTGTGATGTGAGATCGGCAGACATACAACAGGAGCTGGCCGATTAAGAAGTCATAGAATGTATTTGTGAAGTTAAGTTGTAATCTGATTGTATTTACTATTTGAGTTATTGAGCTATAGTCTATACATTATATTGTGGAATCTATTCCAATGTGTATTTATATGATTTACTTAATGTAATTAAATATTCTCTCTGTTGTGTACAGAGGTGTTTTGTGTGCTTATTTATATGTATTAGGTATTGTAGCGTAGTTCTATACTAATACTTAATACTGGGGGCTAGAGCCGATTAGATGTAGATACTAGAAAGATAACATTTGTAAGTAGTCTGGGAGCTCAATTAGCATCCCGTAATCTGTAACCCTAGACAACAAGAGTCATATACAAGTATTGATGTCTATAGAATATATAGTCCACAATATTTAACAGTGGTATATAGACATCTGTTGTATCCATCGGTGTTATGTTTCCATATACAGTAAATTCAGTTCTTAACTTTGGGAGCACGTCCCCCAGTTCGTAACATTGGGGATCTCGTCCTAAGCTAAATTATTAAGGGCTTTTGGACTTAGGGACATTTTTTATTCTGAAGTATTATTCCTAGTTAATTGATTACTATTTTCTAGGGCTGTTATCGATTAATTTAAATTTAATCGTTAACTTTTGAAAAATTATCGATTAATTAATCGATAATTTCGATTAAAACCAAAAATAGAAATTTATGACGTCATTAAACTGAACATTTCTCACGGACATTGAAAATTAAGAATATTTTGAACTAAATTTCATGACAATGTGTTGATACTTGATTTGTGCTGAAGGTGGTACGTCAGCGATGTATTTGATCCTTTAAAAGAGAATTGTTTATGGCAGTGGACACAGAAAATGTTTTCACCATCTTCGACTTTGCCATCCGCAATTAACTTAAAAACAACATATTTGCTCAACTTTCTAGTTATATGTTTAAATTTAACTGCGCTGATGCTGTCAGCAGGGCCGTCTTAACGCATAGGCCCGTTGGGCATTTGCCCGGGGGCCCACGAGCATATGGGCCCCATGGGAATATGTTTATTTATATATATTATGTATATTCATTTTTTATTCCTGCGGGGGAAGGGCCCAACACTATATTTTTGCCCGGGGGCCCAAAATGGTGTAAAGACGGCTCTCGCTGTCAGACATTTTATAATTGACGTCTGCCGGTCAACATATATTAATAAAATAAATTTTAATATTACGCGGGAGATGTTTGTACGTAAAAAAATTTATATAAATTATTATTAATTATTAATAATTTATTATTTATTTCTAAAAATTTTTTAAAAATATTAAAAATATTTGCTTAAATTTTAATTGAATTTTTATCGATTAAAATTATTTTAATCGATATTTAATCGATAAAATTTTTAACGATTAATCGAGAGATTAATCGATAATTTCCGCAGCCCTACTATTTTCATAAATTAGTGAGTGATTATATTTGTTGGAAATATATTATCATGTACTAATTGATGATTATTTTAATTAAAAACAGCGCAACTCTGACAACACCACCTGTTCCTGTTGTGAGTCAGGCTACTAGACGGACAAATTTACGTAGACCAGACAGAGCAACGAACCAGGACCGAGCAGGTTCAAGAGTTCAAACTCGCCCCACCAGCGTGAAGCGAATAAAGGGAAACACATTTCAGGGGGAGGTAAGGAAAGTTTGCTATTGTCCTCACAGTTTACAATTTAACAGAGCCACTTGTATTTGCTTAGTTCTTAGAATAGTACTGTGTGTTATATTTTTACGTTTAGAATGTGCAAGAGTAATGTAATCTGAGTTCGTATGCCCGTAAGAACGATAGTAATTTCGTTGGGGACTCCTATTACATTTTTTCTAGACAATACTAGTAATATATAGGTTAGTATATATTAGCATTTTGTTGAGTCTTGTTTTGTAAGGCAAGGTATTGTTACTTGATTTTCTGTGTTCAAAGTCTTTTGAAACACTTTTAGAAATGTCTTTTCTTCCGACATTGTCAATGTTGCATTTGGGTAAATCTGTAGAAGATTTTAGATATGAAGCCACAGAAATGGGTTTCGAAGAAATAGAAATAGAAATTTTTATTCAGGAAGAATCAGTGAGACAACACTTTGAGAAAGAAATAGCAAATTTACTACAGAAAAGACACAAGTTACTTGAGGAACGGAGTACAGGACTAACAGAGATTCATCGAGAACAATTGACTAAAATAGATCTATTGATAAACAAAATAACTTATAGTTCAGATCTAAAAGAAGAAATACAACAGGAATATATAAATGAAAAAGAAAGAACAAGAATATTTGAACAAAAAAGTTTAATGCAATTAAAAGAAGTAAGGTTCGAAATAGAGGATAGAGAACGAGAATTCGAAATCGCGTTAGCTAAGATTTCAGAAGACATTACAAGAAAATGGTTAGTGAACAAAGACAAAGAGAGTCTGTTGACAAGGAACAGTGAAACTAAGGAAGAAATGTTGACCTTTGGTCAAGAACGATGACCAAAAGGGGTCAAAAATTAGACACAAAGAGAGGCACGCTAAAAAATCAACAAGTACAAAGGTGACACCTTTAGTTGAGACAAAGTTGTTAAAAGTATCAGAAAGAAAGACAGACAACTGTAAGTCAAGGGTATCCGCAGCAAGGGGGGATAACGGTAGGACGGACGCGGGGAACATAAAATACAATAGGCTCAGGCAAGCCACAGCGACCGTGAAAATGAGCAATATGGAGGGGGGTCAGGGTGAAGTGACCGTGACGGATGGAGTAGGTTTGCGTCTTTGTGGGTGGGGCCAACAAAGCGCACAAGACTTAACGGGAGAGACCGTTAGAGTTAAGGTAGGGGGAGACAAGCGCACAAAATCGGTCAAAGAGATCAATGACATGCCGACCAGAGATGGTCACAGGTACAGGAAGGATTTGGGTCAAGGTGAAGTTAATGATCCCAAAAGTTTGCGTCTCAGGGACAAAGGCAAACAGACCACGCGAGAGTTAACGCGGTGTTGTGTTAATGAGGTAAAGGAAGGAGAGATGGATTCAGGAAGAGAATTGTGTTGTTCAAAACAAGAGTGTCTTGTTGAATGCTTATGCTTAGGCATTGATGAACTGGTAAGAAATGAGTTTGTATCAGTGAGTCACGAGAATCTTGACTTTGCTGATAGTTGTATTGGTCTAGAACAGACTAAAACTGATTGGAGTATTACTAGTAGGCAAAGAAAGATCCAGCAGTTAAATGTGGATGTTAAGTGTGAGAAGGTGAGTACGTTCAATTTGAGTTACAATTTTGTGCCGCCCGCAGTACTTATGAAGTTGCAAGTCAGACGTACACCAGCCACGATGGACCATAGGCTAACAGGTAAGCCAACTGTTAGATATGGGTGGCCTGTTCATTGTAAGAGTATGCTGACATGGCAAACTTTTCATTTAATGAATATGTTTCATTTAATTCATGAAAATATTTCTTCAAGTGTAGATATGCCCAGAACGGGGATAGGCACATTAAATGTCGCAGGGGAGAAAACTCTTGAACTTTTAAGTATCTGACTTACTGAACTGGACCGTTGATACGACTATGAGTTTGACTATGATTTTTGTTTTGGAACTTTAAAGATTTGATTTTGTTTTTAATTCTGAAAATATTTACTTAGCACTTATGAGTGTTTATGACTGTTAAAAATATGATTGGAGTACTATACTCATCTATTTTTTGGAATAATTTGAATTCTCGCTATTTGCAGCATCTGTGTTTAATAAGCTTGTTGATATTCTATAACTAAAGATTAGTATACACTTTGAAACTTGCATGTTTGAATTACTTTAAAAACTTGTTGTTTTTCAGGAACATTTGGCCTTAGTTAATTTTATGGATGTTTTATAACTAATAGAGTCTTAGTAAACCACTTTGAATGTAAATGGGTTAAGTTACGTTCAATACTTGGTTGTTTGCAGGATATTTTTGCTTAAATAATTTGGATGAATACTTTTGAAAAACAGTTGTTTTTTCAGGATTTTTCTGCTTTATTGAGATGATATTGCTACAATGTTTATTGATGCTTTGAACTGTAGTTGCTTATGAATATTTGTGGAAACAGATTTAGTTATGAATACTTTGAAGAAGTTTTAAATGTGTTAATACTTTGAAACTTAAATTGTGCTTCAAAAATGAATTGTTTTACTGAAATTGTCACTGACATGTTGTGAGTAACTGCTTTTGAAAGCATATAGTAAATATAAGAAGCACACTTCAGTATACATACTTTGATGATACCTAATTGCATATGATGCTCTAAAATAATTGAATGCTATCTAACTTTTAAAATAAAAGTTCTTATATTAATTAATTCTATTTTCTCGTTTCAGATAGGCGTATAATGTTAAAATGTTATAACTACTAGTTAAGACTTGGTGATTATAGAGTTACTAATATTGTTATGAGTGAAGATATGTATTGAATATACATGATTTACTGCTTGAATTCATATTTTATAACTTTTAGTTGTTTGATGTTGTCATTGGTGACATTGTATTAGTAACATTGTATTAGTAATGTTTGGTCATGTGAACGATGAGAACTTAGTATGATATTTCATAACCATGTTATTTTGATAGATCATGATTTTGAGTACTCAACTTTAACTTTTAGGTGTGACAATACAAGTATTGTCAAAGAGAAGAAGGGGGGAGTGTCGAGTACCAAATCATATGTTTGAGAATCGTTTTATTTTAGAACCGTTGGGGGGCAATTTCAGAGGTAATGTGAGTAGTGTGAGACACTATCTTTGGAGGGACAAATATTTGGAAATGCAGGTGATAGGTCAGTGAAAGTTTAGCAGGACGAAATAGGATACTTAGGCTAGACCAATTTTGGAGGGATGCTGTACATTTTACTTGGGTTAGACAAAGTCTGAGAATCGGATGTTGCAGGGGTCACCCAAAAGTTATTGGAACGTAGGGCTTAACCAATAAGAATTAAGTTTGTCACATGTACCATCCATGGGACGAAAGGTTCAACCAATGGGAATTTAGGGCAGGCGTGGGTGAGCGGTCTTTATATACTGGGACATAAGACACATTCGCTCTCTGCATTCCAAACCCTTGTAGGACGGGTCTTGAGAAGGGAGCCTTGCTGGTGTGCAGGTTGGACTTAGATTATACTTAGGATAGTCAAATGTATAATTGTTATGTTGAAGTAGATGTAGTATTCTTTTATATACTGTATATTCATTAATTGGTTATTCAGTTTTATGACAATTTATGTGTATGTTATTTCAGCAAGTAAATGTAGGGTAGTGTACCTACAGTGGAGCAAGTAAGTGTAGGGTAGTGTTACCTACAGTGGAGCAAGTAAATGTAGTGTAGTGTTACCTACAGTGGAGCAAGTAAGCGTAGGGGCTAGCATAGCCAAGCTTACGTAGTATAGAAGTTGAGCACCAGATGTGCCACTGGCAAAAGTGGGCGAGACAACCCTGAGCCGGACAGAAGACTATACTGTTAGTAAACAGTGCAGCCAGCTGTGACGCGGTCAGTCACTGGAGTCGTAGAGGGACGTGGTGTTACCGGCCTCCCAGACGATGAATGGGTTAATAGCATCGCCGACCACTGAGGCGGAACATGGACTGACCCCGTGACCTGAGACAGTGTGTGATGTGAGATCGGCAGACATACAACAGGAGCTGGCCGATTAAGAAGTCATAGAATGTATTTGTGAAGTTAAGTTGTAATCTGATTGTATTTACTATTTGAGTTATTGAGCTATAGTCTATACATTATATTGTGGAATCTATTCCAATGTGTATTTATATGATTTACTTAATGTAATTAAATATTCTCTCTGTTGTGTACAGAGGTGTTTTGTGTGCTTATTTATATGTATTAGGTATTGTAGCGTAGTTCTATACTAATACTTAATACTGGGGGCTAGAGCCGATTAGATGTAGATACTAGAAAGATAACATTTGTAAGTAGTCTGGGAGCTCAATTAGCATCCCGTAATCTGTAACCCTAGACAACAAGAGTCATATACAAGTATTGATGTCTATAGAATATATAGTCCACAATATTTAACAGTGGTATATAGACATCTGTTGTATCCATCGGTGTTATGTTTCCATATACAGTAAATTCAGTTCTTAACTTTGGGAGCACGTCCCAACAGTATTTAACAACCACTTTCTTTTAAACAGTGGATATCTTTTTATATGCTTATATTGTTAATCATTCTGACCTCTCCTAGTTCATCTGGCTTCAAGACAAGTTTGTAAATAGTTTCTAAATATTCGTCCCTTAAACGATAATAAACGAATCACGTGTGGAACAGCTGATTCCGATTAAACGAATTTGTGGGGTGAGACTATAGAATTGAAAATAAGGATGTAATTTTTAAAAATAGCGATAAGAAATAGAAATTAGAATATAAACAATGACCTGTCGCATCTAACATCGATCAACACATAAATAAAAGGCAAAGTTTGTTTTAAAATAATAAAAAACGAAAAACGTTTAAACTCTTTATTTCAATAATAAAAATTATACACGCTTAAGATAAGATACTGTGTACAGTTGGATACATTTAATTAGCAGTGTGACAGCGACGTTTTGAACCGCGGTACAAACTTTGTTTTTCAGTTCCAATCTGCTTCAATCTCTTCAGATCTTTTGTGGAACGGGTTTGTCTTGGCGGGAACTTGAATTTGTTCTGTAAGGATGTACAACAATAATACACACGAGTGCAATTTGAGGAGACTTTTTTGGTAACAACTAGGTGCCATTTACAGGATAAACAAAAATAAAGAAAATTAATCGTAACTACGGGACACGGAGCACTGCAGTAGCAGGACAACTGCCGGGCAGTAACAGATCATTTACAGAATTAGTAACAGGGGCGTTACAGAAAAAGTGTACAAAACATCGCTAACAATGCTTTAAACAAGATGACTATCACAATATGATTTTTTTTTAATTTAAGAATATATTTACAATGAATAGTAAAGAATGTATTATTTTACCCTCCCCCAGTCACCACAAAGAAAAAAACAGCTAAAAGGCATTTTTAAAAAAATAATTCTTTTAAAAGCTTTGTTGTAATAAACGAGTTCGTAGATCAAAATTTTAATCCTGATCCAAACTCTCCAACAGGTATAGATCGAAATTTAATCCGTTAATTTTTTTCTGAAGGCCTTTCCTATAATCAAATGATAAAAAACGCTCACGAGGTACTCCGGACAGTGTGACGTCAACGGTCGTGTCCGTCTTGCCCACGAAGAACGACTGCTTCTTGACCGGCTTGTCGTGGTGCAGCACTATGACGTCATAGTTGCCCTGAAAGCCCCTAACGGTAAACGAGGTCCCCGCCGACAACGACCTGTTGACGTGGGTGCTCCACTCCTGTTTGACCAGTTGGAGATAGCTCTCTCCGGCCTTGTCCAGCTGTCGAAGAGATTATTTCAATACAAAAAAAATTTGTTACTTAAAATTGTTCATGACATTTTTTTCTAAAAACTGTTGTTGGTTTTTTCGGGTTTTTTGTGTGTGTGTGTTACTGGCAGTATTGCATATCTTTATCTTTCATTTTTTAATACTTTATACACACGAGAACCTTAATTCCAAGCTGACACTTAGCTTCGCGCCAAAGGAACTTTTGAAACAACACTCTTAAGTCATCGTGGTATACCAGATGGCATAGGCAGTACATCGTGCCCCTACCACCACACCTGTCTATAGCCATAACATTCCTGATGGCGCGAACCCCAGGCAGCGTACCGTGAATCCAGCACCGTGTACCAGAGCCTTGTCGTGGGGCATGTAGTCGTCCCAGAAGCCCCAGAGCAGAACCCCCTCGACGTTTTTGTGGCTGAAGTATAGTCTGAGCACGTTCTCATACCTGCAATGACAAGAGAAAGAACTCTGTCGCTGAACTTCAGTTGCCGGGGTTTTAATGGCGTATCCGAAAATGGATACGAAAAGAAGAATTCTCTAATGTAGAATGTCCGAAAAGAAATTCAGTTTAAAAAAATAGATTAATTAGAAAGGTCTTTCTTGACCAGGTAAAAAGTAACTTTTGAATTGAGAAAAAAATCACTTTACACAAAATCGAACAGTTTTAAAAGCTTGAGTCCTGAAAACGTACCACGTGGCTCGAGTCGTCTCATCGTGGGCGGAAAGATCCAGTTCAGTGATCCACAAGGGCAATCCAGAACTGCCGAGGACGTCAAGTCGATTCTGGGATGTAAAATTAGTGGATGAGGGGGAATGCCCGTGAATATTTTGGTTGATGCTTAAAAGAGAAATCGTGCGGACTTTATAAACTACGCTGAAGCATGTTTGGTAGTGTTTTATCCTAGGGGCTAGGGATTATGTTCACTTTAGAACACTTAACTCAAGCTACTTGAAGCTCAAACAAAATTTTATTTTTTAGCTTTGAAATACAAATATGAAATGTAGATCTTTGTGCAACAGATGACGATAATTGGCAGTAATCAGATATAGCAATACAGGAAGTTCGTCAGTCTGTTTATAACAATCAACAGCACTAATAATAATGAAATTAACAACATTTCTTTCCCTCTTGAAAAATTCTTAATAAAAGATGGATTCACTTGCACAAGTCGCAACGTGATTTATGCAATTCTTTGCAAGAGGTGTAATAAAATTTACGTGGGTGAGACTGGTCGTCGTCTTGGAGATCGGTTTAGAGAACACCTGTATAATATAAATAAACAGGCTCAATGTCCTGTGTCTAAACATTTTAACAGTGTTGACCATAACGGCATATCAGATATTGCAGTAACTGGTATTTTATATGCAAGCAATACCCATGATAGAGTCCACATGGAAAATAGACTCATAAAAAGATTTGGTACGTTGGCTCCATATGGAATTAACCAAATTCATAATTTTACTTAACTGCATAATCTTGTTCCCGTTGTGGTTTTTACTGTAACTTTGGATACTTCCCCCTTTTTTCTATATCCTGTGTCCATGTTTGTTTTTGTTTTTCCTTTCTTTTTATTTAACATAAATATTTTAAAATACAATATGTTTTAAGAATATTATTATTACTTATGTAAGTAATGTAAGAATGTATTTTATGTTGTACTGATGAAGGCATTAGCCGAAACGTTTACTGTCGTATCAGTCTAAAAATAAAGCTCAAATTAATTGTTTTCATTGCACAATTTGTTTGTGTATTTTGTATTTTAATAATAATGAAGAATGATTTCAAACCGGGGGAAAAAACGCAATTCTCGAAAGAAATCCTCTTTACATAAAAAAAAGTACATACAAATTCTCTGCCCAAAAGTGTATAAAGAAAACTGTTACCTTCTCAAATGCAACTGTATTAATATAATATATATTTAACAAGAGGTAACAATTTATAAAATCACGTTGACGCCATAACCGTATATGTTTGAATGACGTGAATTCTTACCTTGACCAGAGTAAGATCAGGTTCCGCGTAGTCGGTGTAGTGACTCTGTATTCCGACACCAGCGAGTCCAACATTTGCCGCCTTCAGTCGGTTTACCTGATACAAGTAAGCCTGGAAGAGGAAACCAAAGAATCCGAATTTTTCCTTAATGGTCGGTTTCTTAAAAAACGTCTAACGCGGCTAACGTGAGATCACTGTAGTTAAAAAACAAATGTTAATGTGAATAATTACTCATCTTGGTACTTCTACCTTCGTGCTACTAATTTTGCAGAACTATGCAGCAGCTCAACTGTAAACCTTACCCGTGTGGAGGACCCCTGCGCCACAACGCTGTAGTCATTGAGGAATAGCTTTGGCGTTGGATCAGCTGCGTGCACGGCCCTGTACAGGTGCTGGATGTACGAGTCGTCGTTCAGTTTCGACTCGTAGAAGTGCTCGTGGAGATCCTCGTTGTAGATGTCCCAGTGGGCGAGCCTGTAATTAATGATGTAGATTATGGAAACTGTCGTGTGAAATACATTTAGATAGAATAACCGCAATTATTCCAATTGGCGATTCGTGCGGTAATACAATTGAGTGTGGGGTATTCAGTGATTTAAATTTAGAAGCTTGAAATTAGGGGATTTGTAAATGCCCCAGCTGGCTTGTTTGATATTCGTAGTTTACGACTGTGAGAAACACTGGGGAATTCATTAACAATTGTTCAAAATGACACTTGAATTAAATTATATTTTTTTAAAATAATGGAATAAAATAAGATTGATTTATTTTTAAAAAAATATTTTTTTACATTTATTAATACGACAGAAGTAAGGTAACAGGTAGGTGGCATAGAGAAGTCCTTAAACATAAGAAGCAAAAATAAACCCCCATAAATTATAAATATTTTTTAAAAATAAGCATTTAGAAAAACCCTACACCTTTAACAGCCTTGTTGTTAAGAAGACATTCTGTTGAAACGGAAAAAATAAAAGGAAGCAGTTTTCTTTCAATGAACATACTTTCCTTTGGTGATGGCCGTCATGTATTTGATGCGGTTGTCGACTGCGTCCTTGAGCGCTTGACCCGATAACCCTTGAACCCAGGTCGGTGTTTTTGTCGCCTTGGCCCAAAACATACAGTGACCTCGAACGTTCAAACTAAAATATTCGTATTGTGAATATCACATATATAATATATATACATACATATATATATATATATATATATATATATATATATATATATATCGAGTGGCATGTGCGCTCGGCTGGCGTACCGATGGTCACGGGTTCGGATCCTTGTGAAGGCTAGGATTTGTTCCCGGGGCCTAGGGCATCCCTGAGTCCACCCAGCTCCGAATGGGTACCTAACATTGGTTAGGGAAATAAAGGCGGCTGGGTAATGCGTGGAACCCTTTTAGCCGAGGCCTGTGAACGCTGCATCAATTGCCAACAGACCAGCATGGTCTGTGGACGCATTAATCTTCTGTATAGAAGGAGCGTCTGTATAGATAAGACAGATAAGACATATATATATATATATATATATATATATATATATATATATATATATATATATATATATATATATACTAGCAGACCCGTCGTGGGTTGCAACGATCTCAGTAAAAAGGAATATATATATAGATAAAAAATAAATTACATTAAGGGTCACCAGGCCCATCAGTTTAAAATATGATGTTCGAAAATCTGTTCATTTCAATCAATTTCATAACAAAAATATAAATATATGTATCTATATTTCTCAATATCGTGTAAAATTGAATGGGGAATACAATATTAAAAATTTAGTAAAAACACATTTAGGGCCCCTAGCCCCGATGAAATGGACATTATGAGATCAGTGCCCTATCGAAATTTAATATAGGCTTTTAAGTTTTTATATACCACGTTTGGTCAAAATCCATTTATTTTCTCATTATCTAACACCTAAAATAATTTATATATATATGTAGATATAAGGAAAACTACATTAAGGGGCTCCCAGGCCCGTTCAATTCAAGATGTACATTTTGAAAACATGTTCATTTAAATTCATTTTAATCATGGATATATTTCTCAATATCGTTAAAAACTGAGTGGGAAATAATATCTTAGAGTATACACAAAAAAAGACATTTGGGGCCCCCGGCCAATTCGATGTAAGATGTAAATTTCAAAATGCTGTTCATTTTAATTCAGTCTCATCATTGATATATTTCTTAAGATCGTTAAAATAGAATGGGAAATAATATCTCAAACACATACGAAAAAATACATTTGGGGCCCCCGGCCCTGAACAATTAAAAATTAGAAGTGCAGTGCCCTTTGTTATTTTAATATGGGCTACCAAGTTTTTATATACCAAGTTTGGTTAAGATCCATTCATTTACTCAGTAGTTAACGCATAAACTCATTTTTATATAGCTCATAAAAGCAAAAAACGACATTAAGGGCCCCAGGGCCCATTTAGTGCAATATGTCAAGTTCAAAACGCCTGTTAATTTCAATCAATTTCATTGTGGATATATTTATCTATATTTTTCAAGATCTTTAATAATTGAATGGGGAATAAAATATTAAACGTTTATGAAATAAGACATTTTGGGCCCCCGGTCCCGAAGAAATGGACATTAGGAAATTAGTCCCTTTAGTATTTCTATATTGGCTACCAAGTTGTTATATACAAGGTTTGGTTAAGATCCATCAATTTACCTAATAGCTAACGCTTAAACTAATTTTTATACAGCTCATATATAAGAAAATAAATCATTTTATGGGCCCCCGGCTCCCCATGAGGGTTAAATTTTGAAAAAAAAGTAGCCAGTGACCATCCCAGGAGCGTACTCAAAAGTCTCCAAAAGTTTCATGGCGATCGGATGAATGGTTTAGTCAGCTATACAAAGACATGCATACATACATACATACATACTTTGATTTTTATATATATAGATATAAGATTAGAAAAAACAACATTAAGGGCCCCCGGGCCCAATCGGTGCAAGAAATTAACTTTAAAATACCTGTTCATTTCAATCTGGATCATGATAGATATATTAGTCAATGCCTTTCAAGATCGTGTAAATCGTACCGGGAATAAAGTATTTAACGCTTACAAAAAAAAAGATTTTGGGCCCCCGGCCCTGAAGGAACGGACATTAGGTGTTGTTCAATGCCATATGGTACTTTAATGTTGGCTATCAAGTTGTTATGTACCAAGTTTGGTCAAGATCCATTCATTTTCCAAGCAGTTAAGCCCTAAACTAATTTTTATATAGCTCATATAAGATAAAATTCTCATTATGGGCCCCCGGCGCCCCATGAGTGTTAAATTTTGAAAAAAAGTAGCCTATTTCCATCCCCGGAGCGTACTCAAAAGTCTCCAAAAGTTTCATGGCGACAAAATGAATGGTATAGTCAGCTAACGGGAATAAAGTATTTAACGCTTACAAAAATAAAGATTTTGGGCCCCCGGCCCTGAAGGAACGGACATTAGGAGTTCAATGCATATGATACTTTAATATAGGCTATTAAGTTGTTATGTACCAAGTTTGGTCAAGATCCATTCATTTTCCAAGCAGCTAAGCCCTAAACTAATTTTTATATAGCTCATATAAGATAAAATTCTCATTATGGGCCCCCGGCGCCCCATGAGTGTTAAATTTTGAAAAAAGTAGCCTATTTCCATCTCCGGAGCGTACTCAAAAGTCTCCAAAAGTTTCATGGCGACCGAATAAATGGTATAGTCAGCTAACGGGAATAAATAATTTAACGCTTACAAAAATAAAGATTTAGGGCCCCCGGCCCCGAAGGAACGGACATTAGGAGTTCAATGCCATATGATACTTTAATATAGGCTATCAAGTTGTTATGTACCAATTTTGGTCAAGATCCATTCATTTTCCAAGCAGCTAAGCCCTAAACTAATTTTTATATAGCTCATATAAGAAAAAATTCTCATTATGGGCCCCCGGCGCCCCATGAGTGTTAAATTTTGAAAAAAAAGTAGCCTATTTCCATCCCTGGAGCGTACTCAAAAGTCTCCAAAAGTTTCATGGCGATCGGATGAATGGTTTAGTCAGCTATAACAGACATGCATACATACATACATACATTCTTTGATTTTTATATATATAGAAGAAGAGATATATATATATATTACACTAGGAATAATGTCGGTCAATCTTTCAAACTAATGAAACTACAAAGTAATTTTAAAAAATAAAAAAGTTAAGTTTAAGATATGTCTAAACGCGTTTTATTTTCCTTTTTTAAATACTACAATTACGGTGGGCATGTGATATTTTTTTATATTTTTCGGAACTTTACTATTGATGTGATAACTCTGGGCTGTGAAGTCTGGATGGACATTAAAATACTAGTTTGTATCATGGGCGTCCATCATGTGTAGTTTTTAAACCTCTGAAGTTAACAAATTGGGTGGGAATCCTAGAGATCTTACAACTTCTGCAAACAGAAAATTTCGCATCAACACCGCCATCTTTAGAAGAGTTATTTCTGATTGATCTAAATAGCTTATAGGCAATGATTAGGGAGACATCTTTTTAAAGAAAATATTATAACATATCAAATAATTTTATATCAGTTATAAAATTAGATTTTTTAAATCAATGATTGAACAATAATTAATGATTTAAAAAACAAACATTCAAGACTTGAATGACTTGAACATTTCAAAATAATTTAGAGTCAAATTAATTTTAAATTTAATGCCATTTATTAAATCTTAATTACAGATCAATTAAAGTGATATTAATTGGGAACTGTTTGACCAACCCCAATACCATAATCCACCGCGCGCACAACCCAATTTTAACAAGATAAGAACTCAGCTGACATACCCCAATTTCTTAAGTTCGTCAGTGGCCGTTAATGCTTGTGAGAAGTCTGGATGACCCTGTAAATTATTGAGGCCAATTGTGAAAAACAGTAAGCCATCAGTAAAAAAATCAGTTGGGAATTCATGGAATTTCATAGCGTGGTAGCTACTAGCAAACTTTCGTTGAATTGAAGTTTTATAAGTCATAACATAGAAATAAATGTAACTACATGACTATCAAGAAAATATGAGGAAATAAAATCGATAATAATTTTTTTTTAAACCTAAAAAAACAAAGTGTTTGACTACAAATCCTTTATATATGAGACATAACTAAAAGAATGTTCATTATAATACGCAGCGCAAGACAATAACAAAATCCAAAATTGTATTTATGTCTCGTAAAGCATGTTTTAATATAATGCGCACTGATCGGGAACATATTTTTAAAAAGTATCTTCAATATAATACGCACCGCACCGCGCGACAGAATGATTGTTCAATATAATACGCACCACGACACTCTAGCACAAAAAATAGCATGCTACATAGAGATAAACAGATAATCTAAAAACTCATTAATTTAATAATTTTACATTCGATCGATCTGAAATTTTGATAGATCATTTTATCTTCGCCAAGAGTCTGCCTGCAAAATTTCAGCTCGCCAGCATATGGCGAAGTGGCTTAAAAATCGATACACATTTTTTTCTACAAGCATGGCATCAAGCAGACACCACGAGTTGATAATAAGGATTTAATAAAAGGACTATTAAATTTAAGTTAGAATATTATTGTGTAAATGTGTTTTTATTAATTAAATACTGCACTTATATCACTGACCACGTCAACTGAATGAGTATCAACTGAACTTACAAATCTGCCACCCATCCCCAAGCCACAATCACACACACAAATATACACACAACACTTACGGGCTGCCCCTTGTCAAATGTCCACTTGTAGTCCTGTACTACTGCCCAGTTGAACATGTAAGCGAGGACGTCCCGGTACTTCTGATGGCTGCTGCCCACCATGTAGTCCGGTCTGATCAGGGTCCCGAAGCCGAAAAGATGTTTGGTGTGTTCTATCTGTTTTGTGTACGTGTGACAGGAAACACATGAAATAACTCCAGCGATAAAGATAGGATGGGGCGATTGCTATTCAGAAAGTCTTATAACGATTATATATATGGCATCCGTCCACGAACTTTTGACAGCCAGAGTGTGCGCCCCTCGGCAATGGACTCCCACGAATTGTGATCGATGCGCGCCAAGGACATGTCTTTCTTGTAGAAATCCTTGTAGCGCAGGCAAGGGCGACGTCTTTTCATTAAACCAGTTGCCATCTCACCTTCAAAGCAAGGCCATTCACTCCGGGCCCATCCTGTGAACATGGCTCAACCACCGCATGCTCATCTCACTCAAGATTGAGTGCATACTCAGCATAATATGGTTTCTCATGAGTACCTCCACATTTGTGATTTTATCCTGCCACTTGATGTGTAGGATCCAACGCAAGCGAGTGTTGGACGACCTATGCCAAGCAAACAAAGCAGCTTAACAGTTTCCACTTGCAATGCTTATAACGATTACAAGTTAGTTTAATAGAATATCTGCCAGAATGATCACACGCAAAATTGGAAGTCCTAACAGGGCACTTTTCCGCTATTCCGATTCAGTTCAGGCCCACTAATGCAGTGTTTATCTAGAGCTATAATCTCAACAACAAGAATGTGGAATTCACTGGAAGTCATACAAAGCAATGGTTTTGATGGTTCATTTTAATGCTTCTTGAGGAATGGTCTATGATGTTTCGGAAACGCTGTAAACTTCAAAATATACTTTTGAATAGTAATCACATGATCATAATATCCAACATTTATCGTCATATTAGTTATGCTTCATTGGTTTTCATATTTTGTGACACGTCGAAAGTTTTCAAGTATAACAGCAAATCTTTAGTAAAGAAGAGTTGTCTACACTTACCCGCACTTTGACGTCTGCAGCGTTGTAGTGGGAGTCAAGATGAAAACTGAGAAATGTAAATATAGTGATGTTAGAACTGATGAATGTAACAGTAGTGATGTTAGAACTGATGAATGTGACAGTAGTGATGTTAGAACTGATGAATGTAAATATAGTGATGTTAGAACTGATGAATGTAAATATAGTGATGATAGAACTGATGAATGTGACAGTAGTGATGTTAGAACTGATGAATGTAACAATAGTGATGTTAGAACTGATGAATGTGACAGTAGTGATGTTAGAACTGATGAATGTAAATATAGTGATGTTAGAACTGATGAATATAAATATAGTGATGTTAGAACTGATGAATGTGACAGTAGTGATGTTAGAACTGATGAATGTGACAGTAGTGATGTTAGAACTGATGAATGTAACAGTAGTGATGTTAGAACTGATGAATGTAAATATAATGATGTTAGAACTGATGAATGTAAATATAGTGATGTTAGAACTGATGAATGTGACAGTAGTGATGTTAGACCATGCCATTTCGACACCAGGACGTTTCGACCCAGGTCGGTTATACCACGGACGTTTCGACCACGGACCATTCGACCCCGGGCCATTCGACCCAGGACAGTTCGACCACAGGACGTTTCGACCGCAAGACGATTCGACCCCGGGCGTTTAAGTGAACTCTCTTAAAGAGAATGCTGCTCTATTTTGTAACTCAATGACAGTGTATTTTGTTGTAATTGAGAACTCGCTAGAATTAATTGTTGCTGTAATGGCTTAACTTACTTAAAGTGTATGTTGCTCTTTCTGTTAGCTTCTATCCGGGCGTTGGCGTCCGCCTTCCAGTTGGCGCTTTCAACAAGTTCATTTAATGACATGTCATCCACGTAAAAGTCCACGCTCGCGAGAGGGCCCTCGACATACACTCGTGCTTGGGTATATTCTGATGGTTAGAGAAAAAATATTAAGAGGATTATCACAATTGTGTGTCTCAGTGTGAGTGTGTATGTGAGTGATTTTGTGTGTATGCGCGCGTGCGTGTGTGTGTGTGTGTTCGTTTGTTTCTTTGTGTGTGTTGGTGTGTGTGCGTGTGACGGTGACCATGACGCACGATGAGAGTCAATAAGAAATTAAACGTGTACGCATTTGGTAAAAAAATCTATGTACTCTAGCAATGCACATAACATCATGTTCTTTATATTTCATAGTAACTGACAAGTTGTTTTTTTATCATCGTCATGACGGAATATTATTGCGGGAACAAGTGGTGTTGAGTGTCTCTTATTTGGGTGTGTGTTTCTAGATTTTAATTTTGTTTCCTTAGGAGAAGAAAAGGAGGGGTGGTGAGAGGTTTCCTTATTAAAAATCAAATAAATCCTTTAATGTAAACAATGACAATGTTTATTATTTATTATTAATCTATTAATTAATAAATAAACAACCCGTAAAATAATAATAATAATAATAATTGATAATTTATATAGCGCTGTATCCCAGTAGGGAACCAGGCTCACGGCGTTTACATTGAGATCATAACATACATGTAATAATTAAATAACCATTCATACCATAATAAAAACATAAAGGACAGTACATTACACACAAGCTACGTTAATCATTAAAACACATGTTTTTTCTTCAATTTTGTAAATACATTTTGAAAAGATGCGTTTTAAGTGCAGTCTTGAAGGACTTGGTAGTTCGAATACTAAGGATGTGTAATGGTAGAGAACTCCATTGTATGGCCGCACAAAAAGAGAATGCCCTTTCACCAAAAGTTTTAGTTCGTGTCTTAGGAACACAGAGAATACGTGTGTCTGCAGAAGAGCGTAGCTGACGACTGGGTGAGTAGACCGACAGAAGTTCAGTAAGATAGGAAGGAGATGAGTCAGAAAAGAAGTTGTGACAGAGAACAGCCAGTTTGTAATCAAGTCGAGGTTGTATAGGTAGCCAATGAAGTGAGTAAAGTAGCGGAGTAAATTGGTAATGTTTTTTTGCCTTAAGAACTAGTCTGGCAGCTGAATTTTGAACTTTCTGTAGTTTTTCAATGCATTGTTTTGGCGCACCTGACAGAAGAGAATTGCAATAATCAATGCGAGCTAGAACAAGAGCACAGACTAGAGATTTTGTTGCACTAACTGTTAAGTAATGACGGAATGAGCTGATCTGACGAATGGCGATGTAGGCAGAGCGACAGATGTGATTAATGAAGTTGTTGGTAGACATGTTGTCAGAAATAATGTAGCCAAGATTCCTAGTCAATGTTTTGAATATTATATCAGAACTAGCCACCTGAATGGAATTAGGAAGAGACAAAGTACTGCGTGATTTATTTTTGCAAAATAGGAGTGCTTCTGTCTTATCGTCATTCAGCTTGAGCTTGCTGAAAGTCATCCAAGACTTTACCTCACCAATGCACTCCTGCATCAATCGACAGTGGAGTCAATATCAGAGGGATCAGTGGGAGTGTATAGCTGAGTATCATCTGCAAATGATTGGCATTTAACTGAATGCTTTTCGAGAAGTAGAAGTAGTGGCCTTGTATATATTACGAAAAGAACAGGACCCAAAACGGAGCCTTGAGGCACACCATAAACCAAGTCAGCTTTGTGAGAGATATAGCCATTTATTGATACCACCTGTGATCTATTAGATAGGTATGATTGAAACCAAGCCAGAACTGAGCCAGAAATCCCAAAATAATTTTCCAGGGTTTTTAGCAACGTCTGATGGTCGACGGTGTCAAAGGCTGCACTAAGATCTAAAAGGTAAATGCATAAAATAAAAACAGGGTATTAGTAGGCCTGACAGGACGTAACACAACAGCGAACGTTTCGGCAAAGAGCCTTCTTCAACGGACAAATAGTACACAAATGAAACGAATAAAACGAAATAATAGAAAAAAAACACTTAGCTGCGGTGAAATCCAAGTAGTCCAGTAGAGATAAAGCAAGGAGAGAAAAGTAAGAGCTTAAATAGGAAAGGAAAGGGTGGGTGTGGCCAATCAATCAGCTTGTCAGTGCGAACACAACGTTGATCCCATGTGGTGTAAGAGTCCCATATTCATGGATTAGTCTATTCTCCAGACTGACCCGGCCGGGTGTGTTTGTACAAGAAACCAAGGCGGTGACAGACATGTCATCGACGCCCATGTGGTCCCGTCCATTGAAGTGTCGGGAGACAGGACACTGTTTGTCTTGTTTAATGGCACGTACATGTTCCGCGATACGGCAAGAGAGTAACCTCCCCGTTTCACCAATGTACTTCAACGGACAGCGCTTACACACAATGGTGTAGACCACATTGCGGCTAGTACAAAGATAGCCATTCCTAATCTTGAATGTTCCCTTAGGGAAGACAATCTGGTCCGTCTGGGTAACAAAGGGACATGTCTTGCAGCGATTACGACCACATGGCTTAGTGCCCAGATGGGAGGACGGAATAAGCAGACGGCTACGAACCAATAGGTCTCGCAGATTTTTGTCCCTCCTGAATACAATGAGGGGTGGGGTGGAAAATATGTTGTTTGTCTCAGGGTCCGCGAGGAGGATGGTGCGGTTTTTCACAAATATTTCCTTTGCTCTGATGTTGTGGGGATGGTATGTGAGCACCAATTTTCTCCTTTCATTACTATCACTGGAGCGTGATACACAGGCGTCGGCACGAGTGAAGTTTTTAACTCGCTGAAGTGCAGATTGAAGTATAGCTTCAGGGTAAGACCTTTGTCTAAAAAACTCCACCATTTCCAACGCCTTTTCCAAAAAGTCCTCATTAGATTGACACAGCCTACGGAGGCGAAGGAGTTGTGAAAATGGAATAGAATCCTTACAGGATTTGGGATGAGACGAGGGATAGAGTAGGTAAGAGTGACTGTCCGTAGGTTTGAAGTAGGCCGAAGTGAGGAGGCGGTTCTTCTGGAGAGTTACAGTAATGTCCAGGAAATTAACCGATAGTTCGGAAATCGTGTGAGTGAACTTAATGGAGGGGTGGAAAGAATCAACAAAGCTGATTGATTGGCCACACCCACCCTTTCCTTTCCTATTTAAGCTCTTACTTTTCTCTCCTTGCTTTATCTCTACTGGACTACTTGGATTTCACCGCAGCTAAGTGTTTTTTTCTATTATTTCGTTTTATTCGTTTCATTTGTGTACTATTTGTCCGTTGAAGAAGGCTCTTTGCCGAAACGTTCGCTGTTGTTATACGTCCTGTCAGGCCTACTAATACCCTGTTTTTATTTTATGCATTTACCTTTTTAAAAGCCTGATTGCAGTCTCACCCCCATTACTTTATTTACTAAGATCTAAAAGGACCAATATAGAGATTTTCCAACAAAGTTTTTGACTATAAATCCCTTATATATGAGACCTAACTAAAAGTATTGATTATGTTTCATATAATACGCACCGCGCGACAGACTCGCACAAACATGTACATGCTACATGGAGATACTTAGAAATAATCTAAAAATTTATTATTTAAATTACAGTTCATTGGATCGATCTGAAATTTTGATAGAATGCATTGTTAGGTGACAAAAATCTATGTGCAAAATTTCAGCTCGATAGGATCCCAGGAAGTGGGTCATTTTTTGCTTTGGTTTTTTCAGCGTGTGGGACCACTACAGAACGACAGACAGGCAGAGAGACAAGACGGTGAACTTAATTATAAGGGATTTAAAAATCATACTTATTTGAAAAGAATAATAATTATAAATACGCCCCCTCCACCCCGGGGACGGCTAATGATATATTATATGATATTACATCATGTAACAATGTTGCACGGCTTAATATCTCACCTTTGTTGGGTACCTTGAAGTTCCCGCCGATCTGAACCCAGTTGTCGGCTGCCGTCATGTAGGAATGTTTGGAGACCTGGATGTACTCGTCAGGTCCTGGTGAGCAAGACAGTACGTTACGGCGAACCTCCAAATTAAAAAAAAACACTCAATTTTTTTAATAACAACACACAGCTGAGTATTCATCTGATTATCATCTTTTGGCCTGCAAATATGAGTCCACGATGTAACGTAGAGATTTGAAGTCTTATAATCAAGCCCCGCCCACACACTCTTTTATTTGCCTCAGGGCCCCAGCCCAGCTTCATTGTTATACCATCATTGGTGCCGGAGACCAACAAGCTTGCGTTTCCTTGATGGCATAGAGCCACCATACATGCATTAGCTTGTTTAGCTTTGGGTATAAATACATTTTTCTGACTGCTTATTCTTTCATCACAAATGATACTGACCACCATTTTTGGGCTTCAGGTCGACGGTGACGACAGCTTCTTGGTGAGCATTGGCCCCGTTGGCCAGCTTGATGAAGGCGCTGATGGTGTACTTGCCTCCAGATTTGAGATGCACTATCTGGGCGGGTCCTTGGTTGTGGCCGGTTCTGAGATTATTTTTTATATAAAGACCAAAATATGAAATGGCTTGCATAAACACCTTTTAAGATTGCACTCCGCCAAATCTAAGAAAAATAAATTTAATTAAACAGACATTTTGATGCTGGAAGAACTTGGTTTCTCGGACCTGCTTCAGGTATAGAAATATATATGATAGAGATTTTTTTGTTGATGCACGGATGTATTGAGTAAAGAAACTATATACTTTTATGTGAAAACAAATCAAGCAAATTAAAAAAAAATAATGAACAACAAAATAATTTAAATTTACAAAACTACAAGAAAATGTTTATGTCACTGACCGTCCTGAACATCTGACCGCCGCGTTACCGCTGTGGACGTGCGTAGCATCAGTATTCATGGTGAAGCCGTCGCTGTGCCAGTTGGTGATGCCGTTCTCAAAGCCGGGATTCAGGAGCAGCTCACCTGCGCCCAGCGCGAGGCACAGGTATAGTCCTAACCAAGTCATGTGTCGAGGTGTCGACATTTCGAGCGTCTAGTGTGCCTTTCATGAGATAAGGATGCGCTCTGGATTTTATAGCGGTAAAGTCTGTTAACTTTTCTTGTGTTGACCTTGATTCATGGAGCACTTTCTTTCTCTCTCCATTATTTAAATGAAAGTTTTCTATCGAGATAAAGCGGTCGTGTAGCTTCTAATAGTTTTTTTTAATAACATGCTTTGTTTTGTTTTTTTTGTTTCCATTCGTATCTCGTGATTTATAATTACAGATTTTGTTGTTTGAATTTGTTCTTACAAAGTTGTGTAAATAGCTTAAGGGAAAACGCACACCATATCACTCAAGTTAAAACTGTTTGGGGATAAAACATTGGGAAAAGTTTTAAATGAAACTTTACAAGTCATGTTTTCAGTTTTGGGCAGTAAAATTTAATGCTAGCACAACATCAGTAAAACGTTTACGACTCTTTAATTCCAAGAACTAAATAAATATTATTTTAATTATTGAGGAATTTTAGAAAGTTTTAATGGTGTTGCCTTCAATGCGAAGGCTTCAAATGGCTGTTATCTGGGATCGCTTCTTAAAATCCAAGCTCATTTAATCGTTTCATTTAAGTAAAAAGTTTAGATCATTACAAAATGGTTAGCTCGGCCCTTTCGTGTCCTATTTAGACAAAATATATGATTATGTCACGAAACACCCATGCTGACGATAACATCACTATAAACAAACACAAATTTGAGAGAGCTGCTACATTCAAATATCTAGGGGCAACTATAAACGAAAACAATGAGATGATATCGGAGGTGAAGGAAGGGTTAACAGCAGGCAACCGCTTCTACTTCAGCTTACAAAAACTTCTAAGAAGCAAAAACCTCTCAGGGGGGAACAAAGAAAATAATATACACCACGATTATAAGGCCGGTAGTAACTTACGCAAGTGAGACCAGATCCTGACCAGAAAGGCAGAGAACCTGCTCAACACTTGAGAGAGGAAAATCCTCCGGAAAATATATGGCCTTGTGATAGAAAATGATATTTGGAGAATTCGTACAAACCAAGAGCTGTACCATCTGTACAAAGACCCACCCATAGTCACAAGTGTTAATTTTTTTAAACGTAAAAAAACAAGTATTTGACTATAAATCCGTTATATACGAGACATAAATAAAAGAATGTTCATTATAATACGCAGCGCACGACAATCCAAAAATCCTAAATTTTAGTTATGTCTCGTAAAACATATTTAATATAATGCGCACCGATCGGGAATATGTTTATAAAAAGTATTGTCAATATAATACGCACCAAATTGCGCAACAGGAAAGTATTAATAAAAAGGTCGTTCAATATAATACGCACCGCGACACTCCATCTCAAAAATTTAACATGATACATAGAGATAAATAAAATAATCTAAAAATTCAATAATTTAATTACAGTACATGCGATCGATCTGAAATTTTGATACATAGCTTTTATCATCGGCACGAGTCTGCCTGCTAATTTTCAGCTCGCTATCTTACGAGGAAGTGGGATAAAAATCGATCCAAAGTTTTTTTCGACAAACAAGCAAGCAATCAACCAGACACCACGAGTTAATATAAAATATTTGAAAAGGAAGCCTACGCTCGGCAGGCCATATTGAAAAGGTGCCAGAATGTAGAGCAAAAAAAAATAATTTACAGGCAGAAACCAGGGGGCAGACGACTCACTGGTCGCCCAAGACTGAGGTGGATCGATGATGATGTGGAAATGGACCTACACCAGCTTGAGGGTTCGGGTATGGAGGAGGAAAGCCATTGATCGATCCGAATGGAAGGATGTGGTGGAGCAGGCCAGGGCGCTACATGGGCTGTAGCGCCACAGATGATGATGATGATGGTGATGATTTCGTGTCCTTTGGAAATAGATACGTCCCTGTCTTGTGGCCTCTTATAAATTTACATTTTTTTTCTTCAAATTTTAAATTTAGTAATCTTAAAATGTATATAACATAATTTAAGTTACATTTCAATGTGGAGGGTATACGGTTCACGGCACTACCGGCACCATGTTTTTTTTCAAAATCTTTTGTGGACCACTTACCGTGACTCGAATCGGAAGAGAGATTAGATGTATTCTTTCCTTATCACTCAGATGCGCATGTAAGTAAGTAAGGTTAAAGTATTAAAGAGAATCAGCTTCAAAGTTTACGATTCGGTCATAAAAAGTGATACAACTTTTTGAAATAAATTAATTTACAATTAAACCATAATATTCAACGAACAAAACCGTAATGATTATATTGTGCTTTGATTCCAGGTAATAGTCACCCATTTATATCTTACCCATTGCTAAATTATAGCAAAATAGAAATGTTTGTTTCTAAGTGTAAATCATAGTCCATCAATGGAAGTCTCGATTTCATTCATTGTCGTGTTTACTATACACTGCTCCCCATTCACCAGCACATGTTGTTATACTACAAACATTCACGAAGCACATCGTAATTTATAAATAAAGTTCTTTGCCGAATAACCAGGAATAATTTGATATTTTTTTGTAGCTTCAATAGTTTGTTCCCTTTATAAATTAATAATTTCTTTTTTTTTAAATTTAATTAGTCTTTAGTTCACTGACCTCGCAGTCTATTAATCAGTACACGCCGTGTGTCCCTTTATTTAGACCTTTCTCCAAAATGTAGTCTTTCGATCTCAGATAGCCTACATTATTCATATTTTATCCATGTTGTTATTATGTGGGTATTTGGAATACTTTGGACTGGCATAGGTTCCACAATGTCTACCTCATCATTTAACTAGCGGTAGTTGCCTGTTGATGCCCTGGTTCTCATCCAATGTCTACCTCATCATTTAACTACCGGTAGTTGTCTGTTGATGCCCTGGTTCTCATCCAATGTCTAACTCATCATTTAACTACCGGTAGTTGCCTGTTGATGCCCTGGTTCTCATCCAATTATTTCAAACGAGGTCAATGAAAACACGGGCTGAAATGGAGGGGGAAAACAATCCTTGGTTCTACACAAATGGAAGTATATGGTATAGCATGTCTTACGGCGTAAATGATGGTGAAGGCGCTTTGGTAGTTGAAAAAAATATGTTTCTTCTTTTGTTTCACATCTTTCCACGATCGGTACATATTTTTTAAGTCTAAGCTGGATAACCAAGTTAAATCTTTAGCTAGCCGTCCGTGATTTAATTTTTTTAAGAAACTATTTCTTTACGATTTACATTGCTATTTTATACAAAGTTTGAAATATATATAAAAAATAAGAATTAAAATAAATAAAACAAAAAATAAAACAATTCAAACGAAACTTAAATTGTATTGTGTCATACTCAAAGCGGCCTTTTGATTTCTTGAAAAAAAATATTGGCAAATTGTTTTTTTTTAAACATTGTTATTATCGTTTTGGCGGCTGGATAGTGAAGTCATCAGTGCGCTCGCCTCACAAGCTGAGGTGCGTGGGATCTAGCCCACGCTAAGCCACATTATAAAGATTGATATATGACTATCGCTAAAAAGTTTTACGCTGACTTGGAGAGGGGATGGGCGCCGTCAAATCTACCAAGCCCCGAGAAAGTTCTAATGGAAACATTAGAACCCCTACGACCACTAGGTTATTGGACACACACACACACACATTATCGTTTTAAGATTTTATTTTTAAAAAGACATAAATTGTAATGTTTTCGTTTTATTATAATGTATTTAATGAATTTATTATTCATTATTTTTAACATTCAATGATGTTTCATGAAAAATTTTGTTAACGTTAACATTAGATGAACATTTATTTTTGAAGGGTATAAAGTTGATGAAAAGGATGAATTTCGTTTCTTCTGTTAGTTGTGGTTTATTTTCCCGTTTCTTCTCTACCAAGTCAATCCATGTTACCGAAGAACAAATATCTTAGCCAGGAACCTGCGTTGTAAGAGTCTGTCGATCCTGTGGAAGATGTTAAGGTGTAAACAATAATCATTCAGTCCAGCGTCGTAAGAAAGGGTGCGGGTGGTGGTGGGGGACACTGGTGAAGCCTTTATTTTACAGTTATATATGTTACGGCCAAAGCCCGAAGTTCAGTCATTTGATAATTCGAGCCTAAGCTCTTAAGACCCATCACTCGTAAATTGAAATACAGTGGTACCATGCTTCAGGATACGAAAAATCCAAGATTCGAAAGGCCACTCGAAGTATTTTTTGTTCCAAGATGCGAAAAAAATCGAAGATGCGAAAGACGTCTCAAATAATGTTTTGTTCCAAGATACGAAAAACACGCAGGTGACAACATTGAGCATTCCGTGACTGCATTCAACGCGCCACCAACAGTTCTGGCGCAGTTCAATGACATTCGCCTGACTCATTTCAGAAACATTGTGCATACAGTCAAAACCAAGATTCCTTGGATCAAGATTTGCTAAGCGAAGATTTAAAAATATGTTTTTAAATAAGAAAAGAAGATGTTGGTGGAAGTGAGGCAAAGGAAATGAAAGGTGAAACAGAAATTTAGAAAGCGCAACAATAAAAGTTTTTTTTTATTTTAAAAAATCAAAAGCTAAAATAATAATAATTTTAAAATTTACTTAAGTATAAGTGTTATGTTACGTATAATTAGTGTAGAGTTGTACTAATTGTAAGTGTTTATTTAGCATTAATTCATGCAAAGTTTGTATATAACGTATTATTTTCATGAAGTTAAGTGCTTCTTACGTAATGCCGTAATGTTTTCTTCCATCCGTTCTCCTCCCTTATCACTTTCTCTGACACTCACAACATCGCCTCACACGAAATGTACATTTGTATACTTATTATTTTTAATTTTTAAAAATTATCTTTTCATTGAATTATTATTATTAATTTAATTTGCAATGTGTACTTTTAAGGACTCAAGAATCCTACTTTGTTTTTCGATAATTTTCCGTGATATTTTCAATTTCTAGTGTTGTTTCTGTGTCTTGGAACGGATTAAGTATTTTACATGTAAAACATATTTCGAGTTACGAGAAATCCAAGCTACGAAAGCCACCCCGGAACTGATCAATTTCGGATCTCGAGGTACCACTGTAGCTTCTTTATAAAAAATATTTAACTTTTTTTTTAATTTTCGAGACAATAAAAAAATCTATATTTATAATTCTCTTCATGGTCGGACTATGCGAGGCAAGAAACTGCCAGAATATGCAACAGAGCATCACGAATGACCCTCGCTCGGGTCAACTAAACAAAGTTAACGGTTGACAAGCGAAGGTAGTGGAGGGGTGACCAACAATGGCCCTTGCGTTTCACTTGCATTGTTCCTTCACAGAAAATGTGAGATTCGTAGTGTACTGGTTAACACGTCCGCCTCATGCGAGGAAGGTCCTGGGTTCAAGCCCCAGCGAATATTTTTTTTAAATGTCTGTGCATTTACTTTTACCTCTTTATTGCATAGCATACGCCGCAGACTGGCTCATCATAGACAGTGCAAAGAATTTTTTTTTGGGGTGAGAGTACAGACACAAAAAGCAGCACTAAGTAAATAAAAAATAGCGATAAAAGGTGAATACATGAACACTTAGGTTGTTGTTACCCGCCTCCCATTTATTACTACCATCCCTTAAACATAAACTTTGTTTGGCCGATGCTAGCGAGGGTTAGTCAAATTTAGGGTTGTTAATTGCGGTTTTGAAAACCGATTATCAATTTGGTAACTCAGATTTTAAACCGATTATCGTTTTACAGCTGAATTCATAGAAGTTAGGGGTGTATCGAATTTCGCCTGCAAATGTCTCGAAAATAAACAATGAGTTGGCAGTTCCAGCAAAACCGACGTTCACTCGCGTTGTTTTGATTTCTTTGCGCTGTAGTTTGTGTCCGTTCTTTCTCAACTTTCTTTGCACTCTCCATGAGCAAGTCTGTGGCGTATGCTACGCCGCGGGGCGTCTAGTTACCTTGATTTTAATACTGAAATGCGACACATATTTTGTTTTTATTTTCTTTTATTTTTTTTATCAATTTGTTTTTTTTTAAAAGAAACTGGTGTTTTACTTTTCATATTATCCCGCTGGCCTGACGAGAACGAGATTAGAGATTACACCATAACCACGTTATTTGACTAGCCACACATCACCAAGACTTAACCGACTTTAACCGACAGTCGGATAACGATAGCCGAAAATGTCCATTAACGAAAGACCGTTACAGTCTTGTCCACATATATTTAGAACATTTTTTTTAAAAGACGCCGGGACGGTTCAGATTAGCTCAACAAGCCAGAGTTTGTTTGTCATTTCAATTAGCTTTACAAACATCATCATCCACCACCTTCTATTACTCACATCTTCATTTATAAAACATAGGACATCATACAAGTGTTTACTTACTGCCGCGATCCGTCCAGCAAACTGTGTAATCCGTTTGCACTGCGGGAAGGAGATATAAAATATTACCAGTGGATATTTTTTTTTAAAGTTTTATTAACAAAACACTTTTTTATATTGTATGTGCAATTTAATCAATATTTTTTTTTCGTAACTTCCAAAATTTTAAACTAAAAATTGGGAGCAAACGGCTCATATTCATGAGGACTTTATTTCGCCTATCTATCTAGGATAAAAATAAACCGTTAAATGCATTTTTTAAGTGAGAACTCGCTAGTGGACATTCAAACATGACGATCGCATGACGACAAACAACCAACCCTATTGATTCCATCCAGCACAGTGGCTAAATGCTTGTAGTTGAAGGTCGCAGCGTCAGTCCGGAAAAGTGTCAAAGTTTCCTTACTTTTTTTTTGTATAGGTAGCGGTTGCAAACTATGTACTTCTCAACTTCCAAGGTTACTTTTGGGGGTACGGGGGTACGCTTAAATCTTTCTTTTTTTTAACCACTTGAAGTGAATAAATAATTTAAAACCTTTTTTACCTGGAATATAATTTAATTCCACATAACAACTTTTCACCTTGACCGAAGGACTCACAAGTCCTGTTCTACACTGTGTTATGTACACGACGATCACCTTACCTGGTTCTTCATCCCTCGACTCCACCTCGTATTCTTCCTCCGGCTCCTGCTCTGGTTCAATCTCCGCCACCCATTCCTGCTCTATCACCTCCTCCTCTTTTTCTTCTGGCTCTGGTTCTGGCTCCAGTTCCGGTTCCGGCTCTGGCTCCGGTTCCGGCTCCGGCTCTTGCTCCCGCTCTAGTTCTGGCTCCGGTTCTGGCTCCGGTTCTGGTTCTGGCTCGGGTTCTGGCTCCGGTTCTGGCTCCGGTTCTGGTTCTGGCTCGGGTTCTGGCTCCGGTTCTGGCTCTGGTTCTGGCTCAGGTTCTGGCTCCGGCTCTGGCTCCGGTTCTGGCTCCGGCTCCAGCTGTTGCTCGTACGCCACCTCCTCGACAGGCTCAATCTCCGGCTCGATTTCGTGATCCTCCTCCCATAGATGTTTTGGCGGTTCCTCGGGCTCTGGCTCCGGTATCGGCTCCGGCTCCACTTCGACTGGCGGCTGCTCCTTCTTCACTTCTGGCCTCCGTTTTAGGGCCAGTTTCTTCTTAATGTCTAGCGTTTGATAAGGATAGAAGATAGAATTATTACAATATTTTAAAATCTTTATTTGAAATTTGAAAAAAGAGAAATAGCAGGACTTTCTTTGTTGTTGTTATTTTTATTTATTAATAAATTTTAACTTAAGAAACGTGTTTCCTTGTTATTCAATAGTTTCTAAATATAAATATATATATATAATATTTGCATTATTTAAGCATGTCTTAGAGGCAATAATATTTTTAACAGTTACATATAACAGTAACAGTCTAGCTTTCGTTACCGGGTACTTGGAGAAAGTTCATGTCTCGGAACAAATAGTACTCTATGGAAGAAATAAACAAACATTTGCAAAATGTATCGCAGGATTCGTTAAATTAATGAGAGCAATGTTTGTAACGATTTTGTTGGATCTAAGTGTCTTAAGCCCATGCATGGATCCTCGTAATTTATCAACGTATAAGCTATATATAACGAAATCAGAAATGTTCTTTTTTTTTCTTGGCTCTCTATCTCTCTCTCCGTCACTGCCTCTCTCAATCTTCCTCCCTCTCTATCTCTCTCTCCGTCACTGCCTCTCTCAATCTTCCTCCCTCTCTATCTCTCTCTCCGTCACTGCCTTTCTCAATCTTCCTCCCTCTCTATCTCTCTCTCCGTCACTGCCTCTCTCAATCTTCCTCCCTCTCTATCTCTCTCTCCGTCACTGCCTCTCTCAATCTTCCTCCCTCTCTATCTCTCTCTCCGTCACTGCCTCTCTCAATCTTCCTCCCTCTCTATCTCTCTCCGTCACTGCCTCTCTCAATCTTCCTCCTTCTCTATCTCTCTCTCCTTCACTGCCTCTCTCAATCTTCCTCCCTCTCTATCTCTTTCTCTCTCTTTTCTTTATTTTTTTTTACGTTATATATCCTTAAAAATGTGTAAAGAAATGAACAGATTATGTTATGTTAATTTTATTTACCTAGAAGTGACAGGAAGAAGAAAAATATCACAAGAAACGTGAGAATGTTTGCCACACATGTGAAGAAATTGATTCCTCGCAAATCTGAAGGGAAAATGAAAAGTTGTGTTATATTTTTTTTTAAAGAAAAGCTTCTTATTCAAATCAGCACTTTTTTTCAAATAGCTTGCGTTTATTTACAAGATGGTTGGAAGGGGGCGGGTCGCTTGCGCTTTCATTGCCATGAACAGTTAGAACACACGTATTTATGTTTTTTGTTCTCTTTTCTTTAGGGTGCCCTGCTAAAGGCTACCCGATCGAAAACAATGAATTTCTAACCTTCCTCCTGTTTGATGTCTTGTTGGGCTACACACTGCGGATATTTTTTTAAACTTTATTTTCGTACTTTCTTCTGTTTATAATTGTTCGCTAGGTAAGGCTTTCTGTCGTTCTTTGCTTTGTTGTGGTTTTTTAAAGCTCAGTCATACCCTATTTAATATTCTGAAATTTTGAACAGACCCACTTGCGAATTTATCATAATTGATGACTACTCGTGCAGCTATTACTTTTTTCTCTCGTTTTTTTTTCCACTAACAAAAGTTAAAAGTGTTACGAGGTAAAATCACTATTTGTTTTATGGTCTCTCGCCATGTCCGTATGACCCAAATTTTGATAAACTCAAAAGTGAAGTCTATAGAACTGACCACCACACCTAACACAGAACGGCATGAGAAACTGCATGTTAAACCAATCAAAATTAACAGCTTTGCGTGCAACATATATATGTATTATAATACACGTATAGAAGCGTGCAACAGATATATGTATTATAATACACGTATAGAAGCGTGCAACAGATATATGTGTTATAATACACGTATAGAAGCGTGCAACAGATCTATGTATTATAATACACGTATAGAAGCGTGCAACAGATTTTTGTTTATACATGGGTTTATAAAAGTCCCTTACCAGAGAATATCCCAACAGGCTTTGGCAGATACGCCATCTGGACACCACATTTGGGGCAAACGGTGCAACAACAACCGGGACACGCCAACGGGCAAGTATGAGAGCAGCAGGCGACCTTCTTGCAGTAGAACAGGCAATCCCCGATCGGCTTTTTCCGGCAGGCGCTGCTATCTAGCGTGACAGAGTCCGGCTCCGGCCTCGGATCGGGGTCAGCTTTCTTCGAGCTCCGACCTAGTCTCTCACGGCAGTTTCTGACGACACGGCAAGTGTGGTTGTGCAGGCAGAGGGTGACGTGTTTATTACTACAGCGGCATGGCATGATGTTGCGCGAGGGAAGAAGAAGCTCTTGCGGATCGAGTAGAGGAGGTGCCGATGTTTGTTGTGTGAGGACGTCTCGGTCATGATGACAGCCATGTACTTATAAACCACGAAACTCGACCGTCCCGCTATAATGTGATATCTCCTGCGATCGGCCTGTGTTCTGAATGAGTGTGTACATTTATTTACCTGGTGGACTATACAAATTTTTTTTTAAATAATAAATATGGTTCTGCTGAATTACGCCAAGGGAGCAGCAGGACGGCGCCTGGTTGACAAGAATTATTGCTTATTTGAAAACGAAAATAATAATTTATCGATATGCTGCTGTGGGTCGTTTCCGTTTCCCCCCTGTTGTTCATTTGAGTTTTGCACCTTCTGTTTCTCCTAGCTTTACTTTGCGCACCAAAGACTCTCGGGGGAGTTTTTATCACTTCGCAATTTTGGAGTTATAAAGATTTGTTTACATTTATCCAGCAATGATTCTTCATTCGTTGTCCTTACTTCAAAAATTGAAACTTCAGATTAAAAGTGTAACATAATTTGTTTTATTTTTTTAAGAAAAGAAAATGAGAATATAGATGGCATTGAAAAACACATATTTCAAACATAAATAACGAATGAATTAATATTTCTAAAAAATTAAGTTCTATTCACTTATTTAAAGAGTCAAATGCCCCAAACATTTTAAGGTGAAAAAATAAAGTTCGAAACAAGAATTTATATATTAAAAAGAACATTTCAGGTTTTTAAAACAACAAATTTTAAAAGTAAAGAAATATGTAATTAAAATTAAGCGAAAAAATGGAGAACAGGAATATAACACTTAGAATTAAAAATAGGTGTAAATAATCAAGTATCCCAAAAAAAATTTAAAACATTTTTCGAGAGTTTTACCTGGTTGAAAAGTAGAGAGCCAATATTGATTAAACAACGGACGCCCTTTAAAAAAAATTCTGATATTTGTTAACAGATCTGGCATTTTTTAATGAAGATTTTACTTCATTTTATCTTTATCAAGTTTGTTTTACGAACGAATACTCTTTAGGTCATGTGGCATAAGGTTTACTTTCAGAAAGGTGGGCCCTGAAATGTCTACAGATGCATAACTATAATTGAAAATCCTAGTCTAATTTTTCACTTCCTAAAAAATGAAAATGATATCGTCGAATAGACAAAAAATTATTTAAAATTTGAATATCTCAAAATGCTCATTTTGCGACTTAAGTACTTTTGGCACTAAGCTCTTCAATATGGAAATAATGCATTTAAACCCCGTTTAGATTTAATGGGCCTATTCAGAAATATCCTTACTGCAAAGTATTTCCAACGCTTTAATTTAACATACCAAAGGCCCTGAGTTAATCTTATTATTAAATGATTTTTTTTTCTCCAGCAAACTACAGTTACCAAAAAAAATGTTTTAAATTTTACAAAATGATAAATAATAATGAGCAGATTTGGAAAGTGTAATTTAAAAAAAACATAAATCTATCTCACAAAAAAGATTAAAACAGTACACGCCAGATATGTATTAGGTATATGAATTTATTCAGCGGACTCCTCACAGAACTTGATGAAGATGATAATGATGATGGCGAGGAATTTATTAATGGACATAAAGTCCTAAATACTTTTGTAGGTGGAACTTGTGTTGATATATTTAGTTCTGCTTCACGATGATATTGAAGCAGTTTTTTTTGGTTGATGTTGTTGTTTTTTTTTCGTTGCATTTATTGTTGTTGTTAATGATGTTTCTTTCCATGAGTTCCACAGAGGATCTCATCAATTTCTGTCGAACAACAACTGATCGTCATCATGGCTCAAATTTACTACCAAAAGGACTGAGTACTTAATCATGACGATTTCTTTACTTATTTCTCCAAGCAATCCTAGATGTTGGCTATTGTTGGCTATTGATGGCTATTGATGGCTATTGTTGGTTTCATAATGTGACAAAAAGTCGTTTTTTTTTAAACAGGTGAGACGTCAGACTACATTGTACGGTACATTTATTGGGACAACTGCTCCCGTCCTCTTCGTCAATGGTTTACTATAAAGTTATAGTGGAATTTAGTACAATATCGCCAGCTTTTAAAAAATACAGACGCTTTAATCAAATCACAGAACTAATATCTTCTAGCCTCTAAGCAAAAAGTCCTCAAGTATCTGTCTTCACTAATTTATTTCCGCGTTTTCAATGTTAATCTCAGGAGTGTTGTTATTCTGATGTTATAACACGTAGTATTTGACATTGCACCGATCAAAAGGACAAATTCTCTGAATATGTGTGCTTGAAATCGTTGATCACAACATAAATTTTTGAATGCGTCTTGACGATTTTAATTTTTTTTATTTATTTTTGTTGTTTATTTATAATTTCAACCAATTTGTTTCCAGTAATATAATAATTTACACACTCTTTAGTTTCATCGACCTTTCTTAAACATTTGATTGCTTTAAAGCTGGAATTCGACAATTAACGTAAAGCAACTGTGATGGTGGCCAGCTTGCGACGTTACTAGAAAAGGTGAAGCACGTTATCTTTTGTTACAAGAGATAATATTGTGCACTTAACTCATGCTCCTTTAGATGTACACCCAGAAAGGTGTCTCTATGATAAACTTCTCCATCCTAATAACCTTCGGTGTGAGATCAAATGGACACCAGCTTAAGATGATGAGGCACCGTTCTCTCCCGCTTCCGCTAGAGCAAAAAGCTATGAGTTCTTCGAAGCAAAAAGTCCATGACTATGTGAGTAATGTGACCGAGAATATTGCTTCTCATTTCAATCCGTTTACTAGAAATTATTCAAGAAGTTATGAAAACATCAAGGAAGTAAAAGAATGTCTTGTTGCTAAAACAGCTTAGGTTTTTAATACTTTTGTTTATACTTTTAGTAAGGGCAGATAGTCCGGATACAAGGTTTAGGTTTCCCAATTGGAGGAATTGTATTAAACTGGTCTTTGTGGACGGAAACATTCAACTTCAAAAATCTGAAAGATCACCCTCTACTTCTATACTCAGATCTCTGTTTGTTTTTAGTGTCCGGTTTCACTATAACTTTTCGGTCCCTTTCGGGGACGAACTGCGACTGAACTTCTTCTTTCCCCGCAGTCTCGGGCGGAGCTTGTTCTGTGTGGAAACTCCTGCCTTTCGTCTCTGGGCCTGCGGGGTGTTGTGAAATAAAAATATAATCGTGCATGCAGCGAGTGGCCAAAGTTTCACTTGAAATCTTTTTTTTTGTTTTTTTCAATTTGAACGTTGACATTACGCTTTAGTGTTAACATAAAGCTGCTTCATTTTAAACTTGAATTTCCTAAAAGTCATTTAGCTTTCTAGAGTAAGGGGTTTATTTGCTGAATGGCTTACCTGGATCAGGGTGCTCTCCTATTTCATGGTAGATGATGTATTCTAAGCGGTTAGAGGAAAGGATAAAAAGACAATTTTTATAGTTTTTTTTGTGTTGTTTTGGTAATAGTGCATGAACGGGGGGAAATTCTTTTTTAAATTTGGGGTGAACTGATCCTAAATTGTCTAACAAAACAAAACAACGTTTTGTTACCCTTTTTTTGTGGATGTGAGGAAATTAAAAAAATATTTCGCTGTATTTTTAAAATCAGAATTATATTTTTTAACCGAATCTTTACGGTCCAGTGCCGCGAAGTGCCGAGCACTGACCGAGATCCCGGGGCTGAGATAGACGCTGCAGCGAAGTGCCGAGCACTGACCGAGATCCCGGGGTTTAGATAGACGCTGCAGCGAAGTGCCGAGCACTGACCGAGATCCTGGGGCTGAGATAGACGCTGCAATGAAGTGCCGAGAACTGACCGAGATCCCAGGGTTTAAATAGACGTTGCAGCGAAGTGCCTAGCACTGATCGAGATCCCGGGGTTTAGATAGACGCTGCACTGTTGTCGAGCTGTAGACTTGAATTGACTCCAAGGTGATGCTCGTAATGGCCCGTATTTTCAAACCCCACATATATTGACCAATGTTACGGATGTTATGTCGATATTCCCCCTATCGGCGCTCGCTAAACATATTGGAATATGTAATGGGGATTGTACGGCTACAATCAATGTTCCCTTTAAGCTTCACGGCTGCGCGGCCGCGCAGATATCTGACCGACGCCGC
This sequence comes from Ampullaceana balthica, assembly GCA_944989445.1. Lineage (NCBI taxonomy): Eukaryota > Metazoa > Mollusca > Gastropoda > Lymnaeidae > Ampullaceana > Ampullaceana balthica. Next base: position 379,652 of record CALYLW010000292.1, on the reverse strand, counting down.
GCAGCAGTTTGGAATTACGGCGTAGCAAATTTTGAAAAATATTACACAAAAAAATGGATGCTGCGCAACTTTGCACATGATTTTTTTTTAAATTTGAACACGTACTAACGAACCTTAGATGGGACATTGGCTACAATCACGCATTTCCAAATGATGTGGATGCTTAGTCCACAATCCCCATTTAGACAATCACAATACATATAACATATTGGCCCAGATGTCGAGTTCACGTGTTCTGGCATAATTATTTGTGAATACAGATGTGATAATAAAGAATTTCAAAACACTATCAAGTTTTCTGTGCTGTGCTCTATTTAAAAACTCACCTAGCACTGACAGGAAAAAGAAGAAAGCCACAATGAATGTCAGAATATTTCCCACACAGGCGAAGAAATTATTGCTTCTCAGATCTAAAGAATTATAAAAGAGAATTGAATTGTTCGTACTTGATAATAATTAACTTACATTTTTAATATATCAAATACTTTTTAAACTACTTTTCCTTCAAATTTGTTTAATAATTATTTTTAGTATCACTTTTTGCTATCTGTAGACTTAAGATTATATTTATTTTAAACCCAAATACAGATTTTTATTTTTTTTCTATTTTATTAATATCATTAACACAAATTTTATTACCTACCAACAAATTGTATTTACCTCCCATCAAATATATATTTTATAATGTACCTCCAAACATAAATTTGAATTCACAACCAACAACTATATATTTGAATATTAGAAATGTATCTTACAATCCCATATACATTAAAGCATTTTTAACCTCATATTGTTAAATCTTGTAAACACCACATACAGTACAATGACACTCCTTAAAATCTCAAAACGCGTTTTTTTAAAATCCCATATCCGAAAGTCTATATAAATCCCTTACCATCAAATATCTTATTCTTCTTTTGGCAGACCAGCACGCACTGACATCCGGGGCACGCGAAGTCGGTGGGAAGGCTATCGCAGGGCGGCGGGCAGACCTCTGTAGTCTTCTGCGGGCAACTGGTCCTGTTGAGGCTCCAGTCGTCCTCCCGCTGGTACACCGCGTACTGGGGCTCGCAGTCGTCTCGAAACGGCTCCCGGCGGTACACCACGAACTCGTCACTGGGGCCGTTCCGGGACGGGCTGCACATGCCACGGTTGAGAGTCAGGTTGCTGTAGGACTTAAGCATCGGCGCCGGTTTGGGTCTACATTGAATTTGGGACTGTCTTCGATGCTCCATGTAAAGAAAGTGGTGCAGGACTGCTGGATAAAGGGGGAAGACATTAAACATGTCGGAAGGACTGAATGCATGATTTGTTTTGTTATTTTTTGTTGTTGTCGTTTTTTTGTTTAATAAAAAGAAGGAAACGCTACATGAACATGCAAGTCATTGATAAGAGCGACTTTTTTTTCAAACTATGTAGTAAAGTTTAAATAGGTAAGAATATTTACATATGCAAGCAGCTGTCCAAGTTGATATGATGGCATCATGAATGACAAAAAGACATCTAAAAATATTTAACTACATGATACATTTTTTATAGTAGATTATTGTGTTTGTTAAAGGTTTCGATATCAAATTTCTGACGCACTTCCTTTTGGAGCTTTTAAAAAATCACGACTTCCTTTTTGAATTTTTTTGTTGTCGTTAACCAAAGTCACATCATTTGTGAATATTTAGATTTTAAACATCACTTTGTGCAAACTTTAAGAAAAATTCACTTTGGTTTGATCATCTCACGAGTTCATACAAATCGTCAATATACTTTCAAAAATATTTGGATCAAGTCAAAGTGTGCTCTAAATTTCCTCAAAATTCCGATTGTAATACGATGCAATCCACCCTGGTAATTTTTTAAACATTTTTTCGTTGACGTTGTCAGTGTTTTCAATGTTTGCATTTAATTTCTGGAATGTATTGTTTGAATGGCTAAATGCATTGTAATGTCTGCAACAAAAAGTCTCTGCATTTAGTGATACTTTCAGGCATACTTAATTATGTAAATTTGTGCTTACAAATAGTTCAATAATTTCAATGTTAATTAAATGTATTTTCCAACATTCTTATATGGCGAACGACCATTTAGGCTAATACATTCAATTGATTCATTCAATATTAAATCACCCATAACTCGAAGTTAGATATCTCTCCGTTGTACTTTAGCTGGGAATGTGGCCACCTATAAATCCCAAGGTGAAGGGTGGTTTAGGGGATGGAAAGAGACGATACTAAGTCTTATCTTGTCTTATCGTATCTATACAGACGCTCCTTTTATACAGAAGATTATTGCGTCCACATATTATACCGGTCTGTTGGCAAGTGATGCAGCGCTCACGGGCCACGGCTATGGGGGTTCCACGCATTACCCAGCCGCCTTTGTTTCCCTAACAAGTGTTAGGTACTCATTCGAAGCTGGATGGACTCAGGGACGCCCACGGCCCCGGGAACAAATCCTAGCCTTCACATGGATTCGAACCCACGACCATCGGTAGTCGCCTTATATTGAGGAGGGCGTTAGGGGGTTAGCATGTAATAACGTAAATATTCATAAAGTATGTAAGGATAATAACTGAATTTTTGTTTTTCATCCTTACAACCTGTTGTATGGTCTCTTATGGGAACACCACCACCACCCGCTTACGAAGCTCCCTAGCCTTATGCGCGAGTAGAAGAAAATTTCCAAAACCAAATACCCTCCCTCCCCTTCCAAATTATCTTCCTGTCATAAGGATTCACCTAAAATAACTTTGCAGAGGCGGGGTATATAATATCAGAGGCGTAACAACGACTTGGCATCGGGGTAATTGCCAAGGGCGCCGAGGGCCAATCCTTCCGATTTTTTTTCAAATTTCGAGTTTTCCTACCTTTTGGATTTTTTATATCCATGTGTCAAGGGCGCCAAAAATAAATAGCAAAGGGCGTGGAAAACCCAGTTAAGCTTCTGTATAATATATCAGATCCATACAGGGCGTGGGGTGGTTGATGGTACACAAATAGAAAAGCGAAGTCTTTAAATTAAAGGATGATTTTTCCATGAATCAGAAATTTTAACATTTCCGTGCATTCTGTATTTACTGGTATTGTCATGTACATGTTTTATATCTTCCCTCTCTCTCTCTCTCTCTCTCTCTCTCTCTCTCTCTCTCTCTCTGTCTCTCTCTCTCTCTCTCTCTGTCTCTCCCTCTCTCCCCCTCTCTCTCTCTCTCTCTCTCTCACTCTCTCTCTCTCTCTCTCCCTCTCTCTCTCTCTCTCTCTGTCTTTCACAAATACCTTTACTTGCGTTTGAGTAAACGTGTGCCACATAAATAAAACACGTCCGACAAGTTAAATATCACCCCTTTAAATCGTGAGATAAATTGTCATTCATCTGTCTGTCTCCATCACAGCACTGCAAAATGCCAGACAACACTTGCATTCCGCCTTGCACAAGAACCGTGGAATGCTGCGTGCAGAAAACAACCTTTGAGAGTGAGTTTTGTGGTTGAACAATCAATTTTAAAATCGAACTATAAAATGAAATATAAAATATAATCTGATTGATTGGTTTGTCATGACTTGAGATTATTTGTTTTTAAATATCATACGCTTAAAGAAGTGTTATTTAATGAACGGCGAGTTTAACAAAAGGTTCTTTATAAATAAATCGGTGTAAGCATAATAGAGTATTCCGTCAAAATTTAGTCGATTTCAGCTCTCTTATTCTATTCATTTAGTATTGTTAACGGTATTTTGATGATTATCATTAATATTATTAATCATTGTTATTATTATTTTAAGGCACCTTCATATAAATTTGAAAGAAAATTATTTTATTGTTTAAAATCATATTTGTGGAGTGACATAAAAGGACTGAGTCCACTGGGAGTTTTAAAAAAAAATTGATCCATTCCAGAAGTTATCCATACAGGAAATGATTTCACAATTTGAGCTAACTACGTTTTTTTTTATTTTTTTTTATTGTTGTGTGTGAGGGGAAGGGGGAGGGGTTACAACAGCGAACCGGAATAAATGTAGCCACCAATTTACAAGGGAAACGCGACCTTAACGATAGCATGTTATGTTGTTTTTTTTTATTAATCCCTCTTTTTAAAAAAATATTAATAATAATTCGCGTTTCGTAAACTGGCGTCTGATTGAAGAAAAAAAAGTGGGTGTGGTTTTTTTTTAAATGATTGATTATGACAAAGTCATCAAGTTATTGTGTATTTATATAAAAATGAGAAAGAGTAGTGGTAGTGTAGTCAGTAGTCATCGACATCAACTGCAAACATAGCTCAAAACTACAATCCATGCATTTAAACCGTATACATTGCAATAACTGTAACTCGCAAAAAAGCATTGCTTGATATTATTATTTTTTTATTTTATTCTATAAAGTCGTTTCACAGACAGATGGCATGATATATCCCCCCCCCACTCCCACATCCCTTGCACGAATGGCCGCGTTTTTCGCTTGGACTCGTCCCCACCAGCCAGGATTTATTTATTTAGTCATTCTAACAAACCCCTTGACCAATACCAGGACCTATGGCATCCGTCCATCCTCGTAGGATGATGGCGTTTCCTCCTACTCATCTACCCCCCTTCCCCTTTCTCTTTGCCCTTTTCTCCTCGCTCCTGGCTGTAAGGGAAGCTTCCGCGACTTGAATGCCCTCGCGCACTTTTGCCCGCCAGGAGGTGCGCTTCACAGCAATGGTCTCCCACGTTTTATGGTCAATCTGCACCAGAGTCATGTCTTTCTTGCAGACATCCTTGAAGCGCAAGCAGGGGCGTCCTCTCTTCCGCATACCAGTTGCCAGCTCGCCGTAAAGCAAGGCTCTTGGAATGCGCTCCGGGCTCATCCTGCGGACATGTCCCAACCACCGCAGGCGCCTCTCACTCAGGATTGAGTGCATGCTCAGCATATGACTCCTTCTGAGTACCTCGACATTCGTGATCTTATTCTGCCGCTTGATGTGCACAATCCTGCGCAAGCATCGTAAGTGGAAGCTGTTGAGTTGCTTTGTTTGTTTGGCATAGGTCGTCCAGCACGCGCTGCCATAGAGGAGTGTGCTGAGCACGCAGGCCTGGTACACAGTGATTTTCGTCCTATCGGTAAGCTGTGCATTGTTCCACACTCTTTGACTCAGCCTAGCCATTAATGATGCAGCCTTGCCGATCTGGTTTCAATTTCCTTTTCCAGGGAGAGTGTGCTTGTGATGTTACTGCCAAAGTAGGTAAAATCCTCGACGACATCCATTGTGTTTCCCTCAATGGAGATTGCTGGGAAGCAGTATGTTCCTTGTCTCATAATGTTGGTCTTTTTTTAGGCTTATCATTAGACCAAAATCCTTGCATGCCTCTGAGAACTTATTGACCAAAAGTTGGAGACCTATCTCTGAATGTGAGGTAAGGGCTGCGTCATCTGCGAAGAGCAACTCTCTAATTAAAACAGTTTCCACTTTTCTCTTCGCACGGAGACGGCTGATGTTGTATAGATTTCCATCCGACCTGGTGTGGATGTTTACACCCTCGAAGCAGTCCTCGAAAGCATGACGCAGTAGCATCGAGAAAAAGAAACCGAAGAGAGTTGGAGCCAGAACACAGCCCAGTTTGACTCCGCTACAAACTGGGAAGGGTTCTGAGGTGGCACCATCGAAGAGCACTGTGCTTTGCATATTGGTGTGGAAGGACTCGGTGATCGAGAGAAGCCGCGGCGGACATCCTATTTTTTCCAATATACGCAGCAGACCCCTGCGGCTGACCAGGTCAAATGCCTTTGTTAGATCTATAATGGCCAGGACCGCTGAGGATTAAAAGTTATCTTTCTTGATTGCAGCCCTGAAGGAATCCTTTGTGTTCTCCCTGATGGCCAACGTGCTGTTCGGCCTCCTCTGTTTCCTCATAGCGGTCTCTATTTACGGTGAGTGCCAACATATTTCTGACCCTCATAGTGGTCTCTATTTACGGTCAGTGCCAACATATGTGTGACCCAAGTGAACAGTTAGTAGTTGCTACTTGACGTAAATTAAGGCTATGCGTAGTGTTTAGCGGATGCTGCTTAAATAAATATGGTAAGTAGTCTTTATCCTCTGTATCCCTTCTATCCTCTCCGCGGCTTCCTGGATAACATTAACATCGTCATAGTTACACCATCTGACTTTTGTTATCTTCGTGTCGTAATTTCCTCGCAATTTCGTTTCCTCATCTTCATCCCATTACAACCTCAAATCGTATTCATCTCAAACGGTGATGCATAATGTCATAACGTATTCGTATCTGTTATACTTATTTTCTCATCCCAGATTTTGTCATACTGTCAGATCCATTTGCACTAACAATGATGTTCTCTTACCATGATATTCTCATATCCTGATATCCCCATACCCTCATGTGCTAAAACCGCGATATTCTCCAAACACGATATTCTCTTACAATGATATTCCACACCATGATATTATCCTAAAATAATATTCTCTAACCCTCATACTCTCATACCCTAATAGTTTTCTTACCACGATGCTATCTTGCCATGAAATTCGGTTGCCATAATATTCTCTTACCATGATATTCTGCTACACTAGCAGTCTCTTACCCTGATATTCTCGTACCCTAACATTATCATGCCCGTTGACTTGTCCAGAAACGCACATGAACGTCCGCGTGATGCCGGACTGGGAGACCTGGGTCGCTGGACGTTGAGCCACTTCTCCGGGTAGCATGTTGGATGGACGCAGTATCGGTTCAAAACATCGGGCACAGTTCCGTGTCTCTTCTCTCATAGAGCATGTGAACAGTAGTTTCGATGTTGTCAAAGGTAAGTTTGTCAGCTAACTATAGATGCTCTTCCGAATATGTATGTTCGGCCAGTTTAAGAAACATATACCCGGAGAACGCAAATGCAAGTTGGAGGGATATGAATTTTAAAATTGTTTTAATAATTTAACTTTTTTTAAAAAAACTATACTCAGCCTCACTCTTCTTTACATGGCACACACCAAACCTTTTGGTACTGCTACGTTAATATTACGACAACATATTCGTCTCATTTTTATTTACATTTAACAAGTCTAGCTGATCTGAAACTTCCAAAAGATAAACTCATAACTGAATTTAAAAGCACGAAATTTTGAAAAAGGTTGTGATTGATTGATTTATTTGTGTGTGTTCGTGTGTGTGTGTGCACGTCTGTGTGTTTGAGTCTGTCTGACGGAATTTTTTATTTAAACGCGTCGTCCAAATTTTCCCTTACCTTGGTATTTAGTTGGTATTAAAAAAAATGAAAGAGAAAAATGTCAACTCGTCTTCACTAGGGATTCTGCCTTCACAGTACACAATGGGACTTAAAACTTGTCGAAACCAAATCTTAGATTTATCAGCACCCAGCTGTAAACAAATGGAGTCTCCTTTGTTGTGGAGTGTATGCTTCACTTTTTATTCCCTGTGGTATTATTAATAATGTATAAAAAGAATTAATTGCGTGATATTTTCACCACAGGGGTCAAGAGCGATGCAATCAATGATCTCAGCGCCTTTGGTCATTCAGAGCCGACAACTGTGCCATCCATATCCCCCTGGATACCCCACAGGACAAAACTCACATCGTCTTGGGCCAGGAAATATTTCATCAATAAACTTTGTGGATTCAAAGAATACAATCTTTCTTTATTTCTTTGTCTCAAATATTTTTTTTTAATTTGAGTGTGTTGTGTTTGTTGTTTCCGTGCGGTGGTTTGTGTGTGTGTGTCGGCATTTTCTTGCAAGCTGGAACTAAAAAAATTGTTTAATATTCTTGCGCTTTGTTTATCCCAGGAAAACTGGATCAAAGTAACCTTCATCCTGGATTGCAATGATAAATTCTGATATCATATCAATTGGAAGGGTAAAATAATCAAAATTATTCAGATATTCTGTGTATATTATTGTTCTATTAATAAGTGAAGGTCGATTTTGATGTTACTGTTGATGCAGCGATGGAGGACACAATTGATCTAAATTGACTGGAAATAAAAAGTGGTTGCAATATTTTATATTTATTCCTGCATATGTTAATTTTTTAAAATATTTTTTATTACACGCTTTTATTTAAGTCACATTTCTATCCATTATACTATATACTAGGGTGACCCGTCAAAACGGACCCGGACGAAACGGCCCCGACATAACGGCCCGGTCAAACGGCCCCAGACAAATTGTTAACATTTTTCAACAAAAACTTTAGCTGTTTTTTTTTCATTTTAAGCTTTTGTCAATTTTTTCACCCTTAAAGAAAATGGTAAAATTGTAAAATTATATCTTTTATTATATTGTTTCTTGTCAACAAACAGCCGCGATTGGTACCATTTCGCGTAAAGGCTAATAAATTCACTATTGTGATGTCATTATTATTGTTTATTAATAGCAAAACCTGACACTGAATAGGAATGGGTGAGTAAAAATACGAATTTAATATTTGATTGGACATTTTACTTTTAGTCTATCTATTAGTCCGGGCCGTTTTGTCTGTGAACCCTATACTAGTACTAGTAAGTAATATTTAAAGTTGTGAATGGTAACGCAAATTTCATTGTAGATTGTAGAAACTCCTAATTATTCAATATGATAATTACGGAGCAGATTTATATTCAAATTTATGGGTGAGAAAAAATACAGGGGTAGGAGGCTAAGCCCTAAAAGGAGTGTACTCGGAGCTCCTAATTAACTTCAAATTTAGAAAGAAAATCTATCATTTTAATGTGTACAATGATCTATTATTTTAATCCTTTAAAAGTACCATAAAGAACTAAGACTGTAAACTTTTCGGTCAATTTATTTCACTTTTAAATATTTGTTTAGAAGAGCATTTCCTTCAACATTGTGAAGACAACCTCCAAAAAAATATTATTTTTTTTTAATTTATTTTTAAACCCTCCAAATTTCACTTTTCAAAAGATCAGTTTTCTTTTGTTTTTAAAAATGTTTTGTAGGTAGTTTTTATTTTTTATTTATAATTTTAGGTTAGTTTGAGAGTGCATGTTTTAATGTAATATTCTTTAAACGAAAGGCTAACTTTCGTGATATATATTTTGTTGTGCTGATGTTGAAAAAGAACATTGTTCAGAAAATTGTTGCTGTCGTATTTTCCCGTGACGTCCTAAGTACATGCATATATCATCTAGTGCAGATGCGTACCTATGATATTTTGTGCCTTAAGACGACTATACAATTCACGCCCTATTCCCCTGTTTAATAACTTACACTTGTTTACTTATTATAATACATGTAGTATCGTTAAAAAAATTTAAGGATTGTATTATTTTTAATGATTAATCGACCCATCCATAGCAGTAAAAAAACGGTTTGGCATCGGGGCAGTCGCCAAGGGCGCCAGCTCAAAAGGGCGCCACTAAATCTTTAATTTTTAAATTTGTATTTAAATAAATACAGTGGGACCTCGCTAAGTCGAACTCAAAAGGACCCCAAAAAAAGTCGACTTGCGGAATTTTTGAGTTAGGAAAAATGGCGTAATAGTAATAGGCGCCGATTAATCAAGGACAATGTAGATATTGAGAGGTGGGGGGGGACAGCCATACCGGCTAGTAGGCTTGACAGGAAAGAGAGGCGGTGTCTAGTGTCTATGTTTCATATGATAGGGAGCCAACTTGCTTTCACAAGCCCGTGTGAGGATACACCTTCCCTCCCCTCCCCCACTTTTACTCCCTCCATGACAGTGGGATGGGGGAGTACGATTTTTCTTTTTAAAAAGGGTCACAGCATGCAGCAAAGGGACGCGAATTAGTTATCACTCCTTTTTCTTGTCTTTGTCATTTTTTGTACTTGCAAGGGTCGCTTAATCCCTCGTGGAATGCACTAAGATAAGACTTTACGTCCATTTACGTGGCTCTACGGAACAAGTGTTCTGAAATGTCACTTCAGAATAATGACCCAAACGCCTTGGAAAATTCGTCTAGGAGAGGTTAAAAGCCAAAAATCTTTGAGTTAAGGAGCTCTAAAATACATTTAGTCTTATGGAATTTGACCGGGACCAAACAATTAATTCGATATAGGGAGGTTTTCGACTTAGGGAAGATCGACTTAGCGAGGTCCGACTGTATTTCACTTTTATCCTCGATAACAAAAAAGTGAATAATTAATTATATTTAAATATATTTCATTTAAACCATTATACTATTTTTATTATGTTTGTAGCCTTTGCGGGGCTTCTTATCATACAAATGTAAATATGATTTTACAGTCTTTCTTTTAAAAATAAAAATCTTACTATCCCCATCCCACTGTCGAGGAAGTAAAGTGGGGGAGGGGAGGGAAGGTGTCTCCTCTCACGGGCTTGTGTCGGTATGTCAAAGCAAGTTGGCTCCTTTCATATGAATCATCACCGCCCCTCTTTCCTGTCAAGCCTTCTAGCCGCTATGGCTGTCCCCCCCCCCTCTCAATATCAACATTGTCCTTGATTAATCGGCGCCTATTACGCCAGTTTCCCTAACTCGAAAACTCCGTAAGTCGAATCCCCCCCCCCTTGAGTTCGACTAAGAGAGGTCCGACTGTATTAGCAACACGCCAATACGCCAGCTAACAGAAATGCTGAGCTGTAGTCTGTGGAGTGTTACTTAAATTTACTTTTAATTGTGAGTTTCTATCGTTATGTATGAGATAATGAGTATGACACATTGACTCTATTGTTTTTATTTATAATACATGTGACGTTCCTTCAAGTTTTGCTGTATTATTTATTAACGCAACAGTTTTATCCACCTATTTATTTGGTATTATTTAGTCAATAATAAACTGCAAATTAGTATTGTTCCTGTCTTATTGATTTTTTATATTCACGTTGTATGACGTCACTTTCAGACTACGTAATTATTGTCATAAATAAAATAAGATAAATTCAATTATTTTTTCTAACAAATGAAAAAATCGCAAAGCTGAAACTTGTCAATTTATCAAGGGCGCCAAAAATAAATTAGCCAAGGGCGCCAAAAACCTAGTTACGCCTCTGGACCCATCACTTACAAATTATTGGAAGTCAAAACGATTTTTACTTTTGTAAACCTAAAAAATAGCGGCCGATAAATAATAAATTTCCTGTCGATTACAATAATATTTTGGTTTTAATCTATTATCTTATCTTATCTTATCTTATCTTATAGTATCTGTTTCAGACGCTCCTTCTATACAGAAGATTATTGCGTCCTACGCTTATCTATGGTTTGTGTTTATTCCTGCATTCTTATTAGAATTTTAAATGTTGATTAAGTGTTGGCTTTCCTGGTTTCTTCAGGCAACCCATTTCACGTCAGAATTCCGGTCCGGAAGAACGAAAATTTGTATGAATTTGTTCTTGCATACGGAATAAGAAAGGTGTTTTTATCCTTATGTCTATCTGAGGGTTGTATTAAGTTATCTTTGTGTTGTATTTCTAAATTAGAGTTAATTGCTTTATGTATGATTACTACTTTACTCTTGGTTCTTCTATCCTCTTGTGTTTCAAGGTTTAATGATTTAACTAATGGTGTTATTCTAGTCAGTTTTGAATAACAGGAATGTTCAAAATGTTGATAAACTTTGACTACCATTGTTCTAACACATATGACATCATAAATTTTAATTTTTAGCTGTAATCGAAAGTAACGATTAATTAATCGTTTCTTTTTTAAAAAGTTAACGATTAAATTAAAATTAATCGTTAACAGCCCTAACATATATATAACACCTTTCTTATTCCGTATGCAAGAACAAACACATACAAGTTTTCCTTCTTCCCGTCCGGAATTCGGGCGTGGCATGGGTTGCCTGAAGAATCCAGGAAAACCAACACTTTATCAACATTTAAATCTCTAATAAAAATGCAGGACTAAACACAAACCATAGATAAGCGTAGGACGCAATAATCTTCTGTATAGAAGGAGCGTCTGTAAACAGATAAGATAAGATATATAAGCCAGTTGAGTTTTTCATTTCAGTAAGGGACATAACCCATTTCATAATTTTTATTTTTTAAATGTTTATTTTCTTCCCTTGGAGCTGCAGAAAAGTTATTGAGCTTACCGATACTTCCCAAAAACTAATAAAAAAACTATCTTTTCCCCCTTTATAACGAACCATTTTTTCTAACTGTCCCAAAAAGAAATCCCGTAAAACATCTGCAAAATTGTTTCATAAATTATTCATGTGAATTTTTTATAGTTAAAATTAAGTTTTAATGTAAAAACAAGAGAGAGAAGACAACTCGAACAGAAATTGAATAGGCTATTCTATTGTTTATATACAAACCGACAGTTATGATTTCCAAATGATTTATTTAAAAAATATTCCTATGTTCTGTTAAGTCGAATCAGTGGAACCTAATAATTAAAGCCAAGTTTTATTGAAGATTAAAATAAAAAAATATTAATTAAATTAAGTCAATATGAATGCATTTAATTAAATCATCGATCCTATACTGCTTCATCTTAAATTATTATGAGTTTAATCACTCAATTGAATGTCATATTATTCCTATCATCAAATGACACGTCAAATGGCAATGCATCTCATTGCATTTTAATGCAATTGTGGCACTTATAAAACCGACCCAGCCAATTTTTTTTTGTTCAACAATTGAGCCGACGCCCACTTTCATTCATATTTTTTTTTAAATCCCTTATATTAACTTCACGGCCGTCTCTCTCTGTCGTTCTGTCGTCATCTCTCTCTGTCTTGGGCGGGCGGAAAAACAAAAGTAAAAAATGACCCCCTTCCCGTGATCCGATCGAGCTGAAATTTGGCACAGGGACCCGTCTCACCTAACAATGCATCGTATCAAAATTTCAGATCGATCGAACTTACCGTAATTTATTTTTATGCATTTTTAGTTTATCGCCATACGAGGTATGTAATTCAATTTCACAGTTTGTTTGTTGTTGTTTTTTCACGTGAGAGCTCAGTTCGCGCTTTGACGCGACCCATCGAAGTACCGGCGTGCTTTTGTTTACATTTTACGTGTCACGCTGAGCTCGGTCCAGCTATCGGTGACCAGACCTTTCACCTCTCCCCACCGGGGTTATACAGCAGGAGTTAAGGCAGATACAGTCTGTAAATGTTTGTCGCTTTTGAACATAATCAATACTTTTAGTTATGTCTCATATATAAGGGATTTATAGTCAAAAACTTTGTTTTTACGGGTTTGTTTTATTTCTCCTTGCACTTGAACTCTACCCCATTAAACTCTCTAAACAAAAACAATCCCCTACAACCCAAACGGTAACCTCCCTTTCTCTCTAACAACATTCATCCGCGTCGTGTTGTAATTGTGTCCCCGGGACACATAGCCATCATAAAACGCTGGTACGTGTGTGCAATAAATCCTAGATGAACGGTGAAAGTCTAAATTAAGAATTTAGTTAAAGATAGATACAGGTTGGGGCACTGGGGCACACTTTTTTTAAAGATGATGTCCTGAATTGTCAAAACAGATTTTATTAATAAAATAAAACTTGATAAATGGATAAGGAAGTCAGGGTTTTGTTTCATGAAATTTCCATGAAAGCGCTGCAGCTATTTCATTCAGCTACTGGAAATGATATTTGGGATAACACAATGGATGGATTTGTTTGGGCGAAAGGTGGCTAATGGTAGGTCTTCACTTTGTGGTTGGTGTCCAATAGTGGCCATAAGAATGTCTTGTTTTGATGTCAGGTAGCAGCTCATCGAAGGTACTGGTCGGAGGTATCGGAGTCAATCGAACGCCCTGATCGGGATTCCACGTCTGAAATTGATGTGATCGATGACGAATAAATAAGGCGAGGTATTTTGTTGGGTTGTGGATATAATTCTTTCGAAACATATCTTTAAACTAATCGCATGACTCAGGGTGTTCTTGTTAAATTTGAATTTGTTTTGAGCTGGGAGTTGATTTTAAAATAAATACTTGATCCTGTTACTTATGGAAACTATCAAGGGGGTCCGAATACGGATGCGGTTTGTCTCTTTTAAAAAATGCGAGTTATTTTCTCATTTTCTAAAGTGTCTTCGGCAACTTCCGCCTAATCTGGAGCGATTGCATGCATAAAGTAGCGATCACGAAGACATCCAAGTTCAAGTATTCAGAACGATGATGCTTTTATAATGCAATGATTACTCAGATGTTATCAACTATTTTAGGGCGCCGCGAACCTTTTTGTAATTTTAGCCAAGCCGCGGTGACCTACAACTAAAATTAAAGCTCGATATTAAAAGAAACAAAAATTGATAAATATGCGCAGTCCGCAGTATGGAGGATATGTTTTGTAGAAGGATAAGTTGGTTTTATAACTTAAATTCCAGATGTAGAGGAGGATGCAAAAAATAGATGGGGTGTGTACAAATAATTGTGGGGTCGGGTTTGGGGGATGAGACTGCTCAGTAGTTCTGTTCACATACTGCTTTTAATAAAAATCACACCCTTGATTGTAATTTCACCTGAGCGCTGTGATCTCTGAGGTTCGAGCGGTGGAAGAGACGTGTACTATTAAGGGGGAAATTATAGCAGAATAAGAAACATACACACAAACCAACGAATGATCTATTATCGCACCTTATCTATTACAGACGCTCCATATATTATATGCAGAGGATTATTGCGTCCTACGGTTATCCATGGTTTAAGATTACTATTGAATTTTTATTTGAATTTTTAAATGTTGATAGTTGTAAGTGTATTGGTGTTAAAATCACATTGATGTAAATTTTGTTATTATTGTCAAGAAATGAAAGAAGAAAAAACGCAATACATGTATTTATATACAAATAGTATATTCTGACATCTAGATCAAATTTATTCTATTTTAGTCTATATTGTTTATATAGAGAGCAGTGCCGGTGAGAAACTATTCCATTCACTGTAAATAATATTAAATCTAGTTTCAAAAAGAAATTTGGAAGGAAAAAAATCATGTTGAAAACATGCCCTCAACCCCTCACGTTCAAACATGCCCTCAACCCCTCACGTTCAAACATGCCCTCAACCCCTCAACCCCTCAATCCCCCCCTCACGTTCAAGTTTATGAAATTCTCAAGAGGCCACTGATAACGCTTCATATGATTCCTTGATGGGGTCGTGACATAGAAGTGATATTGTGGGTCTGCGCATGCACATTGCATTTTGGGGGGTGGGCAGTTGAGCACTGATAAAAAATAAATAGATTTTTCATTTTTACCATTTGGCCAAAATTCAGTTGCTTTATTTCTGTATTGAGGTATTAACCGGATGTGCTAATACTCGGATGACCCGGATACCCGGTTTATAACTCGAGTGCGTAAGTACTCGGTATTTCCAAGCATACGGGTACAAACCAATATTTGAAGGTCATATACAAGCAATTTTCGATTCCCCCCCCTCACCACTCTAATCCTCACAATTAGTTATACAGCAAAAAAAATTTATAAAGTTTAAGCGTACAAGTACACTATAACCAGTTGGAAGTGGTAAGTAAATCAGTAAAGATGCCATATTTATATACAGGGTTTCGCAGTCTTCGGCCACAGTGTGTATAATTAAGTTATATATATATATATATATATATATATATATATATATATATATATATATATATATATATATATATATATATTAAGTACATGAATACCCAGAGCCGTCTTTACACAAGTTTGGGCCCCCGGGCAAAGAAATAGTGTTGGGCCCCTTCCCCGCAGGAATAAAAAAATAAATATACATAATATATATAAATAAACATATTCCCATGGGGCCCTTATGCTCGAGGGCCCCCGGGCAAATGCCCAACGGGCCTATGCGTTAAGACGGCCCTGTGAATACCCCCTGCGTGTTGCAATGTATTTATTTATTATGAGCTTGGCTAGCCTCGATGTCTACCCGCGAAAAGGCCACACAATCCTGAACGGAGATTTATAATCTTTCCAGCATGCAGTTGCCCTCTCCGTGCAATAAATTTTGTATTTGAACATTCCATGTAAGCTGAGTGTGCACGGCGAATGCTATGGTCACGATTTCTATACTCTCCTATAAATTATGCGAGTTCTTGTGGTGTCTGCTGTCATTTTTGTTTTAAAGTTATGTATATATAATAATAATAATATATCATATTTATTTATTTACATAATACTAGCTGGGGTACCCGGCGTATCACGATTTAAAAAAATTGTAAACAGATTTTTAAAAAAGAATAGAATTCCACACCGTTGGACCTAGGGTGCTGAAATTTTGCATGGGACCCTCATTTGACACGGGGCAGGTCATAGGCTATGTCTCAACCCCAGGGGACCACCCCTATAGGGTAAGCTAACACTACTCAGGGTCGCCTTGATTTACTATTCTTTTTATTGATGCTAAGAAGTGTGCATTAAATAAAACTATTTATTGTTGTAAGAAGAATAAATTAAATTAATCTCTTTATTTCTCAAGATCTTATAAAATTAAATGGGGAATACAATCTTAAACATTACCCGAAAAAAGACATTTGGTGCCCCCGGCCCCAAAGAAATAACATTATGAGTTCAGTGCACTGCAGTATTTTAATAAAGACTCTCACGTACTTATATACCAAGTTTGGTCAAGAATCATTCATTTACACAGTAGCTAACGCTCAAACTAATATTTACATAGCAAAATAGCAACATAATGGGGCCCCTTACCCTAGGGGTGGTCACCTGGGGTTGAAACATAGCCTATGACCTGTCCCGGGTCAAATGAAGGTCCCATGGAAAATGTCAGCACCCTAGGTCCAACGGCGTGGAATTCTATGGGTAACAAACAAACAAACACACAAACTTTCATCTTTATATATTAGACTAGCCGGGTTACCCGGCGTCGCACGATTAAAATAATAGTCAACAGATTTTTAAAAAAAATATTTCAATTCATTCATTGAAAAACAATTTAAAAAATAAATTGAAATGTAATTAAAAATAAGTACATGTAATTTATATATTGCTTATATTAAGGCTTGTCGATAGACTATATTTTTGGTTTTTCCGTCTGGTGCAAAAATGAAAAGATTTGTTGGTGACCCAACTCTAGAACATGCCACATATAGCTGTCCGTGGGCAAAGCATGCTTCCTCAAGTACAATGCCTGCCACTTTTAAAGACTGTCCCTGTGCCTTGTTGATAGACATGGCAAATGCAAGCCTGATTGGAAACTGGAGGCGCTTGAAATCAAAAGGCATATCTGTTGGTATGAGTGGAATTCTTGGGATGAAGACATCTTCTCCTTTGGCGCAGCCTGTCAAAATTGTGGCTTCTATTACATGAGGTAAGAGATGCTTGATGCTCAATCGTGTTCCATTGCATAGTTTAGGGGGATCCAAATTTCTCAGAAGTATGATAGGAGCTCCGATTTTAAGTTCCAAGTTATGTGATGGCATGCCAGGAGGATCTAATGAATTCAAAAATTCTGTTGGATAGTAAACAGCTTGGGCCGGATCTGTAACCGTATCAATAGATTTGTAGTTGTTTGAAATGCCTGGTAGAAAATTTTGAATTTGAGAATTGATGCTGTTGACACTTGAATTCTTTGGAGCAAGAATGGCCCTTTCGCACAACCACTCAGGATTTTTAAACTGGTCTTGGATGTTTGGAAAAACGGCAAGTTTCAACTCTTCAAGTGACTTTGCTACAGTGCAAAAATTTGATGGGAAAGAAACTGTTCCTGATGCTGGGTCTACCTGCCACTTTCCATCGCCAAGTTGAAGCAATTGATGTGAGAAGTAGCCTGCTGCATTATCTCCATGTAAATGGACTCTCATGTTGGTGGTCAGAGTCATTTTCTTGACCTGTTTCCACAGAGTTGAAGCTTTGAGGAAGGCATTCAACTCATCGCTTGGTGTTGACCTTGGAATGACAGGCAAAGTTTGTCTAAAATCTCCAGCTAATACCACAACTGTTCCTCCCATTAGTTTTGTGTTTCCTTTTAAATCCTGAAGAGTGTTGTTCAAGGCTTCAAGAGCTCGCTTGTGTGACATTGTACACTCATCCCAGACAATGAGAGAACACTGTTCTAGTACCTTGGCCTTTCCTGATCCTTTTGATATGTTGCAGGTTACATTCTCAGAATGGTTCATGTTCAAAGGTAACTTGAAGGCAGAATGAGCTGTTCTACCCCCGGCAAGCAATGTTGATGCTATGCCAGAAGAAGCAACGGCTAGAGCAATACCTTTGTCTCGTCTGATTGTAGCCAAGAGCAAATTGATCACAAATGTTTTACCTGTACCTCCTGGAGCATCAAGGAATATGATTCCACCTTTTTTTGAGGTAACCAGTTCTAAGATGTGAATGTAGGCAGCTCTTTGATCCTCAACTAAACGTGGTTGATTTTCTGAGACATAGGCCATCAATTCATTTGTGTTATAATTTTGTTCTCGTAGAATTTCACTATTCTGAAGATTGTTTTCATTTCTTTGAGGCGTTGGTAACCCAAACTGGTCAAGGTTCCTTCCTGACATTGATACACACAAATCCTCCAACAACATAAGACACCTTTTGTAAATCTCATTAGAGAACTCAATTAGCAGTGTTTGATTCTCTCTCTTGGTTTGCAACATAATGTCCTCACTCAAATATGTTTTAAATGTATCCCAGAGAGCAAGTGGATTAGAAACAGAGCATGTTGTCAGCAAAATTGAAAACAGATGTCTCAAACGGGTAGGTGATTGAGATGTACACGCCTCCTCCATGGTCAAGACCCAATGGTGATCGTTTTCTAGTAGCCCTTGCATTTGGCAAGCTTCCCTAAATGTAGCACACACATGACCATCAACAGTTTTTAAGTCAGTGTAGGATGTTGGTCCTCTAACAACATGAAGTAGCATCCTCAAAAAGAAGCATTCTGCATTAGATGGGTGAACGGTGTACACACGTCCCAATGCATCTGAAGATTTTATCCCTGGATGATATTCAACATCTGCTCCTTGTTTTCGGCGTTTAAATAATTTTTGAGAAGCATTCCAAGTATAGTACCTTGGAACCACTCAATAGAGAATGGTTTTTGCAAAGTCGTCTTGTTGGCACAGTTGAAAAAAAGCTGTCAAAGTTGTTCTTGGTGGCTCCAGAATTTGATGATATATATTTTCTTGGTTGAAGTATACTCTTTGCCCATTTTCAAGATGAACACTCAAGTGAACAACTGTTGGATACCGTTCATGAATTTGGAAATTCAAAATTCTCCAGACTGCTTCATTACTGCTGATGTAACGACCCATTAGAAATTTTTGCACCTCATCTGGATTCTCTTGGTTTCCTTCAAGACCAAAAACGGCCTGGTCACTTCCTTTATTGACGTACTTTCAGATGTATTTGATGGCCTTGACAGATTGGCAAGATTCGACATTTATGTGAGCTTGAAACATTTTTGTCAAAATTGGAGTGTAGGGAACCACCCATCTGTTGTCCATTTCTATTTCTTGATATGTTGAACCAACCTTCATTTGATTTTTGCAGTAAAACCACCATCTCCTGGTTACGGCGTCTGTACACAGGATAGCCATCTTCACCAGTTTTAGTTTCTTGTATCAAATTCCTTGGATATTTTTTGAGCATTTCCCATCAACCATGCAAGCAGAGTTTCTGTTCAAGTTTCCACAGGGTCCATGCAGCATATTTTTCACAACAATTTCAAACAAAAAATTATCTTGTGTAGTGTTTGGTATTTCTGCTGAGATTACATTGTCAATTTGATTAGGTCGTAATTTTTTCATCAGCCAGATTAGGATGTGTGCATGGGGTAAGCCTCTCTTCTGCCATTCAATTGAGTACATCCAGCATCTCGTTTCACCATAGACATGACTTTTTGTAATGACTCCCATTAATTTTGATAGTTTTCGTTTGAAGACTCTAGCAACCAAATCATGTCGATCCACTGCTGATTGGCCAGGTAAAAGATTAGCCTGAATTTCTTGCCATAGTGGATTGCATGTAAAGGTGATAAACAAATCTGGCCTTCCATAATTTCTGACATAAGTCATAGCATCTTGAGTGTACTCATGCATGTGTCTTGGACTTCCTGTAAATGTTGCTGGCAAGATAACCATTTTCCCCAGATCATTTGGATTGGCATCATTTGCAAGGGCATCTCTGAGGTGAATGTAGTCTTCAACTCTCAGCTTCTTTTGATTTAGACGGATGTAGAGCAAGCGTTCACTTTCAACTTTCTCGTACATATCTACGATGAATTGATGGAACAGATGTCTAAATTTCAAGAGATGGTTATCTTCACCACTGCGAATCATGATTCGATATGCATAAAAGTCCATTGCTGTAACCTTTTTACCCAAAACATTGTTTCCCGTGTCTGGGTTTGTCTGAGGAATGCCAAAGGAGTACCCATCTTCACCTTGCCAAAACATTAGGGGGTATTGCAGAGCATCATAAGAGCGATGAGTTTCTGCAACTCTTTGGAGAAGGTTGTTTCGCTTTTGAAGGACAATGTCACGTCTGTCAAATTCATTTCCTACCATGACAATGGCCACTTCATCAAATGTTGGTACATTGAACCGCCTTTGGTGTTCATGTCTTGGTGCTTTGTCAGCTCGTATCACAACTTTGTATTCATCAGTTGGCATTCTTTCTAGAGCTGTCTTAAAAATGTGAAGGTAGGCATTGTTTGCATGTAGGAGTTCTTGCAACTCCAAAACAACATTTTGTTGCAAGTCTGGAAAGTTTGCACATCTGTGTTGGACTTCTCTAGCTTGGTCTCCCATGAAATAGATCTGCAGAAACTGAGGTTCGCCTTCAGCTGGCAGCAGAGATCCAGCCCTGTGATAAATTTGGCCTTGAACTTTAAATGTTGGCATGAATCCTTGTTCACGAATTTCTTTGCTGGCACCAAAAGATGTCACTTGAAAGCATGAGTTGTATTTTCTGATGTTGGCTAGGAAGCGTTTAGACGTTTGAGATACACCTTGAAGCAAATGATCAAGTGGCTCAGGTGGATGTTGCAGAGTCTCTAGTTTAACTTTGCCATTGGAACAGCACATTCCAGGGTGCTCATCTTTCCATTTAAATGCACTGCAATGCTTGCAGATCAAGTTCATCTCACCAATGTTGACCTTTTCATGTTGATGGTATGGAATATCTGGGTCATATTGATGAGCAGCACCTTTTAGGTCTTGCTGCATTTCATTTCTTCTTCTGTTTAAATTTCCATTTCTCTGGTCTGCAAGTCTTATTTGGGTTTGTTCATTTGTTGCATTTTCTCTTCTCATTGAAGGTCTGACTCTTTTTTCATCAAGTCTTGCCTGTGTTTGTTTATTGGTTTCATTAGCTCTTCTGATTGAAACTCTTTCTCTCTCATCATCAAGTCTTGCCTGTGTTTGTTCACTGGTTTCATTAGCTCTTCTGATTGAAACTCTTTCTAATTCATCATCAAGTCTTGCCTGTGTTTGTTCACTGGTATCATTAGCTCTTCTGATTGAAACTCTTTCTAATTCATCATCAAGTCTTGCCTGTGTTTGTTCACTGGTTTCATTAGCTCTTCTGATTGAAACTCTTTCTCTCTTATCATCAAGTCTTGCCTGTGTTTGTTCACAGGTTTCATTAGCTCTTCTGATGGAAACTCTTTCTCTCTCATCATTAAGTCTTGCCTGTGTTTGTTCACTGGTTTCATTAGCTCTTCTGATTGAAACTCTTTCTCTCTCAACAGCAAGTCTTGCCTGTGTTTGTTCATTTGTTTCATTTTCTCTATGTAAGGCTTGCTTCTTTGCCGTTTTAGAAACACGACCGAATTGAGTTTTTCTTTTTGGGGGCATGATTTCTCTGAAGAAAGATTGGAACATAATAGCTTATATATTGTTTTAGTGTACAACTGCTTTTAATTATTTCCCTTTGTTAAACTTTCTTCTTAAATACCATACTGAAGGTTTTTTCTCCCCCCCCCCTTTTAGCATCAATAAACTTATAAGTAACTTAGATAAATAAGTAACTTATAAGTAAATTATTAAATTAGTTTAAATTTTGCTACCCCATGACTATTTGTTTAATTCGGACACATCAATTGTGTTTAGACATTTGTAAAACAGGTGAAGTGTTAATTTAAGTTTTGGATATATAATTTGTTTAGTGATATTTTGTATTGATTATAAGATCCAAAAAAAATATTCAGAAGAGATTAATTTAATTTAACCTTCACCGGATCAATAAATATATGTATTTAATTCATCCTTCTAAACATCAATGAACAGATGAATTTAATTTATTCTATTAGCACCACTAAATGGCTGAAAGGTATTAGATAGGCTAATATATAAACTTGTTAACTACTTCAAGTTTGGATAGGTAAGGTTAGTTATTGTAAAATCTTAAAAAACACATTCTAAAGAGATTAATTTCATTTGTTCTTCTTAAGAATGTCAAGTTCTAATGATTTTTATGACTCACAAGGCTTCAACTCAATAAGTAAAAACACCATCAGAAGAATCAATATTTTAATTGAACAAAGAAATCCTTCAAGGCAAAATAATAACAACACTGTGCGTGCTCTCCACTACAAAATAGTCCCTCTAGCATATCTCTCTATTGACGTCATCCCACACCAAACTACGTCACACCAAGCATGTGTCAAAATAGTGCGCACTGTGCAACAGTCAAACATTGACATTCCCAAAGCGGTAAAACCCCATCTAATATATAAAGATGAAAGTTTGTTTGTTTGTTTCTTTTGTTTGTTTTGTTACTCATAGAATGCCACACCGTTGGACCTAGGTGCTGAAATTTTGCATGGGACCTTCATTTGACCCGGGACAGGTCATAGGCTATGTAGTTTTTTTCTTATATAAAAAACTGACTCATCAATAATTGAATTCTCCAACTTCGCGTGTAGGTAGAAGCATGAAGCTTTGGGAAGTTGTTGAGTAGCCTCTCACGACGATCATTTGTGTAAAAAAGTTGCAATTCAGTCATGGGGGCCGGGGGCACAAAGACGTTTTTTTCATTATATTGGCTATATGAAAATTGATATTTAAATATTTTTTTTGCTCGTTACCACCACGGAAGTGTACTTAACAACCACCCAGAGTTTTATGCTTCTAACTACACGGAATTAGTGATCTTTAGGTTCACTTGTGTTAAGTTTAATGACTTTCTTAATAAGTTCGTTAGCTAAAGTTTAAATAGTTAATTTGTTTAGCTTATGTAAACATAAAATTATGTAAACATGAAATGACAACATAGGTCCTAGGCCTTTATATGCATGTCAAGATCATTGATTCTTATTTTTAATAAGTAAGTTTATAGTAATGAGCAAGTTTTATTATGTTGTTGAAAATATTCAAATAGTTATTTGTTAAGTATGTATGTGTATGCAACGATTTACTTTCTTCTTATTTTTTTGTATTTCTCTTGATTAACTTCATTTAGTGCCCTCCCCTTTTCTATACTAATAAAAGCCTAAGCCCCCTCTCACTAATGGTCCAACTTCCCATTTGACTAAAAGTCTGTAAAATTTACGAATCATACTAAAAACAATTAAGCACGACTCAACTCTGAACTAAAAGTAATTAGTAAAAATCGCCCTTTATCTAATTTCCAGAAACAAAAACAGGAATTTTTTTTTACAAAATATAATGTCTTATCTCAAAACGGGAATCAAAAAAGAATTGTATCCCTTGGTGAAACAGCAACATATAAGATTTTGGAATCCATCGCTAAATGGACCGTTTTGTAGAAAGGGACAAAAGTGAACAAATTATAGTCAATTTTTAGTCAATTAAAGTTAATTTAAAGGCGGGCGCTTAAAATGAAGTCTTATAATGCAGTACTGCTCCAAAAATAAATTGTATACTTTTTGATAGTCTTTATTTATTAGTGTTTTAATATGGAAATGATATATAATGCTTTTTTTTATATTTGTCTCTATGTTATACGATTTAAATTTACGGCTTTTATGTAATAGGTATAATTTTAAAAAAGAATTCAAGTATGTTTTGGACCATGTTTCCCGATGGGACATCATAGTTTGTAAATTATATTTCAAACAACAGATTTAGTTTCTGCAAAATAAATAAATTATTTACGAAATAGGAAAAAAAGATGCTATGTTTGACTAAACATCTATTTTTAAAATGGCTTTTGTTATTCCGCAACAGCGTAATGACCATGGCATATTCAATTCGCCGCCCAACTTAATTAATTGCTTATAGGTTCACTTGTATTGAGTTTAATATGCTTATGTTTATAAGTCCGGTAGAAAGGTTTAAATTGTAAATTTATAGAGCGTATGTAATAAAAAAAACACAGCATTGGTCGTAGGCTTTTATATGCATGTAATATTCCTTGATGATTTACGTTAATAATTAAATTTAAGGGATTGAGCAAGTAAAATAAGCAAGAAAAATTAATATAGAACACGCATCAAATTTTAAGAAAAACAAACGTATAGTTCCTCTAAATTACGATTAAGCTTTTTTGACTTGGGCAATTTCTTTTATTTGTTTAAATTAAAATTTGAGTCATTAGAAACAACATAATAAAACTCTTAATTTAAAAATAAATACCATACATCGTGTGACAAATGTAATGAAATAGTGTTAACAGATCTATAATATCAAGAAAGTATTTGTATAAAAGGCCACTGTTTTGTACCGCAAGGCCAAAACAAATATGAATGTTATTATAATAAAATTACACTGCTCACTTTTAGATGCGTACACGAAAAGGTGCGCACCGTAATTTGACAATAAAAGATTTTTGAAAGCGCACAGCTAAAAATAAAGTATTGTAAAAAATAACGCACCAAAATGAACTCGTTTTGAATGCCCGCATGAAGCTGTTCAATATCGAAATGAGAATTTATTTTGTCTTTATTTGGCTCTACATTTTCTGATTATGGGCCCCCTTACCCTAGGGGTGGTCACCTGGGGTTGAAACATAGCCTACGACCTGTCTAGGGTCGAATGAGAGCCCCATGCAAAATTTCAGCATCCTGGGTCCAACGGTGTAGATTTCCATTGGTAACAAACAAACACACAAACAAACAAACACACAAACTTTCATCTTTATATATTAGATGATATGATATGATGTATGGACCGTGTCTCTAAGAGTATACGGATTGAATGAATTCAAGGACAAAGGGTTTCGTTATTTCTAAGACCGGACAATTTTACATTGCATGACGTTAAATTATTACAGATAGAGGCGAATAGAATATGTTTTTGTAATACTTTGCGGCCACAAATGCATCTCAATATATTATATTTCAGCCGTTGTTTTGAAAACAATTTTATATTATTTAAAAAGTTGAAACAAGTTTTCTCTGGCGTTCATATCTAATACGCTTATTCCACATTCACTTTCAAGCAATGAATTAGTTCCAAGAGATCGATCAGATGGGTTGCCCGAATGTTTAAATACCGTATTTACTCGCATATAAGCCGAGTTTAGAATTATAAAATAAAACACTGCAATCAGGGGGTCGGCTTATATGCGCATAAAACAAAATGGACACAAGGACAGACACTAAAATGTATTTTAAAAATCTAAATACATACTTCGTTAATGATCAGTTGTGAACAACGTATGAGCGGAGGTTCAGATACCATTATAACAAATAATGTGGAAAGAGCGGAACACGTTTTTGTGTCATTCCAAAAGGTAAACAAACTGGTATGTAACAGAAAAGTAAACATTTTACCTCTTTGAAGTAACACATTTCTATGAACCAAAAATATGGAGTACAATCAGACAATTGTATGGTCGGCTTATATGCGGGTTTTTTGTTGTTGCAAAAACTGTCCATTTTAAAGAAGTTTTAAGGGGCTCGGCTTACATGCGATGTAGGCTTATATGCGAGTAAGTACGGTAACGTATCTTTCGAACCCATTAATGTGATTGCCCCAATAGAATGCTCTTGGATTTTAATAATAGATTTTTACCACTAAACAATAAAATAATTTTTAAAAATGTGTGCCTAAAATAACAAAGATATCAGAAAGAGCCCTGAAAAATACGCCCCACCAATCGGCCTAAAAATACGGCCTCTTCAAAAACATCTGCGACAAAAGGGCACCCAAGAAATTATCAATACTATTTGAATCCGCCACAAACTGTCGCAAAACTCCCCCCCCCCAAACCCCACAACAACCCCCTCCCGCAAGAGTATGGCGCTCGTTTTGGAGTGAGACATAACAGAAATCCACAAGAAGATTTTGAAAAACGTCACCTCGAATCTACTTTTTTTTTCCATTATAATTTCTTAAAAACAATGTCAACCATGCATATATATTTATTACACAAATCTAATTTTAAACTCAAATGTTTTGAGAATCGGAAATAACTTTAAATGGCCTACAAAGCAAACACATTTTACGTGTGCCAATTTCCCTTTGTGTGTGTAGTTGGCGCAGCTTCATCTTCGGGAGCTTGTTATGGGGGGGCCCATAGTTACGTTTCCCGAGTCGGCGATGACTTGTCGGAACGAATATATTAACGGACCGATTTGTACCGGACCGACTTGACATGACACACCTTTGGCTCATTCTTGGTGACCTGTTCAAGGCGGCTGACTGGTGGAAGTCGAGGGTTTATCTGGTGACAAGCGGTAACGTTTGATCAGCGTAAAAAGCCATACTGTTACATTTACACTATGCACCTCTAATAACTAATTGAACTGGTGTCTGTTAGGCCCAGAGGCGTCACTATGGTCGGTGTCACCGGGTGCGGTAGATCGTGGTGTCACGCCCCCCCCCTCACCTCCTCCGAGTCCGCCTGTGCGAAATAACGGGAACATACATAAGTTTACACTTTGGTTTCACCCATCGTGATGGTTCACCCGGTGCGGTCAGCCGCACCACCACCTAGT
The DNA here is from genome assembly GCA_944989445.1 of Ampullaceana balthica. NCBI lineage: Eukaryota > Metazoa > Mollusca > Gastropoda > Lymnaeidae > Ampullaceana > Ampullaceana balthica. The sequence goes on along the minus strand of CALYLW010000292.1, from coordinate 352,892 downwards.
CACGCCACTGGTTTGACCAAAATGTTACTTTCTACATGAACTTCTGTCTTAACTAAAGGGTAGAGGGGGTATATGTTGCGCATCATGAAAGTACAGGATTTATAGCCTTTATGTCGTTTAAATTTTATATAATCCAATCTTCGGATTCGGGCCACTCGTGTCAAGGTACTAGTGTGACCGAATTCGGGGCTCCGGTTGAGAACCACTTGTTCTAATAATAAAACTGACCACGATAGTCGGTCGTGCTTTGTTTTAGTTTACTCAAGTGACCGACTTTCGTTTTTGGGGGGAGGAGGTCAAAGTGTAGTAGAAACTAGGTCACAGGCGGTAGACGCAACGGTCCTCAAATTATTTTAATCTCTGGGTCCCCCAACTTACACGGAGCTCCGTGGAGGGTGGTCCCGCTATGTCTGAAGAAACGAACACAGAATCTCGGCAAACTTCAGAACAATAAGTAGTCTTCGAAACAAATTCGCGAATTACGTGCGGGTTGATCGATGAAACGTTTCAGTGTGAACAAAGGAAAAAGAATAGCACCATTTTGTTAAATGTAGAACGTAGACTACATCTGAGGAAAAAAAAACTGGGGCACGTGCGAGGGAATACTGGGTCACGTGACAATTAACAGTACTTAACGCACTTGGAATTCGGTCACGCTAGACACAATGGATTGAGGTGTTTGAAATTTCTTACCGGTTACCGCTAACGGAATACCACTATCTGAGAAACATCCGTCAGACAGACCACCGACGGGGTTTATCTGTGGAGAATCTGCTTCCGACTCTCCCGCAACCCCCCCCCCTTTTTTTCCCCCGCCCCTCAAGGCAAGCCCAGAGATCGGAACGACTGATAAAGGGATACTGTTGGGGTTTTGGCCTAGATATCCTTTTGACTAAGTGTTTTCCAGGGAAAGGTGCTACAAGTGTGTCCGCCGGGTCGTGTAAAATCTTGTGTTTCACATTAAGCACCCAGCCCATGCACATGACCCGCCGTGTCCGATACAGAGGGTAATGCCCATGGGCCATGTGTAATCCCTTATTTCAGCGCATTTTAAATTTTTAGAACAAAATTAATAAAATAACTTACTTTTACTAATTTAAACACTTAAATCAGAAATTAAAAAAAGTATTTAATGCCTTTACAATTAGTTTTTCGTGTGTTTTGTTGAGTTTAAAGGGGTTTTTAACTTAGAAAAAGGGTTTTTAAATAGCAGACTTCCAACAACAACAATGGCGCCGTTAGTCACAGAAGATAGTGAAATATACAACAATTTTATTTCATACAAATCGTAAAATAGTATAGTAATTTTATTTCAACAAAAAAAATAATGTTTTAATTTTAAAATAGATTTCATAATAATAATGAATGAAGTAATTTTTAAAAAAAATTATGACTTGAAATATTAAATGCGCTGAAATAAGGGATTACCATGCCCAGGTACCCACCTCCACACATACAACTTCTCATATCAAGGTCCCGGTACCTCCTATGTCTATGCCCTTCTGCCTCCGGGAGTTAATGGATGTCTGCTGGAGACACAATGGATAATAACGTGCGTCGTTTATTTTATTTTTTAGATTTTAATGATGTGGTGTCAAACTACTGTTCGTTAGTAAATAAAATAATGGGGTTGAGACTGCAACCAGGCTTTTAAATTAGTAAATGTATAACATATAAACAGGGTATTAGCTAGCCTGACAGGGGGTAACACAACAGCGAACGTTTTGGCAAAGAGACTTCCACTTCCTCAACGAACATATAGTACACAAATAAAATTTTATAAAAAGAATATAACGACAGAAAAAAAACACAAAAAACTTAGCTACCGTGAAGTCCAATTAAAGCTTATATAGGAAAGGAGTGTGTGGATGTGGCCAATCAATCAGGTTGTCAGTTCAAACACCACATTCATCCCTTGTTCGTTAGTAGCAGTCTCAAGCCTAATTCTCTGTCTTTTAAACGTGTTTATTGGATTTTTGTAGGTAAAAGACCCCCCCCAACCAAAAAAGACCCAAGGCAGACGCCACTGGAAAAGTCACCCACTTTCACAATGAACTGGTGCCCATGAGCTCTACCGCTACCGCCCTTTTTTTTGGTTCCACTTTTCTTAGTACCCGTAGAACGTTGCCCTTCATTCGCGATTATTTCGTCACTACCTATGTGTTAAATATTAGATACCGGTAGTTTTGAAATTTGTTAATTCTAGTTATTTCTACAAGGTCCTAAAAGCTCCTACCAGATATCTCATGTCCTATATATATTTAAATTACAAGTTCTAGTTTGTATGTTTATTATTTTCCATTATTATAATTTAAACTCATGCTCATAAATTTTTGTTCCATCATCTAACTATTCTAACATTACATCCACATTCATTGATTGCAGTCTTATACTACTTAAAGTCATGCGTATGGAGGAACTAATTTTCTAGAAGCGACTAGAAGCCAGCATGTTTAGTTTAGTACTGGTGTACCAAGATCTTATCTCAACACAAGTGTTACGTCACGTCTCCCAACCAACCTTTCCCCGCCTCCCCGACGTTTCTTTTTCCACACTTCATAAACGAAAATTGTTTTGTCTGCCTAGCCCTTAAGATAAACTTTATTTCAGGATATTGCAAGAAGCAGGGCGTTTAAGGGCGACTTGTCGTCGCTGCCACCCCTCAACATCTCGTCGATTAATGAGGTCAAAAGACCTTGTACTTAGAGGAACATTATCGCCATTCTGTGAATGTCAGTGCTTCTATAATTGTTATAAAATTATGAGCCCCCAAGAGGACAGATTCTTGTGATCATTTTCATTTAAAACGAGGTCTAGTGAGATCACTGATCACGCTGAAGTAGTTCATAACCATATAGACAGACGTCTGTGTCTGATACATACGTACTCGTGATAGAAATGATAATTCGGATACATAATAATTTGAATTTTTTTTACGTTTGTATACAAGCTGTTTTCACTGACACTTTGCTGTCCCGACCGACGGAATATGCAACGGCCGTGCGAAGCATTTAATTCATGATCATGTCCAGTTAAGCAATAAAAAGTGTTATTTTTTTCTGAACGAGAAGACGGCGTCAGTCTGATTTTTAGAGAACTGTCTGTCCTGCCCTGTCCGTACACCTGTTTGTTTGTTGTTGTTTTTTGGTCTGAGTGCATTGGTTGACAGATAAGTCATCACACAGCTGATGGTGGAAGTGATAATTGCCAAGTTGGACATCAAGTTATTGTGGGAGTTGATCTTTTTTTTTCAACACCAAACTCGGGACATTTTTAGCGCTATAGAAATAAGCATTCATCATCATCATCATAATCATCATCATCATTATTAACAGTTTTAGTGTACCGAATCTCAGCGTGTTACATGCCTACTTGATATTGGGAGCACAAACATCCAAAGACAGCGAATAGCTCAACCAAGACTATTAAAAATTAAATAAAATACTTTTAAAAAAGCGTGGGGCGCCCATCACAACTCATTTCTCTTTGCAACTATTTTTCTGCATGTAGATAAATATTTCTAATTAATATGATAGTAGCATCTCGAAGCATCTCCAATCTCTTTATATGCACTAACGTCGTGATCTTCATTTCGTTCTGTTTCTATTTCTTGCACACGAACTAAATCATTCTGATTTATTTGTGCATTATGATCGGTAACTGCGTCACTGTAGAGTAGATTGTTATCAATTAACCATCGTAGCGCATTATAGATTCGTGATGTGATGAGCGCCCAACGCTTTTATGTGCAGTTAATAGGTTCACGGATTTCACCTGTAATCATAGAAAATTTCTATTTTCTTCTTTTTTAGTGCACAATCTATATTATTATGTAAATAAAATCATGTCCTTTTTTTAAAAAGTTTTTTTTTAATTATTTTCTTTTCTACTTTTTAGTCTAAACATTTTCTAAATCGAATTGTCGAGCTTATCAATTCAATTTAATTAGTTAAACTTTATTTAAGTGGTTTAATTTTACGTTGGAAAATTTGAAATTTTGCACATGCTTTATAAAGATAAACTATTTTTTTTTAATTCATTAATTTAATCATTGTACATTCGATCGATCTGGAATTTTGAAACAATGCATTTGACATCCAAGATCTATCTGTGGTAAAAAAAATTTAGATCTGTAGGACCATCAGATGTGGTTTAATTTTACGTACATCACAACTCGCTATCATGTACAATGGTGCGAAACATAAATACAAATGTATATGAATATTAATAAACATTTAAAGTTTCACAACTTTGATCATATACATGCTACTATCATATTAATTAGAAAAATGTATCTATTTGCTAAAGAGTAGTTGCAATAAGAAATTAGTTGTGATAGGCGCCCCACACCTATATGTGCAGTCGATAGGTTCACGGATTGAAATTTTTTATTTTCTTCTTTTTAATGCACTTTCTATATGTAAATAAAAGCGTGTGCTTTTTTTTTATTAAAATTTTTTAATATGTTATTTTGTCTATTATTATTACATAGTTAATTAACTATTAATTTTAATACAGAAATACCTTATTGTTGGTTTTATATATGATTGATAGTAGTACAAACATATGTGTTGACAACTGTTTTTCTTTGTTAGTTTTGCATAATATTAAACATAAAAGCAGTCAGTGGAAGATCGGTGGCCCGGGACAGAAGGGGGCACCCATATGGGTTTGTGCCTAGGGCACCAAGGTGGCTTAATCCGGCCCTGCTTATGCCACATAATGACCGAGTCATTGGGCACTAACTTAGCCACTATATTTGTATGGATGAAGATTTAAAATTTAAATCGATGTCAATTTTTAAGGCTGTGCTAAAGTAGCTTAGAGCAGATAATATAATTAGGAAACATTAAAAATAAAACGTGACCAATAAGAGCTGCGGCTCATTGATCGCAAAATTATGTCACTGCTCGCGCGGCTGCATAGATGGATGAATCAGCAGCGCATTATGGGTCAGTGCTACGGCTGAAATAAATGGATGAATCAGCACCGCATATTTGAAAGATTTGGTTTCAAAACATGAATCCCTAAAGGGGCTGCGTAATTCTGCGCAGCCCCCCATCTAAACATTTCCAGGAGTGTACGGGGATACAGGAAGTAAGAAGTCCATTGGCGTGCGCTCTTTCGAATGGTCGAAGTTACGGAACGGTCTTCCGAAGTCATTTAGGTAGTGTGACAGCAAAGAAAAAATTTAATAAGATGTGAAGACTTTTTTTTTATTCAAGCGAATAATTTGACAGATCAGAGTGCGACGAGCATTCTGGTGTAGCATGGGCAGTTAGCGATATAGAAGAAAGCCATCATCATCATCATCATCATCATCATCATCATCATCATCGTCGTCGTCGATAAATGATTAGGACTTGAAATTTTGATTTTTTAAACATTTTCATTTAAAATAGATTTCTCTTATATAGGATGACTAATGTTTACAATTGACATTCGATGTCAGGTAGTCTTTAAAGCAATTCATTTCAAGACATCATATATATATATTTACCCTCAATTATGTATGACTGTGGCCAAACGCTAAGGGACATCACTCTGCTTTTTTTTAAAATTGAAAATATATACTTAAAATCATTTTTGGTTTTCAGATTAACATTAACCAAACAACGCACGAACCTTTGACGTCAGCATTTGTGTTGTAAACAGTGCTGACTGACTCAAAGAGTTATTTTTTGGTGCAGTAATTTGGTGCGCTGCTTTCTAACATTAGTTAAAAAATCGTGTGGTAATTAGCACTGTAAAAAAATATTATATAAATACTTTGTGTACATTTCAGGAATATTTAGTATTTATCATGCAAGGATAAGTTACTTGGGCTTTTGACCAAAAAAAAAGTGGGCGCCGTAGGCACCCTACAACCCCTATCATAAAATACTTTGTGTACATTTAAGTAAGTTTAATATTACGCATTTATCATACAAAAACAAGTTAGTTGGGCTTTTGAAAAAGGTGGGCACCGTAGGTGCCCAAAAAAGGGGGACGCCGCAGACGCCACGGCGCCGCAGCACAACCTATGATTGATATATATATATATATTAGGGCTAGTACTGATTAGAAAAATTGTGTTCTATTAATAGGGAAAAAATTTAATCGCTTAATTTCGATTAAAGGGGTAATCCTGTAGTTTCTAAACGTATATTATTTCACAGCGAAATTTAATTTTCTCGTGAGAACTTCCGTTTTTAATTTATTTAATGCATTATTACATGTTGTATTTCAGCTATTACAGCGCTAATTTGTGAGTCTTTTTAATTTCTAAGACATTTTTTTTCGGCTCTATATAATACATAATGTGGTCACGATACGTCCACTTTATTTGGCTTGCCTGATGTTTTTTACCTGTCTCGACTCATGGTAAAATAAATTTACTGACTAAAAATATTTTTTTAAAAGTATTATTCATCTATTGTAATGTTCTTAGAAGATAAATAAATATTTTAATGACAATTTCATTTTATATTTCATTACTAGATGTTTGATTCTTATTTTTATTTATTTTTTTAAGTGAGAAAATATCATGTGGCATCTTACTGTGGCAACTCGGCAACTAGAGTACTACATAAACAAAATGGATGTATCCCACTCCGATTATGTAGCTTTAATGGATGAAAATAGCCTTAGAAATTAATAAAACTTACAAATTAGTGCTATAATAGCTAAAATATAACATATATTAATGCATTTAATAAATTAAAAACGTAAGTTCTCACGAGAAAATTAAATTTCACTGTGAAATAAATACGCGTAGAGACTGCAGGATTACCATTAAAATTAATTATATTTGAAATTCATTATTTCGCGAAATTGGCCAAGTAGCGCTAATTCCATGGCTCCCAAATTTTGTGACGTAACACAACAAATTCGTTCTGCTATGCAAGAAATGAGGAAGAAGATCCTTATAGTTTACGTATGAACGTCTAAATAAATTATAATAATACGAGGGAAAAGTATGTAAGTAACAAAAAATATAAAATAATTAATTATTTGTAAACAAAATATGAGAAATGTTTTCTTAATGTTTAATCGAATTTTAATCTATCAAATTAATTTTAATCGATTAAAACTTTTAACGATTAATCGATTTATTAATAGTTAATTTCCGCAGCCCTAATATATATATATATATATATATATATATATATATATATATATATATATATATATATATATATATATATATATATATATATATATATATATATATATATAGTTAACAGTATTAACACCTTTACTTATCGTACGTTTCCGATTCTGTGTTCTGTCACCGCATTTACAGTCATATAAAATATTTGATTTCACTTGTGCGACTAGGAGACAGAGCATTAGAATTAATATCGATGTTCGCCCAATAATGATATGTGCGCAATAGGCTACGTATACAATGAGGAATTTAACTTTCGTAAAATAGAAATTCTTCTAAAGGCGTCACTAGGGGGTTTCGGGGAGTGCGGACCTCAGCAGACGACACCGCCAATCAGTAAAATGATGTATTTTCCTGTTATTTCGAACTGGCAGACTCGGAGGAGGTCAATGGGATGAGTCGTGAGGGGATGACATCATGAGCTACCGTACTGGGTGACACCAACACTAATGAAGCAACCCTATAGTGAAGCCTCTGCCGTCTTCGTTTTACTTCTTTTTTTTTAAAAATCAAAATATTACAAAGAAGTTGTATGTGAGCCATCCATGGTCAGGTACTCAAGTGATGCCTGGGTTTGTTTGGAATTTATAATACGAATCGATATTAACATCCGGTAATAACATTTAAACCACGGAAAAACATGACTGATACTGCGGTATTGTATTTATAAAATGTAGGAACTTATTCCTGATAATCCCTTGTATAACTCAATGTGGTAAGTTTTCCCACCCACATTCCTTGTCAGATAAAAGCATTGTCATGGGTCAAATATCTCCTGGTGCTGTCCACCGATAGGTAATCTCCGTTGCGCTTTGACCCCGGGTCGTGTTGATTATCGACTTGTCACAATTTCCGAGACCGTGTCGCATGTCAACAAGGGATCACGTGACTACCTACCACATGACTTGTGAAAAGTTGAAGTCAATTCGTCGACCCTAAACGGGATTTTTTTATTTAAAAAAAAACAACCTGAAGTTATTTTGAAAGGTTATATACTTCTGTTACGTTTAAAGATTTGCTACCCGTAGTATACGGCAATATTGCTACCAATGTACCTGGCTGCTAGTTCACTGACAAATAGATGTCATATAATCTCGGACATGCAGTGGCGTAGCGAGGGGGGCAGGGGGGAAATATGTCCCCGGGCGCCACGTTAAGGGGCGCCAAAATGAGTATTAAAACTCATTATTTAATTGTGTTTTGATGAAAACTAATGTATCCCAAATACGTTTGCAAGATTGAATTTTGGAGCTCCGAAAATATATTCATTACAATTCAGTTGGCAAGCATGATTTTAGCGCCCCCATTGAGCGTTAAGGGGTGCCACTCTACTCATAAATAAATGACACATCCACAATTTAGGATTGCTAGTGGCGATTTAAAAAATAACTGGGAGAGACTGGGAGAGAGAGAGTAGGGGAGCAGTAAGAGACAAATGCGATTCTATTAATAGAACAGACAGAGACGATACTAAAAGCAACCAAAATGACCAAGACAAGAAAAAGGAGTGGCTTAAAGCAGTAGTTCTCAACCAGTGGTCCGTGGACCACTAGCTGTCCGTGAAGATGTGCCAGGTGGTCCACGAGCAAAGCATGAAATTTACGCACTGTATGATTCATCAAGAAGAACTAACAGGTAAAAGAATTAACGCAGACTTAAAATATATTTTTGATCTGGCCTAAATAGTTTTACATTTTATCAAGAATCGTCCATTAAATTCTCGTCTCTTTGATTTCTTATGTTCGAATATGAATCTTGAACATTAACAGTTACTGATGTATACTGAAGTTCGCTGGTTATCAGACTGTTTGAATTACGTGACGACGTAAGAGAGCTTCTTGTAGAAAAAACTCAAAGCTTGTTGATCATTTGAACCATAGTTTATGGTTGCTGTTCTGGCTTACTAGGCTGAAACTTTTGAAGAACTCAATAAACTTAATTCAACTCGGCAAGGAAAGCAGACACATTATATTACTCTCAGTGACAAAGTGTCTGCTTTTACGATCTTTGGAAAAGAAGATTATTTCAAGGTATCTTTGAGATGTTTGATCAATTATACGAAATCACCGAGAAACCAGAAAATGTTGAAATAAATAGACAACTGTTGATAAATTTGATTTCTTGTCATATTCGATCAATGCAGGCCAAATTTTAATTCTACTTTGGTGATTTTTAACGTTCAGTGGTTTTTCGTGGGTTTCCAGTCCTAATCTCGCACACATTGTCTCATCAAATAAAATTACCAACATCGTAATTAAACCAATTCATTGAACTGACTAGCAATACCACTTTGAATGTGTTGCATCAGAAAGTGGGCTTAATGAAATTTTGGAGTACTCCGAGCTGTCTCAGATAGCTTTTAAAATACTCTTACCCTTTGCAACTTTGTGAAAGTGGATTTTCTGCATTGCTTACAATAAAAAAAAACATCGTTCGTACTAAATAAACTAATATAGCAGTCTTTTTAATACAAACTACTGTTTATGACTTAAAGTTTTTTTTATAGTTAGCAAGTAGAATTAAATAAGATGACTGTAAGACTAATATAAATGACATTTGCTCTTTACAAAAGAAAGCCATTACAATATTGTTTTTGGAGCACGCAAAACGTAGCATATTAGTATAGTTTTACTAACTAACATGTATACTACTTATATATATCAATAATCTCTGTATAGAAGGAGCGTGTGCAACAGATAACAGTATCATTATATTTAACTTTTCAGCTCAGCAATAGCACAATTTTTAGTAGTGGTCCGTAGCTAAGACACATATTTTTCAAGTGGTCCTTGAATCTCAAAAGGTTGAGAACCACTGGCTTACAGAAGGTCTCTCCTCTCAAGGGATTGTGTCGGTATGTCAAAGCAAGTTGGATTCCTTTTATATGAAACATCGGACACCGCCTCTCTTTCCTGTCTCTCTGCTATCAAACTTGATCAGTATGATCCACTGTTAGAAAAGCACTTACAAGATTCCCGAGAAAATCCAGGCTCAGTATCTTATTTATACAGGAAATACAAAATGAATTTATCCATCTACTTTCATCGACTGTAAGGAATGAGCTGTTGAGTGAAATTAGAAAAAACAAGTACTACGGTATCTTACTTGACTCAACACCCGATCTAAGACAGCTTTCTCAATTCATCAGATTTGTGGATGTGGATTTTCAAACTGGATAAAACCTAAAAATGATTCTTTGATGGTCTCTTTTTTAGATACATTCCAAAGACGCAGCAAACATTGAAAGAGTTATCGTAGAGAAACTTGAATCTAATAACATACCTCTAGCCGACTATCGGTCACAATGTTATTACAATGATGCTTTAATTTACTTTAAATAATGGGCATATATCCGGCCTTCAGCACCGAATATGTGCCAGAAATCACAGAGTATTGTTCATCAACTGTGACAACCACAGCTTAAACTTACCAAGAGTACACTCAGCTAAACAGGATCCAGTTGTTATCACGTTTTTGGAACAGTTGAAAGTATAAATTTGTGTTTTCTCTCGATCAACAATTCGTTGGGAAGAATTAAAAAGAGTTGTGCCAATCACAATGAAGAGGGAGTCTGAAACACGTTGGAGTGCACGATCAGAAGCTGTTCAAGCAATTTATGAAGGACTAGATTTCACTAGATGAACTGGTAGAGCTGTTGGAAAAATTATCAAAACATACAAATATGACGCCTGACACCAGAAGTGATGCAGAAACTTTGCTGGCAGGTATTTAAAACTTTAAATTCCTATTTTGTTAAATTTCTGGAACATCATACTTGGGAAAATTGATCGTGTCCAGAAACGGTTGCAGAATCCTACTGTGAATTTCAAGGAAGCAGCATCTGATCTTGAATCGCTTGAGCAAGAAATTGTCAAAATTCGTGATAATTTGAGCCAGGTTGCGGTAGATAATGGAAAGGAAGATGCACAAATTTGGGAATCGAGGTTGACAGAAAAATTAGACGACATCGGAGGATGCCTGGAGAATTAACAAGAGATGCAGGACTTTCTGCAGAAGAAGAATTGCACGTGATATGAACAGCGTAATTGATAGACTCCAACAGGAGATATCAATACGGTTTTTACGTCTAAAAAAATCGAAACAAATTTGGATTTTTACTAGAAGTCAAAACTCTACTTGCTGAGACAAAAGTCGATACACTTAGTTAAAATTGCTTAGATTTCGCTAATTTATACGACATTGACGTCAATGGTAATGACTTGTACACATAAATAAGTGACTGAAAAATGCTTCTCAGTACCCGGACTGAAGTTCTATCGGAAACTCCTTTGGATGTTCTTGGTTTTATTGTTTCATATGGATATGACTTATTTCTGAGTCAAGCGCACTTCATTTCAAATACTTCTAACAATTGCTGTTTCAACTGAAAGCTGTGAGCGGTCCTTCAGCAAACTGAAGCTTATTTTGTCTTATTTACGTGCTTCAATTGGAAGAGATAGTCCGAGTGATCTTGCACTCCTTAGCACCAAAAGAGAAACTTTTGAGAATATTAACTTTGACATCGTGATTGACGAGTTTGCGACAATCAAATTAAATCAAGGAGAATCAATTTTTTGTAGACTATGTCTAATTGTATAATTAGTAGAGTATTTTTTTTCAAATAAATTGTTTACAATCGTATAGATAATTATTAGTCTGTATTCTATTTCATTAAAATACCAGAAGCTTCGAAAATGAGCTATATAAACCGTAAAATTTCAAATTTTTCTTCGGGGCTCATTGAGCCCCCAGAATCTTTCGGTCCGACAAGGGGCGCCGATTTTGTGTCATGTCGCCGGGCGCACATGACCCTAGCTACGCCACTGCGGACATGTCTATCGGCCTCTCAATGGCTAGGGTGGTCATACAGCGCGGTCACCATGATATGGGAAAGTTGTGTGTGCCTGGTGTATTTCCAGCAAACCATAATAAAACAATTGATCATGAAATAAAATATAATTAAAACTGTAACATTAATTAATCGACTATATAATGTTGTATTAGGACTGAGTACGGTCGCTGCGTAAAATGGAGATATAAATAGACTAGTAACATTTATTCTAAACTGGGTTTTATTGCGTCTTGACGTTACACACAAATAGAACTGGGTCGGAAACAGCTGTAGCTTATGTTGGCCGGTGTTGTGCAATGATTATCTCCACCTTGTCACGCGGAAAGTCCAGTTTATGCCCTTTGTTTACCTGTTGAAATTGACTTCACGTGGTGGATGGATTACAGAGGTTGCTTTATTTATATGTCCCCGCAGTTGAGGTTTTAGTCACGAGCAGCACTGTTGATTCTTTCTCCCCAATCTTTTTACAACGAGGGCGAGTTTCAGCGTTGTAGCCTGTACAAAACTTAAGCTTGCACCTTACCTGTCTTCTATTCACACCAGTGGCGTCACTAGGGGGTGCGGTGGGGGCGGACCGCCCCGGGTGACACCATCAGGGGGGTGACACCAAAATTTAAAATTATGTATGTTCCCATTATTTGGCACTGGAAAACTCGGAGGATTTCTATGGGTTAAGTCGTGAGGGGGTGACACCATGGGCTACCGCCCCGGGTGACACCAACCCTAGTGACGCCTCTGATTCACACCTTGAGAACAAGTACTTCCTTATTTTATTTTTTTCATTAGTGCCTGTAAAGAATTTGATAGGGTCAGTTGCATTAACGTCTAGTTAAAATTTGTGGAAGGTATTTTGAATGTATAGCGGCAAAAGACTGAATGTGTTTCGTGTGAAACTATATCGGAGCCCCTGAATGAATAAATGTGTGTGTGCGCCCGCCACGCCACCCCGTTGCTGTTATGTTCCATCGAAGCATGCCGCCGGCCGATGACGTAACTGTGGCGTCACAGATGTAGCCCAGGGTTCGGCCAACCCCTTTGTTTGACGGGGTCCTGTCCAAACTCGGAAGGGGGGGGGGCGATAGGTTGTGTCAGTATCTGTGTGATCTTTATGGCTGATTAAATATGTCACGTCGTTCAAAATAGCCAAATTGTTCAACGGACTAATAAATATGTCTCCTATTGAAATGTAACATGCAGTAAGGGATCGGCGCTGATTCCTGTCATAGCTATAGATAATATTTTATTAGAGCTTTCAAGTAATTTTTTTTTAAATACGCAATTTCTTTTTTCCGATGAATGTATTAATTTGTATAAACGTTCTATTATTTATAATAAATCTGAAAAAAAGGAAGACTAGGATAAGGGAATGCTTGCAATTTATTCAACAATGTATCCCTATTTTCAGGGATCGAAATCAAGTGGCATGACACTTATATAAAAGCGTTTCTTTTTTTGTTTTTGTATTTGAATAATATCTTTATTAAATCATATTTAATTTTTAAAATAGCCATTTAAAATAAATATGTTATCAATATCTATTTCAATTACACTAACCAATATGTAGCTATATTTTTATAACTTATTAAAATAAATGTCAAAACATATAAACATTATTTAAGTATATACCAAACACAATTACAGAAACACTTCAAGCATATTGCTAAATAGTTTTTCCATTCTTTAAATCGCATACGAGCCACCTCTAAAACTAACAGAGTTCATCTTAGTTATCCCATCCTATGAAATCGTTTTTTTTTGTGAGCTCATATTAACTGTCCTATTTATTCTTTAATACACGTTATTCTAACTGCTATCAAACAATTCCTTATTTAACACGTTGTCCCATTTGCAGTTCCTCTCTAGTTATATGCGATTGAGCCGTAAGCCCACAATGCATTATAATTAAATAGAAAAATAATATTGTAATTATTTTAGATAAATAAAAAAATCAATAACATTTAATAACACCATCTCTAACTATGTAAGATTTTATGTTTACCACTCCTATTCTCCATGTTGTTAACACAATAGTTACAAAAGATCTACAGTCTCCTCCAAGTTCTTTGTTATTAACACAGTTGTTATAAAATGTCTACAGTATTTGAGGGGTTTCCTGTGAGCTCATCAATAAATGATGCGCATACTGTGCGCTTGTACGGGGCCGTACAATCATAGGGGAGATCACTCAAATACACAGAGAGAGAGACTTATATATTTACTAGGGGCAACTACCCGGCTTTCCCGGGTTTAACAACAACAACAAAAACAACAACAGCAACAAAACAACAAAAACAAACAACAAAAGCAAAACAACAACAAACAACAACTACAACAACAACAAAACAACAACTACAACAACAACAGCAACAACAACAGCAACAACGACAAAAACAACAACAGAAACAGCAACAGCAACAAAAACAACAAAATCAACAACAAAACAACTACAACAACAACAGCAACAACAACAAAGCAACAACAACAAAACAACTACAACAGCAACAACAACAAAGCAACAACAACATGAAGGACATTGTCGTCGCAGGGCAAGGGATGTGGACAACAACAACAACAGCAAAAACAACACAAAAGCAACAACAGCAACAACAACAGCAACAACAACAACAAAAACAAAACAACAACAAAAACATCAACAACAAAACAACAACTACAACAACAACAGCAACAACAACAAAGCAACAACAACAACTACAACAACAAAAGCAACAACAACAAAGCAACAACAACAAAGCAACAACAACAAAACATTTATTTTAGGGCGATAGTCGCCTTCTTGTTAATCTCGACACCAAAATGTTTATTATTTTGTGTCATTATTTTACGTCTTAATTTTCAATAATTTTTATTTTATATAGCTCATATAAGGAAAAACTACATTTTGGGCCCCCGGCCCCCAGTATCCTATATATATGGAACGAAACCTGTTTAATAACCTTTCCGGTATAATTTTGTGTACGTGTACCAAATTTCACGTTATTTGGTTGTCTGGATCTTGAGTTATTAGGGAACAGACAGACAACCCGACAGACAACAAATGCGTCTTATATGTATAAAGATATAATATATAATAAATATAAGAGCTGATCCAAAACTCTGATTTGCACAAGCAGTCAGGTCACTTAAAACTGAACAAAAAATCAGACCTTCAAGAAATTTCCCATGAACTCGCGTCTTATGGGCCTTGTTATAATATGGCGGAAATCTACGGAGACAAATTTCATAAAAGTTTAATAAAAGATACGAGTCAATATGTAAATGTAGGTATATTGAGAAGGAAGTATCTTATCAGCCATTTGTTAATTCTTCGTTAATTTAAGACAGCTTATTGGACTTGAAAAAGAAAAAAAAAGCAGTTTCCTAATTTTACTATGCTAACAATTTTGAGAACTTATTGATTCGACTGTATTTATGCTTCAATACATTGTTCCGCTAAAATGTAGTCTAAAAATAGAACATTATTCAATGAGTTATGACGTTTTCCGTCAACTTCCTTTCTACTCATGAAGTAAATAAATAAAAGATCAGCAGCTAAGAATCGAAAACATACTCACACCCAAAACACACATACAAACGCGCGCGCGCGTGAACACTCACACACACATTTTAAAGAAGTACAACAGGACAAAAGGAAAACCAAACGCTTTTTTTCTTCTTCCTGAAATGTTTTCATGTTGATTACGTTCGTGTCAGAGTCATCTCAGCTGCGTGTTTCAAATAGGATCTTCGACTCGTTGAAGTGTTGCGTCAAATACGCAGGTAGAAACTCATCTTGAAGATCATTCACCCTGTGTAGGTAACTAAGGGCGGTTATCATTACTCAAGGAAATCGCAAGTTTCCTATTTCAACATTTTTTTTTAAAATGTGACATAAACAAAATACTTGCTCTACTTAAGTTTTTCAGGATTTGAAGCATTAAATTCTAATTTTTATTATTATTTTTTTTGGTATTATTATTGTTATTATCATTACATTTTTTCTTGTTAATATTATTACTATTATTATTATTATTTACACTATCACTTTTATTATAATTGTTATAATTATTTTAATTATAATTGTTGTTATTATTGTTAATGTTAATATTAGTATTATTGAACTGTCGATATGTAAGTTCATATCGGAAAGAATAATGGCTATTGTTGAATAAAAAACATCATACAACATCGCACAGGAGAAATATTTTGTAGGCCATTATCAGCACTGCTAGAACTTGGAATGGCAACCACTTTCTTTAGCGATTTAACCTTATTGCACTAAACTAAAACTCACACATTTGCTATTGTTTGTTGCTTTTTAAAATTTTATTGATTTTTAAAAAATGTGTTTTTACTTATTTTTTTATCATAGTAAATGAGTTACTAGCTCTTCTAAATCGTCCATCACCTGTTCTAAACTACTTTGAAATCATTTTGATTCCGTTGGTCATTTGTGACCGGTGGGCCGTAATTTAAAGATCCAGTAGCAGGTTTCCGAAATCAGAAAACTTGAGAGTACGCGGACCACGCAATTTTAACTTCTGTGAGAAAATAAAAGAAGAGAGGCTTATATTTGACAAGTGTAGGACAAAGGATAAAAAGAGTAAAGCAACAACAACACAAAAAAGGGGGTGGGAGGTTCTGTGCTGTATCGGCTGGTGATAACATACGGCAACGCGTAACAGTAAAGACATTGTCGGTGTGTAACTCGCGGACATGTCTCTCTCGATGTGAGACTGCATGACTTCCCGCACCATCGAGGCGTGACGAGAATATTTCTTTCATAACGTTACGTCAAAACTTGTGGGGAAGGGTCGGGTCGTGACAGGGGGAAAGGGGGGGGGGAGGCTTCATTTTAATTTTGAACAATCAAGTATAGAGTTTTGACAAAGAAATCATAATTCAATCTTAAGAAACTGCAATTGTCCTGGGTATTCACTGCGAGCCAAGGTAAGATTCATATGATGGTTCAAAGTGTTGGACAGCTTCAAATTTGGCAGAATCATATAATTAAATTCCAAAACTCACACATTTAGGTTGATGTTGTTGGATGGTATCAAGATTCAAGATGTTTTTGAAAATTCACATTTATTATTTGGTAAACTTCAAAATTTTGTACAAAAAGTGAATTTTAAAAAAATATATATATATTTAGGTTATTATTTTACAACTAGCAAAATACCCGCGCTGCATTCGAAAAGTAGGATTTCAGTTAGCGTTGAAACCCGTGTAACACATTTCTGAAAGATGGGACCATAAGTAACAAAGACCATTGGAAAAGTTCAATGTGGCAACTGAAATTGGCGTCTACCAACAAAATAAATATGTTCATCAGTTTCAATTATAGCAGGAAAGTCGTCGCCTACTAAATTTCATGAAGATGGGGTCATAAAAAAATAAGCATAACATGGTGAACGTTGCCGACCGTTAAGACCGTTAGGCATAGAATTTCGAAATGAAACGCGATTAACTTTGAACATGAGGCTATCAATGACCTTTATTTCCTAAATATGACTCATCTAAATCTTATGTAGTAAGTTTGATCATAGAACATCCTTTGTAGCCATTGGGCGGGAGTGTGCTCTAACACTTTCTAAAGTTTCATGGCCATCAGTGATTAAAATAATATTTAAGCAGCTTATGTAAAGAACAAAATGGTCCAGAAGCGTAACTTGGTTTTCCGCGCCCTAGGCTAATTCATTTTTGGCGCCCTTGAGATATAGAAAAAATACTAAATTATATAGAATAAATTGATTATTGAAGGATCAGCCCTCGGCGCCCTTGGCAACTGCCCCGATGCCAAGTCGTTGTTACACCTCTGCCCAGGCCCAATCGGTGCAATATTTAAATTTCGTAACACCGATTGATTTTAAATTTGGATAAAATTGTGAATAAAATGTCATTCAGGGCCCCCGGGCAAAACTGGTGCAAGATGTGCATATCTCAAGAGGCCTAAAGATTTCGATCTAGGTTATGATGGAGATATGTGTCTATAAAAGTCCAAATTCTGTAAAAAAAAATCTAATGGGAAATAAAGCTTTAAAAGTTTAAGAAAAAATTATTTGTGACCCCGGCCCAGAAGGAATAGAGTTAGGCAATTTTAATACGGGCCATCAAATTTTTTTAAATCAAATTTGGTTAATAATCCATCCATTTACCAAGTAGCCACTGTTTAAAGTAACTTTATATAGCTTATGCTAAAAAATAACATACTTGGGCTCCAGCCCTTAATAAATTTGTAAAGATCGTGTGAAATCGAATCGGGAAAAAGAATCCTCCTATATAATAAAAGGCAAGTTTCTGTCCTTTCTGTCCCGTCATCTATAGCGATTGGTCCCTCAAACTCATATGACTCCTACAGCCAATCACTAGCGGAGAAAAATTTACATATTACGCGGAGGTTCAAAACGAGTTATTTTTGGTGCAGTTTTTTTGGGTCATAATTCATTATTTTTTCCCATCTTGAAGTGATGCCTGGCGGTTATTCCAATGACAATTCTGCTTTTTCCTTGATGGTCCGGGGTAGTGGCAAGAGTTTAAATGTTGTTTGTTTTTTGTTGCTGTTATTGTTGTTGTTGTTTTGTTGTTGTTTTTTGTTGTTTTGTTGTTGTTGTTTTGTGGTTGTTGTTATTGTTGTTGTTTTGCTGTTGTTGCTTTTGTTGTTGATGCCGTTGTTGTTGCTGTTGTTGTTATTGCCGTTGTTGTTTTGTTGTTGTTGTTTTGTTGTTGTTGTTTTGTTGTTGTTGTTTTGTTGTTTTTGTTTTGTTGTTGTTGCTTTTGTTGTTGCTATTGTTGTTTTTGTTGTTTTTGCTGTTGTTGTTGTCCACATTCCTTGCCCTGCGACGACAATGTCCTGCAAACGCTTCAGTATAACAACTACCAAAACATAGCGTCCATGAACTTCACAGGTCTACCTCCACTTATTCCCGTCCTTGGGCGGGCTTTGTTACTAGTGGATAATACGCGTTTAATAAAACGGCATTAAATAAATTGTAAGAAATCAAAAATTTAAGTGAAAATTGTATTTAAAGATGCGCGTTTTTGATGTGACGTCACAGTTCTTACACACCCCCTACCCGTTGTCATTCATCGTCACAAATGTGTGACCCCCCCCCCTTCCCGGTGCGTGACGTCATTAATGGGCGGCCCCCTTATCTCTGATCGCTTGAGTAGCCTAATAAGGATAAAATTAATCTGATAATTTGGATTAGTTAACCCGCGCTAAGAATTAATTTTTATAACAACCAAGGAACTAGAACATGTGCCATTCACATTAGGGCAGTCATGCCAGGATTTTAATTTAAAATAAAAAAAATTAAACATTTATTTTGAATGTTGCTGTTTTCCTTTTAAAATTTTGGCTTAAATGTTTTATTGCTTGGTGCTTTTAGTTAAATATAATCTAAGCAATTCATCAATTCTGTCAGTTTTTATGTGAAGTTTATTGCGATAAACGTTAGCACAATCAGAAAAATGTTGAGGGAGAAAAAAAAACCCAGAAACTTTGAGTCCAAAAAGGTAGGTGGTTGACCGAGGTGGTGGGTGGGGTGGGGTGGTGGGAGGTGGATGACTTGGTGGCTTTTCAAAACTCACCGAAGCGTGAAGAGATAGGTAATTACTATTTGTTTAGTGACTAGTGACGTGTTTACCGGATCCACATAAAATGTCATCTGTGTGGGAAGACCTGATGATCCTTCTGCACGGGAAGCAATTCATCATAAGTACTAAAATGTCAAAGTGTGTGCGTGGGGGGGGTGTTGGGGGAAGGTTGTTATGGTTAATGGGTTCAGATCAGTATGAATCCACAAACAAATAAAAAAAAAGAACTTGTGTGCAATCAAGCAGAGAGTGTTTTTTTTTAAAGACGTGCTGCTGAAACTGAGAGTCGAAACGGACTAAAAATGTCCACGTGGCTGACGATACGGTTTAAGATGAAACGGACTCCTTTCCCATTCCTTTTTTAACCCCGGGGCCAGGGCTTTTAATTAAACATTCTCTTCACACAATCCCTCACTCTCTTCTAAATAGCCCCTAGCTCTCCCCCTTCTAACCCCTAACTATCCATCGCTAGCCCATCTCTCTTTCTCCAAAACCTCCCTCTCTCTATAGGCTTTTCCTTTTTCCCTCTGCTCCCCGCACTGCCTCACGCCACTCACCCCCCCTTTCTCTCTCTCTGAGGGACAACGGTATCCTCTTGCCCCTTCACGGCTCAGTATAGCACGCTGGTCACTCACCCCCCACCCACTCTCTTTCTCTCTCTCTCTCTCTGTCTCTCTCTCTGAGAAAACGGTATCCTCTTGCCCCTTCACGGCTCAGTATAGCACGCTGGTCACTCACCCCCCACCCACTCTCTCTCTCTCTCTCTCTCTCTCTCTCTCTCTCTCTCTCTCTCTCTCTCTCTCTGAGAACAACGGTATCCTCTTGCCCCTGTCTTCACGGCTCCGTCTAGCAAACCGGGCCGCCGGTCGCAGAATTCGGACAAGTTTGAACAAAGCCTGCGCCGGGGGTCACTCCCGTCGGCCCCAGCCGTGTGTGTCCACTCAGCCCCGCCCTTCACAAACCACAGCGGCCTGGCTGTAGGACGAGGGGCACGTTATTTTGGACAAGGTCGACCAAGGTTGAGCATGCGCAACAGGCAAGCACACAGCTGCACACACACACACACGTCACTTATAGGCTATTGAGCTGACGGGCGCGAAAAAAAATATCCAGAAGTCTTTGAGAAGTCAACGGACAAAGAAATCATTGTTCTGACTGGTGACTGGCAACCCAGCGCAATCCGCTCCAATAACGAAAGCTGTGATACTTTGTTCAGTTTGAATTAACTTCTATTTTTGTTTATGTTAATTCGCTTAGGAAGGCTTCTTGTCGATACCTTCGTTGTCTTATTCTAGGCTTACCATTTTCAATAACGCTCTGTCTTCCTAGCCTGATTGCAGTCCCACCCCCTTTTTAAAATCAGTAATCGAAGGTAACCTATCGATCTACTATGCATATTCCTGGCTTACCATTCAATCAGATCATGCCATGTGTAATATCTTGATGACCCTGTTAAACCTTTAAGAAGTGAAGACATTCTTTTCTTCAATCTGTTGTTAGATTTAAAATAAAGCCATCGAAGTTCAATGCCCTACAATCCTACAAGACACTTCACATCCAGGATACTGCTTACACAGGATACTGCACACTCGGGATATAACTAATTCCTAGTAGTGTTTGTACAGATCTAAATAAATCCTCTAGGAGGAAAAAGCTACATCCGCGGATAATGCCTGGGAATGCTTCCCTTGCGGAGGAGGGGGGGGGAGCAAGCAGACGACGATTTTGGTGCCCCTCGTTGTCTTTGTGGTGTATCGTTTATTGAGATTTTATCGTTTATTTCACTATTCGGCTTCTAAAGATAATTTCTTTATCCACAGGGACCGCCCCGTGTAAATGTTGACACACACACAGTGTCAGTGCCCAGTCCATTCACAGCTCGCGCCAGTTTATGATAGGGGTTGGTGGGGATGGGTGGAGTTGTCAGACATCCATTAATGGTAATCAACAAAGAAAAAAACAGAGGGGGGGGGGAGGCCCATTAAACCATGGTGTGTTCAGGACGATTCGGTACAAAGCGCAAACTGTTGTTGTGGACGTGTCTACATGGTATGTTCACCGACGTCAGACTTGGAGCATTCGCGGGAATCGATTGCGGCTGACATGGATCGAGGGTCATTTAAAATTTTAACGAGTATCGATTATATTTTTGAAGAGAAAAAACTATCAAAATTCTGTTACTAATAAGTATCGATATTTATCTTATCCAAAGACGCTGTAATTTATTCTGGTGTCTGGGGCGTTGGGCACGTCACTGAATTATCCGGTTTTGTTTGATACAGAAAAGGCAGCATTTCTAAGGAATTTGGAAACTTAAAAAGTTCATTTTTTTTTAACTTGACGGATACTTTTTTTTTCATCTTCACC
Source organism: Ampullaceana balthica (assembly GCA_944989445.1). Classification (NCBI taxonomy): domain Eukaryota; kingdom Metazoa; phylum Mollusca; class Gastropoda; family Lymnaeidae; genus Ampullaceana; species Ampullaceana balthica. The sequence continues at coordinate 330,927 of CALYLW010000292.1, read as the reverse complement.
CTCCCTTCCCCACACCTTTCCCCACACCTTTCCCCGCACCTTTCCCCACACCTTTCCCCGCACAAACAGAGCCCAGAGACACCACTGCCAAAGACCATCGACCTTAATGTCCTTCATACCTGGTGACCCCTACCAGTCCTGGCTGGGGCTGTGGTGACTCTCCTCCCCGCTCCCACGTTCATGGGCGAGATTGGACATTGGCTTGGCAGCGGGCCAGCGGTGTATGGAGTGGTGGGGTAGTGGTGGAGTCATGCAAGGGGTCATCGCCGTCGGCATGACATCAGTGGGTGCAACACCTAATCTGCCGGGGGCTCCAGTAAAACAACGGGCGACCCTTGAGCAACGTTAGGACTTCCCACGTAACCACATCAGGACTTCCCATATAACCAGACCAGGACTTCCCACATAACCACATCAGGACTTCCCATATAACCACACCAGGACTTCCCATATAACCACATTAGGACTTTCCATATAACCACATTAGGACTTCCCATATAACCACATTATAACTTCCCATATAACCACATTAGGACTTCCCATATAACCACATTAGGACTTCCCATATAACCACATTAGGACTTCCCATATAACCACATTATGACTTCCCATATAATCACAACAGGGCTTCCCAGATAACCACATCAGGACTTCCCATATAACCACATCAGGCCTTCCCATATAATCACACCAGGCCTTCCCATATAATCACAACAGGACTTCCCATATAACCACATCAGGACTTCCCATATAACCACATCAGGCCTTCCCATATAACCACATCAGGCCTTCCCATATAACCACATCAGGACTTCCCATATAACCACATCAGGACTTCCCATATAATCACAACAGGACTTTCCATATAACCACACTAGGAAGATCTACAAAATCCCACTAGGATGGCTCATATAACCTCGTCAGAACTTCACAAATGACCACACTAGGACTCCCCATATAAACAGACCATGACTTCCCATATGGCAATACTATGAAATTCTCATTACCACTTTAAGACGATCCACATAACCACACTAGTAACTCTCATATAACCATACTAGGACTTAAACATAATCACACTAGGACTTAAACATAACCCCACTAGAACACCCCATTTAACCACGGCAGGACTACCCACATAACCGCACTCAATATTCCATTTAAGCTGCGCGGCTGCGTAGATATTTTACCGACGCCGCGCAGTAGTTTAGAATTACCGTGCAGCAAATTTCATAAATTATTGCACAAAATATAGATTCTGCGATACTTTGCACTCAAGTTTTTTTTTACTTTGCACACGGACCAAAAAAACCTTAGAGGGAACATTGACCACACTAGTACGCCACAAAAAAGCCCATATAACATAACCGCACTATAAAGACGATAGAAATAATCGCATTAAGACGATCCACATATCCACACGAGGACGACAGATATAGCCACACCAGAACGAATCATACTAGTACGACCCACATAATCACACCAGGTCGATCCACACAACAATACCTGGACGACCCACATTAGGATGAACCACACAACCGCTATAGGACGGCCGACCCAAATAACCACACAAGGAATTACATTTTGGCGTTCAATATTTCATTTAAATAAACGACTTGGCCGCCCCAATGCTGTAGACCAGTACTTCTCAAACTTTTTAGTATGGTGGACCGGCAGGAATTTTTTCCATTGCGCCAGGGACCGGTGATCTTTTTTCCCTGCACTGACAATTTGTTCTGTCCTTCTTCTTTTTTTTTGAGAACTTCTGCGGACCGGCGGCGGATGGCCCACGGACCGGCACCGGTCCGCGACTTTGAGAAGCACTGCCGTAGACGAGCTGGCAATTTTAATATCTGAGCTCAGAAAACAAAATAACTTCGACGTTTAAAAAAAAATTAAAATACGGAGGAAGAAGAAAACTCCACCTCTCTATAATTTAAACTTTAAAATACATAAGACACTCCACCGTCCTTAAATTTGGTTTAGATGTTTTTATTTTTTTAATTTGAGAAGGATCGTGGAACAATGTCGGTAGTGCTTGAACAATTAAGATATGTAGCCTTACACACGTGTGTTTTCCTGTTTTATGGTGAGGTTTGGGGAAGGGAGGGAGACGAGGAAAGGATTATTGAAAATAAAAGAGTGCAAAGTTAAGCAGGAAAAAATAAAAAAAAACAAAAATACAAATGATGCAGTACAGGGGTCTCAAACACGCGGCCTGCGGGCCGCATGGGGCCCATCAAGTGTAATATTTTGGCGCGCCAGTGAGATTACAAAAAATTATTTTTCCTGAAATTCAGACAGATATTTCATGTACTGATACACATCAAATTGTATTGTTATTTTTATATAAGTAACACACTTATTCAGATGAAATTTGATTTAAGCAAATAATATAAAATACATCGGAAGCTATAATTATTAGGGAATAGTGATATGTAATGAGTTAAAATCTTTGAAATGCTTTTTTTTTATTTTTTACTTCAGTCGGGCTGTTAGGGATGCGGGTTGCGGCCCTTAACACATCTCTTAAGCAAGGGGTGGGCAAACTTTTTAGGGCGAGAGCCGCTTTAGTAAGAAATGAAACATCAAGGGGGCCGCACCGGACAAAAATTTTGCCCCTATTCAAAAGATACATCAATCTTTAACACAAATGTATTGATTTCTTCTGTATTACCGCAGGCTTCCGCGGGCCGTAGTTTGCCCACCCCTGTCTAAAGCGATAAAATGACACATGTCTTCATCGGAGTTCGAAGCCCCTGATTTAGTTAGCAGGTAGGTTCAGTGCATGTTGACATTTGTATTGGCATTCTAAGTTACCATATGAGGAATCGTTTTCTGTATATTAAGAGACTGGAGCCTAGTGATCAATGTTCTGAGACTATTTGTGGTAAAGGTTTTGCTCTGTTGCCATGAAGATGATGGCATGAGGAGTTGGAGATTGATAGGTTTGAACCGATAGACACAAAATGTGTGAAGTGTTTTCCCCCTTAACTGTTTTACGTTACAGTGTTCTGTCTGTATGAATATACTTTCTATGTCCATGTCCTACCTGTTGTTATCATTATGATTGATGGGCCGGGCTGTCATAAGATGAGATATAACATAAACAATTGGACGAGCGCACATACTATAACGGCTGTCACGGCTGAACGCGAGGCCGTGGCATTCAGTCACCTGCATGGCAGACGGACAGGCCTGCATGACTAACAGAGACCTTACTTATGCAACGGCCATGATGCATTAACATATTTCGATCACGGGCACATGGCGTTAATGTTTCGTTATTCATTTATCGTGACCCTGAGTGTCACAGAGTGTCGCAGTTTTACTCCCCCCCCCCTCTTTATGTGGAGGCAGTGGCGTAGCGAGAGGGGTACAAGGGGGTACATATGTCCCCGGGAGCCGATATACAGGGCATGGTTACAACGTCACTTTTTAAGTGAAAAAGGTTAAAGTCATTAATTAAACGGGGGTTGGGGTGTGGCGCATATTTTTTTTGTCCCGGGGCACAAAATACCACTATAGCTATATGCCTCTGTGTTAAGTGCGACCTGTTTTAAACTGCCGCGCTTCCGCCCCCCTCCCCCTTGCCACAGAAGGGGCTATCGGAAAAAAAATTAAGGCCACACTAGGTAGAATTTCGAGCACCACTGCAAACTCATTCTTTGTTCTCCTAACAATCATTTTTCTTTAAAATCATGTTAAAACATTTTTGGGTTCTATGAGTAATGAAATGTGGCATATTTATCAAGTTTCGGTAAACTAACCCAAAGTGTGGTTAACTTTCTAATAGTCGGCTTAAATATCCCAACATTTTGGGAAACTAGCCCAAACTTGGTTTAACAAGACCAAAATGGGGTGAAGGTAGAATTCTTGGGGGTAAAAAAAAATGGAATTGTATGCCACTAGGTCGTCTTAACATTACAATGCATTTCATCTGGTCGGGGTAATTTAGAAATGTGAAACGATATCACATGGCTACAAGTAGAAAGCAGATAGCACCTACGAACGAATCTCTTCGTATACGTCATTTTGACCTAGTCACCTCTTGTGCTAAGAGGCGTCCTAGAAATTAGTTCCACCCGGTGCGGTATACCAAGGGTGCAACCCAATCCGAACTTCTCCATGGACGCCCTTCCTAATTGACCTCATCAGATGACAACCAGTGCTCATGGCAACCATATCTGCTGGTGACAGGTAATATCCCGTTCAGGTGACAGGTGGAAACCCCTGTTATCGCACATTCTTAGGTGTGACGTGAGGCAGACTTGTTTCAGCTCAGACAAATTCAACAGATCCAATGCCATGTCTTGCCCCCTAAGATTTGCGTACGATGCAAGACTTTCATCCATGCATTGTAAGGGTGGAGTTCTCTTGCAGGGGTCTCGTCCATTGTAAGGTGTGAGGGCGTCATGTCATTGAGAGGACATTCCTCCACTCCTGTAAAGGTTTCAACCCCCCTCCCTCTGAGGGTGTCGTTCCTATTGGAGAGCGTCACCTCTCTGTGAGGGTGTCCCGTTCCAGACAGGTTATTCTCCCTCCGTGATGTTGCCAGAAAGTGTGTCTACCCCGTCTCATAGGGTACCATCCCCATTTAAGGGTGTCATTCACCTGAAGGTTTGTAATCCACACGTTAGGGATTCATCACCCATGTTAAGGTGTCAGGATTTCTCCCCCCCCCCACCCTGAGATGTTACCAACCCTATTTGACTATGTGAGGGGAGGGTGGCATTCACTAGTGAAGTTGTCATTCCTCAGAGAGGGTGTTAACCCCCTGTTAGGCCTCTATTCGCATATGAACGTGTAGCCCCCCCCCTCCAAAAAAAGCGTCAATGAAAGCAGACCACACTCCCGACTCCCAGCCCCAGTTACGTGAGTGATTAGGTTCAAAGCGTCAATAGAGCCAAAAGTCTCCTAACAGCAGCTCGCCGTGAAGCTGTCAAAATGCCCTTTGCTTTTTTTTTAAATCCTTATATTAACTTCGAAATCTTGTCTCTCTGTCTGTCGGCATCTCATCATATCTGTCGTTCGCGGGCGGGTGGAAAAACAAAAGTAAAAAATGACACACTTCACGTGAAGCCATCGAGCTGAAATTTGACACATAGACTCGTGTCACATAACAATGCATCGTATCAAAATTTCAAATCGATCAAACGTAACGTAATTAAATTAATGCATTTTTAGTTTATCTCTATATAACATATGTAGTTCAATTTCACAGTTTGTTATTGTTTTTCTTCCACGTGCCAGTTGAGTTCACGCGTTGACGCCACCCATCGATGTCCACACACCCTCCCGTCCATTCCCCCGGTTTTAAAGCCAGGGGGCATCAGTTGGTGTCAGTCTGTAAATGTATGTCGCCTTTGAAAATAATCAATACTTTTAGTTATGTCTCATATATAAGGGATTTATAGTCAAAAACTTTTTTTTTAGGGGTTGTTGAATTTTTTTCAAACACTCTACCTTCAAACAACAAAACAAAAGAAGGATCTCTCGATGTGAAGACCATAAACGATAACCACCTCAATTTCTCTGACGCATGAAAGTCTATACGTGTATCTCGAATTCATTTTAACAAATATCGTATGACACATTTTTCTAAAAAAAATTGAGTGAAAGTTTAATCGAAATTTCAAAATTCAATTTTCAAGATAGTTACCATTTAAATCCATAAAATAAATTTCAAACATTTTTTAATTTGTACACGTACTTTTGTATGCTCCACGTAAATATATTCAGTCAATTATTTCAGTCGTGTTGTATGTCATTGTCATTATGTTACTTTGAAACCGGAGGAGCTAACGTCAAAGTAAACCTATACATGATTGTGTGGTAATGACTAAACAAGTTCCCCAACCTTTGGTTTACCTTGTGACGCAATATGGCTTCCATCACTCGAGCACGTTCTCGATAGCTGATTTAAGTTTCGCCGGCGATTGGCTGGCTATTAAAAGAACTGATTAATTGAAGGTTATTCTCGGAGAAGTTGAAGGCAGATTCATGGCGTGGGCCCATGGATCCGCAATGGTTTTCCCCTAATTAAGAGGCCCCGATTAGAGGACACATTACAAATAAAATTACATTTGAAATATTTTCTTTTCTTTTTTTTTAAGTGTGTGAATTGGTGGGTCATTAATATTCCTTTAATTTTTTAAAAATCTTACTTTAGTTTGACGAAAATAAAAATCAATAAAATTACAATAAAACCATTTGGAAGATTACATCTTTCTCAGTTAAGGATTAATAGAGAAGGGTTAATAGCAATTAACGAAGTCATTCAAAACGAGCCTCAAAATATAGGCGGAAATCCACCTAGCAACACATAAGAATAGTTTTAAATAGTCACTACACAAATTCCAGATTGAACAAATAAACAAGTATAAAAGAAATTGTAGATTTTCAAAAATAAGAAACAAAAACATTTTTAAAACACACTAGTCACCTACGGTGAAAACTGTAGTCTATAAAAGAAAAGAGAATGCTGGAAGTTCTTTTCACATGTGTACTTTTGTGAATTTTTGTCTATACCTAACCTGGCTGCCAACTCCTTTTATTTATATAATATGCAGGTTCAATGGCCATACGGCGTATTTTATTATTATTGCTTGTTTTTGTTTACGTGAATTTGCGTGCGAGGGGATTTTGCCACGGGTGGCTTAATGTCCACGTTTAGAAGTAGTGCTTAAAATTCGGTAGAATTATTGCTATAAAAAAATTCAACGGAATTGGATGACTTCCTTTCAAAACGAATAAGTTTGAATTATAGTTCCACCGAAAGAGGAATCAAATACACTTTATGTCACTGAAACAAGACAGCATTCTTCTTATTTTTTGTTAGGAGGCTTTCATACATACAAGACGCACAAAAGAAATGAGTAGGTGAGACAAAAATATATCCACAGACAACAAAGTTTTCCACTATGACTCTGAATTTACACGGAGAATGGTAGCTGTCTGTAAAGTGAAAACTATTTCTGACAGTGATTCTCATGCACCCAAACCCTTACGCGGTGGCGAAACACCGTCTGTCTACGTGTGGATGTCGTGAAAGACAGTCTGTCTACGTGTGGGTGTCGTGAAACACCGTCTGTCTACGTGTGGGTGTCGTGAAACACCGTCTGTCTAGGTGTGGATGTCGTGAAAGACAGTCTGTCTACGTGTGGATATCGTGAAAACTTTTGATTCCCAAGTTGAAGCTTGCAGTTGTCTTTCTTCGAATCTGCATCATCAGTCATCATGGCACATTCACGCTATTTCCGAAATTATATTTATATCTCATATATATTTTCTTCATGGCGTTTGATGAGATAATGATAATTATACTACATTACCGTGTTAAAGTCCTCACAAGTTGGCGCTATTCGCAAATACGCAGGGGATCACGGGTGGTCTAAAAAAAAAGAAAAAAACACGCACCACTTGATGGACGGACGGTCATGAGATTCAATAACGCCTTCTCAAATGTTTACCTTAACTGACGGTGACGGCTCTTTAGTCATAAGGCTATACACCCGAAACCCGGAAAAGTTGAAAAAAATTGATCTTCTTGGAAAAGAAGCGAACTTTGGCCTTAAATTTAGTATTTCCTTGTTGCTTAAATTGTATTTTTCCCCCATTATATACATATATATATATATATATATATATATATATATATATATATATATATATATATATTCAAAATCCTTCTCATGATAAGTTGAAAAGTCTTTGCTCTAAAAATGTAAATTTCCATTACTCTAGTGAAGCCATAGTATTATATTGACCTGAAATGTTTGTTCTAAACCACAAATGACGACGCATCACGCATCCCCGCCTGACAGTCACGGCACTTGACTTTCATGACTTCATGTAGATTTGTAAGTGTGTATGAATGTGTGTGTGTATATATATATATATATATATATATTATATATATATATGTATGTGTGTGTGTGTGTGTGTGGAAGAGCTAGGGTGGGTTACCAATTGTCTTAAACCCCTCATTGTATGTGCGGACGTGCCATCTGCACGTAAACCGAACCTGAGATATCGTTCTGACCACGTGACCCGTGTGGTTGACGGGTTGTTAATGGAGGTCCCGTGTTGGTATTTCACCCGGGCGGTTCTCTGTGGCCATGATCGAGATTAGGGTTCCTATGTGCGGGTTATCTTACCGGTGTGACATTCGAAACGGCCGTCTCCACTACGGATATCGGCGGCATTGAAGGTTACGGCGATCATGAACATGTGCGATGACAGACAGCGGACGGGATTTAGTGACCCGGACGCGGTACCGAGGGTCAAGAAGTGATGGTGTCAGAAAGAATACGACGCGGTCACTAGTGGTGATATGGTGTAGAGCAGAAGTATTTTGATGAATAAATTGGGACCGTATATTGATAAACACGGGGCGGTATATTGATGAACACGGGACAGTATATTGATAAACACGGGACAGTATATTGATGAACACGGGACAGTATATTGATGAACACGGGACAGTATATTGATGAACACGGGACAGTATATTGATGAACACGGGACAGTATATTGATGAACACGGGACAGTATATTGATGAACACGGGACAGTATATTGATGAACACGGGACAGTATATTGATGAACACGGGACAGTATATTGATGAACACGGGACAGTATATTGATGAACACGGGACAGTATATTGATGAACACGGGACAGTATATTGATGAACACGGGACAGTATATTGATGAACACGGGACAGTATATTGATGAACACGGGACAGTATATTGATGAACACGGGACAGTATATTGATGAACACGGGACAGTATATTGATGAACACGGGACAGTATATTGATGAACACGGGACAGTATATTGATGAACACGGGACAGTATATTAATGAACACGGGACAGTTTACTTACCAGGAAGGTGATTGGGTGACTCTCGACAAGAGGGGGACAAAAACAGGGACTTTTTACTTGGTAACCCGGAACAAAGTGGGCGATCCAGGAAATGTGGTCCGGGAAAACTGAGTCATGTTGTGACAGAGGGAAGGAAACTTGATTCCCAGAAACAAATAGGGGGATATATCATAGAGCTGTGGGGGAAAAAATAGTCGCATTAGTAATCTCTTGAACAACATGTCAAAATAAAAGTTTACTTTCGTTACAAAGTGTTGAGTATGTTATAAAATGGATTAAAACTGCAGCTACCTGGCTGTTCGTGACATGGGCATGTATAGAGTTTCGTAATCTTTTTGTCGGACATATTCCAAAAACAAAATCTTTACTGAATGCTTACTGCATGGGTTAAATTATAAGTTAATATACACTTTTAAAAAAAAAGATAATTAAAAATGCAACTCTTCTCCCGTTTCTTTTCCATTTCTTCAATTCTTTGTGAGTTTTAGGAAATGAATAAAGTCTTTAAATCAACATCCAGCGTGGTTCTGAATGTGCGGCCGATTCTTGTATCATCGATTTTATTATCTAGATTCGTTCTCGTAATTAACTCTCATTTTACAGAATGTACAACTCAACAAACAGCTAAGAAATTTTAGTTGTAAATAAGTTTACCCTCGGAGTAGGGGCGTATCCGCAGACAAAGACACCAACGTGGTCGTACGTCTGTTCTCTATTCCAAACTGAGAAGAGCGTGTTGTCTCCTTATTTTTAGCTCGTTTCCCCAACGGGTGCCCCCACAGTTCCTCGCTCAGACAGACCCAATATCTGTTTCTTATTATAATTTGTCATCGCTTTGGCAGGTCGTCAAAGTAAAAAATCATGGAATTTTAAAGCGTTTATATGAATAGATATCTGCTGTTACGTTCTGTGTTCCGGTACTTGTATGACCACAGGACAGGCTATACAATTTAATTAACACAACTCCCAACACCATCAGAACATTCTATAAGTTTAATACCATCTTACTCCTTACAATGTGCTTCCACTCGCCACAACACCAATCGTGCAACTCTACTATCAACTCCTGACCGTCACTACGTCACGTTTGCTATATCGCGTCATACCCCCTAATATTACGTCACAACAAAGTGTATTCAATATTATACCTACCGCACAACACACTATCATAAACACTCACAGATCGGGAAAACCCCATTAACCCTATTAAATGTCACAGTCTATATCCTGTTAGCTTCTTTTACTTAGTCTTTGTTGACAGTGGAATCGTGTAACTCAAATTCATCCAATTGTTAATGTCCCAGTGGGCCACCCGGACCAGCCCCGAGGACAATACAATATTTTATGATCGGAAAGGCCTTAGTCACTTCCACTTACCCTTGAGTGACCCCCCTCCCTCCAACTGGCATTCCTTGATAGCAATCAGCACAGATGGGTGACAACTGACCTTTAAAATGTTTATATTATATAGGCACCCTAAACTTTAATTTCAGTCAAATGCTTTAACCACACCCTGCTCTTCTACAATATCCTCACAGACTAAAAATGTACAACATGAACATTTACAAATATATTTACCTTTTATAGTTAATGCTTATCCAACAGGTCATTGTAAAAAGTTATCTCACGAAACAAATATTTGTTCCAAAACTTTAAAATCTGTAAATTGATAACTTTCCCAGGTTAATAAAAATCAATACATGTACTTTTGATCCCTTAACCTTAGCGTCTGAACGTAAAATATTTTTTTTAAAGTTATAAATATTATTCTTCCTCTTACTTTATTTCCCATGAATTTGTTTCCTTATAAAACACCTATGCCTTTTTCCCCCCAGTGTTTCATTATTTCCAGTGACCTTTTTCCACTTACCACCGAGAAGAGAACAGATATGTGTTTCATGAGGCAATGGCCATGGAGTTAAGTACACATAATGGAAGTTGTATTTTTTAAACGGCAATTGATTTTGTTCAGACGCTCAACCCTGTTTTCTTTCATCGAATCTTGCCCGCATTCGCCCCAAAGCACATTTCACGATATTTCTTTAAACTGCTATCTAATAAATGTTTGTATCCCTACCCCTCTTCCTTCTGATAGAGCCAAATCAATAGTGGTGAGTGAGGTTTGCCCGACATTCTCGTTTAATGAGTGAGAGAGACGGAGAGATAAAGATAGAGAGAGAGGAGGAGAAAGAGACTATGTCACCGAGTTCTCTGTTCCACACCGCACTAAAGCCCACCTCAATTCTTTTATTTCTCTCCTTCACCCCCATCCCGCCCCTTTCAGCGGATGCGGCCTGTCCGAGATTAGGGCTATACCTTGAGGAGGATGTTGCGGACAAGTGTTTGAATGATGCCCAACGACAAACAAGACGAATAGCCACAGCGCCCCGGGCAAACGACGGGGGGGGGGTGTCTTTCTCAGGGTCAGTTTGTTAAAGCAAACCCTAGAACTAGGGCCGACAACATGGGAATCTATCTGGACGAATTAGAAACTTTTGAAAAAAAGCCACAGGGTCTTAGTGTTCTTAAAAAATGTTGAATTACAACACAAAATTGGTTATGGTTGCACGTTTTTAACAGTTTTCACGGGGCTGCATAGTTAAGGGGTGGGGGGGAGCAGACAAGACATAGAGCTTTGGAAATTTGACATATTTTATTTGAGTAACCTGCCACTAAAGTGAATTGCCACCAAAGCAGATTTCCGCCAACGCAGATTTCCACCAAAAAAAAATGTTCAACGGCATCAATGTGGTGGTTGAATGATTATTTTTAAAATGATTCAATTCCAAATTTGATTCAGTTATCACCATCAATAAATACGATGCCATTCTAAGAGCACGGCGTATCCTACAGGTAAATTTTATCGCCAGGGCTCTGCGGGTATTTTATTCAAGCCCGCCTCGCGTTATCTTTCAGACTTCCTGGATGATCAAAATAACAACAACAACAACAACAACAAAACAGTCACGAAACCAACTCACAGAACAGCAAAGCGTTTGAAATGAAAGTGGTTGCGTTGAGCACAGATGGAAAAATGCATGGATCAAACATATTTCATAGACATTTATTATGACCTGGTGTTATTGAGGTTTTAGCCCACGCCCCCAGCCTTCCTCAATTTTTAAAAATGTTTTTTTGTATTAGACTTGATTACTGCGTGTTATGTGTATCGTTTGATAAGACTAAATTTTAGGGGTGAAAAAGGAGAACATTTTATCGTCAAAACAACACCGTGGTAGTTCAAGGATGAAAAACTTGAATGTACTCTATAATCATCTCGTACTGGTTTCAGGAAATTAATTTGTCATGCATTACAACAAGATTCCCCCCCCCCTCTTTCCCTTTTTGAAACGTTACTGGAAATTTCTACATATAAAATATCACTTTAAAACGTTCATCGGTTTCCCCCATCATCTCGAATGCCTATAATTAGCTCCAACTAGTTTTTGTTTACCCACGAAACTAGCTGATAATCCGTCGCAAGACGGGTCAAAGTAAGGTAATAAAATTTTGAGCTAGAACATTGAAATAAAGGATACTACATATTTACTTATTTTCTCTCTAATTCTCACTGCAAACAAAGTTGTTTTTTAAAGGAGCGTGATGTTTTGTTGTTTTTTGGTGGTTTTTTTTAGGGGGGGGGGTTTCTCTGTAAATAAAGCAATTGATGATCGTATTATCATTGGCAAAGTTCTCAATGCCGTAAAGTGTCCTGATTTGAGACCAGTGCCCTACATGAAGTTCGTTCGTCATAACACATTCAATAAAATAGACTCGTGGGTAACAGCACTTACAAAAATCCTTTCATCAATAAATTAAGAGATCGCCTCTACCACCCCCCCCCGTCCCACCACCTTGCAACTCATCCGACCTTTTTTAAAATATTTTTTAAATTTTTTTTTAAAATTTTTTTTTAAAAAAAGGCCAATAACTCTAACTGCACTTTACGTTCTACTCATTTACCGTCGCGTGACATTAGCCGTTCACGATTTCTTTCCATTCTAGTTACAACCATGAGACAATCCTTCCAGCTCATTCAACCCATCTCTTTCCTGGCCTGCGCACTACTTGAATTTATCTGGACCCTTCCGCCAAGCGTTTCGTGATCTTTCTTTTGTGACGTGCGCCGACATTCCATTCGGGGAGGCTTCCTTGTCAAACTTGATTCTGGGTTTCTCCACAGCGTATTTTGTGTTATTTATCGCTCCGAAGATTCTTGGCTAACACCACTAGTCCTTTTTTTTTCTTCCAGTATAACGTTTTCTTTATCGCAACCACCACTCCACCCCGTTTCCTCTACCAATTCACCACATTTTTTTCCCCATCAGAACAACCTTTCAATTTTTCTCCACACCACCCTTTTCCTTCAACCCCTCCCCCTCTTTTTCACCACTCAACATTTGGAGAAACATTGGTTTTTTCTTAAATTACGGAGATGAGGCGAATTTAAGACACATATCGGATATAACGGATTAATTAAAGTAATATCGGATTACTTTAGGCAATACTTTAGGTACTTGTGAATTGTGAAGTCAGTTCCAGGACAAGAGGACGCAGTTTGTAACCTGGATTACTTTAGGTACTTGTGAAGTCAGTTCCAGGACAAGAGGACGCAGTTTGTAACCTGGATTACTTTAGGTACTTGTGAAGTCAGTTCCAGGACAAGAGGACGCAGTTTGTAACCTGGATTGCTTTAGGTACTTGTGAAGTCAGTTCCAGGACAAGAGGACGCAGTTTGTAACCTGGATTACTTTAGGTACTTGTGCAGTCAGTTCCAGGACAAGAGGACGCAGTTTGTAACCTGGATTACTTTAGGTACTTATGAAGTCAGTTCCAGGACAAGAGGACGCAGTTTGTAACCTGGATTACTTTAGGTACTTGTGCAGTCAGTTCCAGGACAAGAGGACGCAGTTTGTAACCGTCACTGGAAATCACGAGCTGTCGTAAGAGAGTTCCAAGAATATGCTTGCGGCGACAAAACGAATACAAGATTTCATCACGATAAAATTTTATAAATTAAATTGATTTACAAACGCAGGCCACCCCTTCCTCGCCTTCCAGAACCGCTGTGCAGCGCCTGTGCAGGTGAGTCTCAAACAATAAATCTAGTTTATTTATCCTCTCGTGGGTGTACCTCCGTGATGAGTAATGAGTTGTCATCAGAACGCACAGTCAAACACCTCCATCCGATGATTGAATCGACGGGCCATGTTGATGGTAGATCCCGTAATGTGTTATTGCTATTAAGGCCTGTCTGTCTTGTACGTATAATGGACATGTGGGCGGTACGGAGAATAAATCAATAAACGTCCGATTAGATTTATATAAAAAAATTTCTTCATGTCACCATCTTCTGTAGCGTGCTCTGTGTATCAGAAAAAAAAATCCAACAGGTGTCTGGGTTAATCGCTTTAAATTTTTAGTGAATAGTAATAATCATGCAAGAGTAATGCTGTGCTTTAGCCTTGACCTTTAATGAGTACAGCCATATTGAATAGGCAACAGTTATATTATATGGAGCGCATTAAGGTCGAAGGGCACCACTCGTGAGTTTTATTTATAGCCTACATGACTTGTGCACCGACCGCGAATCTGTCTCAGTCAGACCAAGGCACTCGGATCAGGCTCGGATTCACGAGTTGCGCCGCCGAGCAAGAATGTGGAGAGACGATGTTGTGCTAGCATCGCCAGTCAAGGGGGGGGGAACACCCATCGATTGCAAATGACATTCACCACACAGATCCGGCGGGGCGTTTACACATAGACAGACAGGGTCGAGGGCGTTTAGACATAGACAGACAGGGTCGAAGGCGATTACACATAGGCAGACAGGGCCGAAGGCGTTTACACATAGACAGGGTCGAGGGCGCTTACACACAGACATGCAGGGTCGAGGGCGTTTACACATAGATAGACAGGGTCGGGTCAGGGGCATAAACACATAAACCGACGGGGCGAAGGACGTACTCGCAAAGATTATCAGGGCTGAGGGCGATTATACACGTAGACACTCATTGCCGAGGGAATATACTATATATATACGCAGCGACTGGACCAACCGGTGGCTTTGGCACATTGACTGACACGGCCAAGAGCACATGCGCAGAGAGACAATCATATACTGACTTATGTAATTATGTCAAATGTCTAATACCAGTATTGTATATATCATAAGTGTGTGTTTGTGTGCGTGCGTGCGTGCCAGCGCGTATCAGTGCGTGTTAGCGCGACGTCGTATCATGGCATTGAAAATTAACTAAAAGAACAACTCTATCGTAGACTGGAGATTTTCAAGGTCGCACACGACATTTAGACGTCACATGTACAAGCACTTGATGTAATCTGATGTACACACACACGCATTATGTTAGCAGCTGGTCGCTGATAATTATATAAACCGTTCTACGCGCATTATATTAGTTGGTGCACTGCACACACAATATAGAGAAGTTGCGCCGTGTGGGGAGAGATGTTTCGAGTGCTTTAATTTGTTTCTCGGGGCGTATGCGAATTATTGAAGAGTCAGCAAATTACCAGCCCCAACCCCCTGAGGCAGATCTACGCTCGTCCATGTCGGAGACACATTACTTTAATGGTTGACGTGGTAATCTATACGTTCATATTTATAACTTGGTAAGGGGAAGAAAAGACATGGTTTGGGAGCATGAGAGTCTCTTGGGAACACAGACATGGGTAGGAGTTCTTAGAGGAGAAAAAAAAAGACATGATTTGGGAGAACGGGAGTCACAATTGGAACTGGGCTTGGAGAGGAGGTAAGACCGAGGTACAATTTACAAATATAGTTTTCACCTTGTTGATGGAGAGTCCGACCGCTTTAGCTTTTAAAAAACATTGAATATCAGTAGTCCGTAGCCACCCCTACCCCCACGCCCACACCTTTTGTTAACTCTGGCCCCATCAAACACCTAGGAGACATAATTGAGAAGAGAGTGTGAAAAATTAGGAAGTAGATTGAAAAAAAGGCTATTCTGCCTACATCATTGGATTGATTTCACTTAAAGTCAATACTGAGAAACGGCAGTGTAGTAAAAAAGAACCCCGTAAAAAAACAAGTTTTTACAATAAATCCTTTATGTACGAGACGTAACTAAAAGAATGTTCATTATAATACGCAGCGCAAGACAATCCAAAAATACAAAATTTTAGTTATGTCTCGTAAAACTTGTTTAATATAATGCGCACCGATCGGGAATATGTTTATAAAAAGTATTGACAATATAATACGCACCAAATCGCGCAACAGGAAAGTATTAACAAAAAGGTCGTTCAATAATACGCACCGCGACACTCATCTAAATAATTTAACATGATACATAGAGATAAATAAAATAAACTAAAAATTCAATAATTTAATTACAGTACATGCGATCGATCTGAAATTTTGAAACATCGTTTTTATCATCGGCACGAGTCTGCTTGCAAAATTTCAGCTCGCTAGCATACGAGAAAGTGGGTTAAAAATCGATCCAAAATTTTTTCGACAAACAAGCAAGCAATCAACCAGACACAACGAGTTAATATAAAGGATTTAAAATTGCTCATATTTTGTTTTATTTTATTGTTGGTTTTGTTGGTACAGATAAGGTCAAACAAGTGCGCAATCAATTCTCTCTGCATGTCAGCATATTGACTTGCCGTCACAACAACAGGTGATCGCATGACATTTTCAGCGACATATCTTTAAAAAAATAAATAAATAATAACACTGCCCGAGTTGCCTCTACAATAATTTTTTTTTGTGAGTTTTGGTGGTGGCCGTTGTTGCTTTTGTGTAAGGGGAGAGACCCAGGGGGGTGGGGTGGGGGAAGACTATATATTTTGTTTTCCTGTTTGTTTTCAAAATCATTCGGTGTAAAATAACACTGCCCCGGGAGGGGGGCGAGGGTAGCGGCTCTCCCATTTTACTATGCCTCCTATGCATCAAACGGCCAATAAGCAAACATCGTCTACTTCCTCTCCGCGGTTCGCTTCCCTGTCAGAGCTCCCTGTTAAGCAGCTGGGGTTAAAAACATCCTAATGGTAAATCCACCTCGGGAGGCTGCGGGCCATTTTAGTAGACCCTTCAAACCAAGCGACCTCTTCGAATGTCTCAGATTAAGAGCATGGCCTTGAACTGAATCCCGTTCTTGTACAGGGGCTGGTGTTGGAGGGGTTTGGGGGGGGGGCACGGGTTTCATCCCAGGGCTACAGCGGCGGAATCCAAAAAAGGACAGTTACAGGCGTTGAAATGAAGATGTGTAAGTAAATATCCCTTAGAGCTTGTGCTCTGATACTTCGGGTGAGCATTTGTTCATCTAGAGGGGTACTAAAGTTATTTGAATGGGGGGCACTTAAGTCATTTAGATGGCTATTTGGGTTATCAGAATGGGAAATTTTGTAATATGGATGGGCGCTGATGTCGATCGGATGGGCATAGGCGTCCCTGTGAGAGTTTGCCCCGTGATCATTGGCTCGGGTCCAAGTCTTGTTAATTGCTCATAATTCTTAATTAATTTTTATAAGGAAAAACCTCACTAGAAGCGTTATTGCACCTTTGGGAAACCTTGAGATACTCCTTTGAAAAAAGAAAGTCATGGGTCAGGTATGCTGAATGTCATTTAGACACACTGTAAGGCTATGAGTCAAACCCCAAGTCAAACAGCTTCTCCGGCCGTCCAGAACAAGGATGAACACAGATCGTGACTTGTTTAAAAGGAAGGGGAAAAGAAGAAAAATACCAGAAAGTCTTGAATTTTTTTAAGGTTATACTCATTTTTCACAACTTTCTTTTCCTTTTTTTAAAAAAAAATACATTCAAGAGATACCAGTATCTTAAAGATGTGAGCTTCCGATATGAGGAACCCTCACACCACCTTGATACCCACCTCCCGTAATGCGTGAAATAATAGCGAGTCAAAGAAAAACTTTTAAACGAGACTTAAAAACTTGATAAACGACTCGAGGAACAATTATTTATGATTCTGCAACCCCTGAATTATATTCCATATTTTTATGTCTAGTTCACGTATGTGGTACCTTTAAGGCTGTAAAATAGAGCATTTTTAAAGTTCACGTATGGCGTACGCTTAAGGCTGTCGTATAGACCAGTGCTTCTCAAAGTGGTGGTCCGCGGACCGATGCCGGTCCGCGGGCCATCCGCCGCCGGTCCGCAGAAGTAATAAAAAAAAAGACAGAAAAAATTGTCAGTGCAGGGAAAATAGCGCAGCGGTCCCTGGTGCAATGGAACAAATTCCTGCCGGTCCGCCATACAAAAAAGTTTGAGAAACACTGATATAGACCATTAAAGCCTGGGGTTTCGTTTAAAACTAGGTAGAACAATCCTTCACTACATTTAATATTGAAGTGCGGGATTAAGAACTCGTAGGCCCCGAGCAGTTGACGTTTTGCTTCCCTTTTGAAATCCTTACTTTTCTTACTACTTACGCTTCGTGTTTGTTTGTTAAAGCATCCGACCTTTATGTTGAAACAACGTGACTTTTCCCTCAGTTTATTCAGTATGCCTCGTGCAACTGAGTTTTTGACACAATGTAACTGTACAGTGTAGTGCAGTGGTTCCCAAACTTTTTGACCCATGGACCCCTTTTATACTCAAAATTTCCCCACGGACCCCCTAGTAAAAAAAAACAACTTTATAAATACATAGTACAAAAATTACAAAAGCAACATTTTGATGAAAAGTACGGTATTTATTAAAATTATCAGTTTTGTTTAACATAAAATTGAAAAAAAAACAAAAAAACTTGGATTAACGTGATGAGATTTTATGAGTGTACTTATTAATAGGAACTGCAAATCCTCACGAGCACCAATTTCTAGTCGTTTATTATTATTATTATTATTTATTTTTTTTATGATGAGGTTCATTACGCCACTGAATCTTTGTTCTACCAAATAGAAAGACAGGAAAGGAAAACAGTCAAAAAATTATGTACAATAACCTTTAATGCAAGATATAAAATTTGGATCTGACCTTGTAACCAGAATTTGTGGTATCCTAGTTCAAACAGTGGTATAAGTTCCTCATTTGTGGATATTTCAATAAGCTGCTCCTGTATTAGTATGTATTCATCTGTGTTTGGGATCTGAGTCTGTCCATGCGCTAAAGAGCTCAACTGCCAGTCGGAAATATCCTATAGTGGCAAATGCCTACAAAATGTCCGCATGAAGAGCCGTTAAGTTTTGACAGTAAGCAAGGAAATCTTTAACTATGTGGCAATTTCAAAAGATTTGAAAACTGAGAACATTCTCCTGTTCCTAAGTTTTGTTTGCAAAGAAAAAGATTTTGCAACAAACTCAGATATAACGCTTTTAGTTTTGATTAAATTTAATTGGTTACATTGTAGTAGTTGTAGTTTCAAATTAGTTTTGTTAAAGTTGGGTAAATAATTCATTCATAAAGGATATGTCATTTTTTTTAGTTAATTGTGATGCTAATTGTCTTTGTTTTCCAGGAATTTGGACAATGAATCAAACAGAGTATAAAATCGATTTAAATATGTACGTGATGATAACCAGCGTACTTCTGTGTGAATACATAATCCATTATAGTCTTCTTCTGCATTTTCCAAACTGTGGTGAGCAAATAATCTCTCATCGAAGGCATTCCTTTTGATTTTATTAACTGCTCTAATGACATAATGTAGTGATCCATGCAAACTTTCAATATGATTTTTAAAAAATATTTGATGTTGATGAATGACTCCATTTACTGAAAATACATTTGGTACAGCATGTTTTAAATATGCCAGAAATTCAAGTGTATTGCTTTAACTTCAAACATTTTTTTAAAAATTCAGTAAATAACGTTTCAAGTTACGTATCTGTTTCCAAACATTTAGGCATACTTCAAATATCCATTAACACCATATTGTCGTGGTTTCTTCGGCTCACTCAGTGCTGGATTTACCTATTTGCTAAACAAGTTATAACTTAGGGCCCCTGCCTTCTTGGTGGCCCCCGGAAGTTTGTTTTCATATTTGTCACTGCTATAGATTATCTAGACCTCAAAAGGTCCTTAAATAGCTTAGGGCCCCATCAAGTCTTAATCCAGCCTTGGGCTCACTCATTCTTTTATCTGTTGTAACAGACCACTGTTAAGAATTATTTTCAATGGAATGCTACAGTAAAGCCCTACTGAAAACATTTGATGAATAGGATACAATTTAGATAAATATAACTTCCTGACACATCGAAAAATACACAACCTTGCAACCCTCGTAGATTCAAGTTAAAAACTTGTATATTTCTACTTATAGTTACAGGGAATTCGGCATTTCATCTGCATCAAGCTTGACATTTCAACAAACCAAGTATTTTGATTGGTTATAGATGTGGAAATTACAGTAGTTCTAATAATTTTTTTTTCGTAAAACATCATTGTATCCATGAAGGATAGCACCTAAGATGGTATTTATTTAGTAGAAAAGGCATTCACATACTATTTTATTTATTATTATTTATTTTAATTTCAATAATAATTTAAAAAATTAATGAGTTTTATTTTTTTTTAAACCTTGCGCGGACCCCCTGACGTTGTTCAGGGACCCCCAAATCAATTTTTATTTTCCACGGACCCCCTGAAAGGTCCCGCGGAACCCTGGGGGTCCGTATGGACCACTTTGGGAACCACTGGTGTAGTGAGAGATGATTGTGCGGGGAACGTTTGTGGAAACCGAATTTTGAAATTACATCTTAAAACCTTTTTTAAAAAAAATTGTATTTAACACACAAAAAAATTATTTAAAAAATATTTTAAAATTTTAAAACATTTGGTTGTTGAATTTTTCGACGACGAGACATTTTCAAAAAAGGGAAGAAGATGGATTAACGGTGGCATACGTCGACGATGACGTCACAATGTCTACATGGTGGCTAAAACATGCGTAAGATTTCAAAGTTCATGAATTGAAATGTTTGTTTTAAACGCATTGTATGAAACATTTGATGTCACGAGAATTGTCCGTTTTCTCTATTGAACATTCATATTTTCAGCGTTTAAGTTTGTGTAATTTCCGTTGTTCTTGTTGTTGCTTTCTTGTTGCTTATTTATAAAATGGGTATCTGGCCTTGAAAGAAACCAACAAAGATTGAATCCTACTGAAAATACGTACAACTAACTTATGTTTCAGGCGATTTCTGAAGAAATCTCAGTTCTTCCAAAACTATATCACCCAAATGACCACGTTTAGAACATATTTTTCTAAATAAAAGCTAATTACTCTTACGAATTAATTGTTTTCTTATATATTTCATGATGAAGGAACCCTAGATGGGAAACAGGTCACGCACTTTGAACCCGTAAGTAAGAGATGAGATGCTCTGTAGATGACATAATATATTCTTAATTTTGAATGATACGTGTTAGTTTGTTCAAACTGAATGTCAAATAAAGAAATATTACAGCTAACTCAATTTCTCTCTTTTATTTTGTATGTTTTGTATGTAATTCGTTTCTTAATATACCATCGTTGATTTTATATAGGTCACCAAAACAATTATAAACGCTAAAAGGACTCCCCCTTTTTTCCCTTCATTTGTTTCCCTTTGTTTCTTGAGTCTTACTTTTAGCATCTCTTTTAAGCTTATTCCCGGCATTAAACATCAATATATTCAGTTAATCACCCCAGATTTCTGAACTAATCTGGACCAGAGAGTTCAGGAATTTTTTTTATTTTTTTTAGTTTTTCCATTTCGACCCCCATTTACAAGCTTTTCTAAATTTAAATTTAAAAAAAAATATTTTATAACTGTGCATTTTCCATTATCCTCTCCCTCCTCCTCCCCAACATTACGATTCCTTTTATTGTATAGAATTATCCATAATATTAAAACGGTCTTCTAAGAGTTCCAATCTGCATGGAAATTTCCTAAGAACTGGTATACATGGCGCGTTTACTTTGTTCATTTAGGAAGTTATTGTAAATTCAATTCAAAGTTGTTTTCCTGATAGTTCCTTTAAAACATTTGGGACCTTTTTAAATGAAACACAGTTCTTTGGAATTAATTCTACGAGCGGTAATAACGGATAAAGCCAATCGCTCGAAAATGTGGCGAAAAGCTTCTAGAAGTTCTCTGGCTTCTTCAATACAAAGCAGGAGTTTAAATCAGTCAAAATGATGCATAACAGATTTTGTAAACATGTGTCAAAACCTTGATTTAATTATTGAGAAAAGCTTTATTAAAGGTACTTTAGCCACACGCATGACTAACCGAAAGAAGTAAAATGATACGGTGAGGGGTGGGGGCGAGGGGCTGGTCTCATGTACTCAAAGGGCTGGTGCGACTGAGAGAAGTGCAAACTGCCCTGGTTGGTGTTTACACTTTAAATATGGAGATATGAGCAGCTCGTGTTGACAAGCAGAAAGAAGTGCTCGCCCGGTTAGCATGTAATTTATGTGCAAGACTGCGTTACAAAAAAGAAGAAGTGACCCGCGATTAGTGGATAGAATGAGACAATAACGAGCTTGATATTCAGGGACAAATTTTACAAGTGCATACGTGACAGCTGGATATTACTCTGTTGAAAAGGGGGGGGGGAGTGTTCAATTTTTTTTAACATTACTTTGCACAAATTCACATCACCATCCAGCGCCTTCCACCTCCTTGCTCGAATTCCAGTAGCTTAGGTCCTTCTCCACCGTCCATCTAAATCTTGGAAACATGCGTAAGATTTCAAAGTTCATCACAGACATTTTAAAAAAAAATAGACATGAATTGAAATGTTGTCCTCATCCGCCCATCTAAATCTTGGAAAAATTCTTACAACCTGATGTGTTAAAACAACTGCTAAAAAAAGTAGAGTTTTAACAAAACAAAATAAAAAAATTCAAACGTCGTTGTCAAAACTACTAATAAAATTAATAGTACTCTTTCAATAGTACGTGTATTATGACACATTGTTTGATAATTTTCACTCTCAGTCATGGAAACTTATAAGATGGCGACGTTTATCCTTTTCAACATGCAATTACATTCTGAATTAACCGCTTTATTTATGTCCGCAATTTAAAAAAAAATGTCTCCTAATCTATCTATCACAATCCTGACGGATGACCGTCACCAATTTAATCGAAACACGATTTTGACTGGTTTGTGTTTATCAAAGAGAATGCTCCACGTAACATGTTGGTATTGGTGAAGTAAAGGCAATAATAAAAGCTTGGCGATTCATGTGGAAAATGCAAAAGCGCAATCGTCAGCAAGCTGCGAAATTTTTAACATACTTTGATAGCGTGGCCCGAAAATTGACAAATTTGACTGGAGCAGGGGTCTCCAAACATTTCTGCCGGAGGGCCACATTAACTGTCAAACAGCAGTTTGGGGGCCAACTACACACAGTTTTGTGGTAAACTATAGGTAAAAATAGTATCTTTTTGGATATTAAAAGGTCTCCAGGGGCCGGATGAGAGGTCCTCGTGGGCCGCATTTGGCCCGCGGCCGTAGTTTGGAGACCCCTGGACTAGAGCATTACGTAATTATGGTAGAGTGATTTCTTGTAAGGAAACTGAGAATAATCGTGGGTTGATGTGGAACAAAAGGGGGGGGGGCAAGAAGCGAACAGCCGGGAATTAGGGGGAGGTGAGTGGGGGCAATCACATGCTACAAGGTAAAGCATGTCCAATAAACATTACTGCACGTTTGACAGACATAAAATTCGTTCTTTCAAAGTACGCGTGACAGATAGAAGTACGCACAGAGGTACGTTGCACTTTATGAATAGGATCGCGGGCCGACCGAAACAAAACACGAGGACAGTAATAGACAGTGCTTAAAACTAACAATAAAGTTTTATTTTTAAAACTTAGTTACATCCAGTAAAATGCTGTATGGCACGCAAATCGCATACAAGACTGCATGGCGTTAATGGCACATCAGATGGGATGCCGCGTTCGTCTTTGTTCTCATGGTACATGGCGACATAGTGAGGGTGGGGAGGCGGTGGAATCGGACTGTCAGTCATCCGGGCCGTTGATACAGATAATATCGCTTATCTTCTGTGGGATCCAAAATAAGGACAATTCGAAAAAAAGGGGGGGGGGTAGTAGGTATGGATGAAATACTGCTTCATATAAAATAAACAATCAATGCCGTAGATGGGCGAGGTATCTCACCTGGATACTGTAACTGTAAGCTGGTGGGGTATGAAGAGTGAGTACAATAGGCAAACGATACTATTATTCGGATGGGCCACAACTCAAATTACTGGAACTGTTGTAACTGTAATCTGGTGGGGTATGAAGAATGAATACAAAAGGGACACAATCATATGGATGAGACACAACTGAAATTACTGGTACTGAGTCAAAGGCGGAAGAAAGGGAAAAAAAACAATTGAGATGGTGTCAAGGGCAAAATACTTTGCTGGAAATACCGTTGGGACGTAACACTTTGCCAATTGGCTAAGTGCGCCCATGAAATACGAGTACGCCAAATAGCCTTGCATCATTGATGTATTCTTGCATTCCTGACATGTTTAGTGTTTCAAAGATGCCCTAAGATTTTTTTCAGAAATCTTTTTTTTTAAATATATATTTAATTTCGTTTATATGTTTCAGTACAATTTGGAAAAGCAGCTGTTTTTTTTTAAAAAAAGTATTCTAATACACAAACACACAAACACGCACACACACACACACACACACACAAACACAGAAACACATATTTTTTATTTATTTATGTATTTGTTTATTTATATTTATATTTATATCTAATTTGTACTTAAACGATAAGGTAGTGGATTGAATCAAACGAATATTTATTTTTAAAAAAAACAAATGGCGCCAATGATCTGTGCTGGTTTACGATAAAATGTTAGTCCCTAATAATACTAACATAGCTCATTGCGCTGGTAGCCATTCATACCAAAGTGCAGAAAACATTAAACTCTGGGACGAAAAAAAGACGGAGGGTTAACTTTGAAAAATGATATAGAAATTGAGAGCAAGAGCGTTGGATAACAATGAGGAGTATAGTGATGCTTGGGGAACAGTTTCAATGTAACAATGAGGAGTATAGTGATGCCTGTGGAGCAGTTTCAATGTAACAATGAGGAGTATAGGGATGCTTGGGGAACAGTTTCAATGTAACAATGAGGAGTATATTGATGCCTGGGGAACAGTTTCAATGTAACAATGAGGAGTATAGGGATGCTTGGGGAACAGTTTCAATGTAACAATGAGGAGTATAGTGATGCTTGGGGAACAGTTTCAATGTAACAATGAGGAGTATAGTGATGCTTGGGGAACAGTTTCAATGTAAGCCAATCGGCATTGAAGAATTCAGTTCTTAGTCCCATTACTAAGTTGCTTTTTGGAGAAATGATTCAGGAAGTATCTTGCAATTTAGTCAGGAGGGGAAAAAATCTCATAGCTGATTGGTATCATGACCGACTGAGCATGCGTAGATGAACGCAGTTGCCAAAACCTAATGACATTTCTTGGAATTAAAACGGGAGATTACTCAATATTGTATGTTAGCCGAAGTATGAAAGCGGAAGAAAAAAAAACGTTTCTTCTTAAGTGGACATCGGGATGTAGGTCAACATTAAGCCGAACTATATAGAGGTTATTAGAGTAATGGTGAAGGTCATTCGGTGGGCATTCTGGCGATAACGGATCGTAATAACATCAGGTTTGGACAAGTGCACACACTTTCAGCTCAGAAGGTGATTCAATATTCAGTTGCCTGCGGGATAAATAATAAATGATGAAAAATGAAGACTAAATAAACAGTAAAATTTACACAATAATTTGTAACTTTACATTTAAAAACATCAATTTATCTTTAAAATAATAGATTACTTAAAAATCTACTTCAAACTACCAAAACCAGAAAATAACTTCCGCCCAAAGATACTTCCAATCGAAAGATTAGCCGCTCCAACAACATTCATGGGAGCAATTTATTTTACTTCAAAATTGGTTTTCTAAAATAGTATATTCCCCAAATACGCATTCAGCTACAATAGCTCCTAGTATACAATTGACGTAGGGCAGGGTTCGGGAAACCTTTTGTCTGAGAGAGCCATAAACAATGCAAATTTTGAAAAGTAATTCTGTGAGAGCCATACATTATGTTCCAAAATCAAGTAAATGTGTGCATTTTGTGTAATTTTAACACTAAAACATTTTTGTGCTGTTTTTATACGCAATTAATATGTAAATCAAAGAGTCTGAACAAACTTTTATTATTATTTTTTTTAATAATCGAACGTTTTTCCGAGAGCCAGATGCAGCCATCAATAGAGCCACATCTGGCTCGCGAGCCATGGTTTCCCCTGACGTAGGGGGTCGGACGAAAAGAGAGATCGTTTTGAAATCTGAATATTAGTCTACTGTTTCATTTGACACTGAGTCGCGGTCAAAGTAAACAAGCGGCTGGTGTCGTGTGGAGATATGACCGTCGCCAGCTCACATGAAAGGGATCTTTTGTTTGATTCTAAGCAGAGGCTAACCTTTCACCCCGGCCCTAGTCTCATACCAAAATCACACTGCTTGGATTTACTTCTTAGGTTTGCGCTTTACAAATTGATGACGAACCTTTAAATTTAATTTTAATACATGAGAGAAACAATAAATACTAATATAAGTTGTACAGAGGCGTCGCTAGCATATTAAGCGCCCCGGGTTAAAACTCTAAAATTGCCCCCCCCCCACACACACTTTTATAATTACTGTCTTATCCTTGTTAACTTATTAGAATGATACGTTGTAAGACTCATGTACGTGCCCCTGCACAGTGGCATGGGAACATACGCACCCCCTCCACCCTCCCTCCCCGCTACGCCTCCGAAATTGCATCTTCTGTGAAATCCAATATCGCCATCAGTCTGGGCGTTGTTGTTGGTTTAGTTGAAAAAAGCGTGTGTAGTAACAGTCCTGATGGTGACGCTGGAAAAAACTCTCTTACTCAACGAATGTGCAAGATCCTGGGCCCTAAACATCTACTCGGTCGTTGACCTAGACTCTCACAGAGCATTAGAGTGGCATATGGCTGTGTGTTGTGACTTTTGGCAAGTCACCATTGATACTGGGCCGCGAGCAGGCGTACTTGTTACATATAACAAAACAGAATGAAAAAAAAACACACACCGAACAAACAACGTTAACGCTGGTACTCACAGGTCATAGGGGCCGTCCATAAAGTACGTCACGCTATTTTTGACCATGTTTAACTCCCCCCTCCCCGTGTCACAAATCTCGGACCCCCCGCCCCCCAAAGTACGTCACACTTTCGAACAAAAATTTTGTTTTTTTATTAACAAAATACACATGTAAATACAATTTAATTTTTTTTTAAACACTGTGACGTCACACATGTCCGGAACCCCCCCCCCTCATCCCGTCACAAACTTTCACACTTTCTTACACCCCCTCCCCCCTGCCCCTCCCTCTATGGAGCGTAAAGTACTTAATGGACGGTCCCATACCTAAAGCTCGACAGATCATAGTCGCAGCTTTTAACAAAGGCTTAAATCTTTGCTGGTGTCATAATTCATTACAGATTTGTCACTGATATTGTGCTGTTGGTTCGGACCGATTACGTTGTTAAACCTTGCAAAAAGGAAATCGGGCGTAGGACTGGGGAGCAATCGTGGAGATACGAGTTGAGCTCTAAGGGAAATAAATTCAAAGGTAACCATAGCTGGTTGGATTCGTTTTGAAAGCAATATGAACAACAATAATAAAATGTATTTATTATTATTACTAGCGTATCACCAGTCAAAAATGACGGAAGTTTTCAAAATAAATACACATCAGATTAATAAATAACGTAATACAGAACTTTCATTAATTTTATTTATTTTTATTTGATTCATTTATTATCATATTGAACAATTTTATGCGGAACGTTCGAAAAGAGATATATTTGGTGCAGTAATTTTTGGTGCGCACTATAGAACAAATCGGCATTACATCCAAGAAGCATTACATCCATTACGGGAATTATGTATTTTGATTATTTTCCAAATTGATAATAATAATTATTATTATTAGTATTATCATACAGGAATAAGGTTCCATCAGAGAAAATAAAGGATGAGAAAAGCCAAAGGAATAGGGTGCCACAAGCGCAAGGTGCCATTAGAACAGAGTGCCACCACGGCGGGGTGCCACCACGGCGGGGTGCCACCACGGCGGGGTGCCGCCAGAGCGAGGTGCCGCTAGCACCAGCTGCACGGTTTCATCAAACCAGGTTGTCACCAAAAACGGTGTGACACAAGAGTGTGCAGACATAATAAATTGGTAATGAAAAGGGAGTTCCAGACAAAAAGTCACAAGTTTCACTAGGAAAAACAAAAGTCACAGGAAAAAAGTCGCGGAAGAAAAGTCATATAATTAATAATAATAATAATAATAATAAATTGATTATTTATATAGCGCTATATCCCAGTAAGGAACTGGGCTCACAGCGCTTTACATGAAAGAAATAACATACTTATAAGTATTAAATTAACATTCATATCACAACAAACACACAAAATTACAATACATTATACATAAGCTACGTTAATCATTTACAAGTAATGTTGTTTCATCAATTTTAAAAATAAATTTTGAAAAGATGTGTCTTAAGTGCAGTCTTGAAGGACTTGGTTGTTTGAATACTACGTATGTGTAATGGTAGAGAATTCCATTGTTTGGCTGCACAAAAAGAGAACGACCTTTCACCAAACGTTTTGGTGCGTGTCGTAGGAACAGAGAGAACGCGTGTGTCTGCAGAAGATCTTAGCTTGCAAAGAAATGCAATAGCAATAATTATTCTATTAAGTTTAGTTAGCCCCATCACCACAAACCTTTTCTTCACCACGACCGAAAACCTATAGTTGTAAATTAAAAACTCATTTAATTTATAATTTTTTCTTCTGGATAAGTAAGAATTTGTGGGTCAAAAGACATCAACAAATCTGTGTAAAATTATATGCGGTACAAAGACGTACAATTGTAAGAAAATATGAATTCGGATCACACGACCCAAAGGAGTGGATGGATATGATGAGTTCAATTTCCTTAAGTATTTATCACGGATCATCTAGTTTTTTTATGCTTTTTATTTTAGAATAATATTTAATTAGCTACGAAAGACACACAATACATTATGAGCCCCCGGCCCCATATAGTATGTTGTGTAAAAGTTTTTAAAAATTTTCTGTATAGATTTCATATTGGATCATTATGGATATGTGCCGAGTTTTGTCAATATACAATCGTGTGCGAAATAATCCACAAAGAAAACAAATACTACATAATATCCAACGAATATACAACGTCAAAGTCATCTGTCTTTGATACACACATGTATTTACGGTGATTTTTTTCCCGTGACTTTTTTCCTGTGTATTTTTATTCAGTGAATGTTTTCCCTACAACCAATAAATAAGTGAACATTTACGAAAACAAGCGGCTAGAAGGCCATTTATGTTAGCACTTTTGTCATTTAGCGGAAGATAACTTCTGCTTAACTAGATAGCACTCTCACACATACACACACAACCGCTTACACACACTCTCTCGCACTCTTGCTATATAGATTAAATAGCAAGAGAGACAGAGCGATAGCGATGGGGCAGATGATGAGACACTTAGAGTGAGAGACTGTCGGAGGATAAGAGACACAGTCAGATATAGTAGGAGTCACAGACTGAGACAGTGAGAGAGACACAGGGAGACAGAGAATAGGAGACACAGTCAGATATAGTAGGAGTCACAGACTGAGACAGTGAGAGAGACACAGGGAGACAGAGAATAGGAGACACAGTCAGAGATTGTAAGAGTCACAGACTGAGACAGTGAAAGAGACACAGGGAGACAGAGGATAGGAGACACAGTCAGATACAGTAAGAGTCACAGACTGAGACAGTGAGAGAGACACAGTGAGACGGAGAATGGGAGACGTATATGGAGAGATATTATACATATATATATATATATATATATATATATATATATATATATATATATATATATATATATATATATATATATATATATATATATATATATATATATATATATATTATGCATACATGCCCCGAAACAAAACAACAGGCCTATAAAAAATAAACGAGGGCATGTTTGTGTCTTGTAATCACTGCCTGGAGACAATGACGTAAACAGCATAATTAATCGGCCGGTGCCATTTAAGCTCTTAGGCCGAGGTGGAGCTGACCACAGGGGAAAAGTGTGTGTGTGTGTGTGTGTGTGGGAGGGGGGGGGGTGAGCTACCGCATTCGTCTCGGAGAGCTACCTCCGTAAACGGATCGCTCTTGAAGTAACACCATCAGCGGGGAAAAGGTTTGTGCAAGAGCGTGTGTGTGTGTGTGGGGGGGGGGCGGGGGGATTTTGTTTTGATCGTTAT
This sequence comes from Ampullaceana balthica, assembly GCA_944989445.1. Taxonomy (NCBI): domain Eukaryota; kingdom Metazoa; phylum Mollusca; class Gastropoda; family Lymnaeidae; genus Ampullaceana; species Ampullaceana balthica. The sequence continues at coordinate 300,657 of CALYLW010000292.1, read as the reverse complement.
GAAATGCATACTTTTATTCGCTGACAAAATGTGGTTCGAGGCTCGAGGCTATCTCGCCTTCCTCCCAGACCCAATTTTCTTTTTCTTCAGAGCTCAAAAATCTAAAAATCGAATCTTAAAATTAAGAATTTGATTACATACTTTAAAAATAACAATGCACCCATCTCCTTAATACATGGTTTAAAATTTTACTTTATTTTATTAAGCATTGTTTTGGATGGTATCTCTGCCCCCCCCCCAAATAAAAAAAAAGTCATACCATAGTTACGCCACAGCTAGGGTAGATTCAAATATTTTTCTATGGAGTTGTGATGAGATGTGAGATGTAATAAAATCATTGTTCCCTCAGCAATTTCTTTATTTCTCAGCACTGCATAAAACAAGACCCCTAGACGCCACCATTATTTGACATCAATGGTATATAAATTACAGAAGGAATTACATGATAGTTATTTTAAGATATCCTCATTAACTTATTATGAAGCCAACGTTCTTCTCTGTCTCTCTCTCTCTCGCTATATATATATATATATATATATATATATATATATATATATGAAGACCTCAAGGGAAGAAACGGCTATGTCACATTTGTGTAGTTTTGAGATATTAAGTTTTAAAGTTCAAAAGTATACATATTTCTTATAAATTAACTATATAAGTTTGAATTTTTAATAGGGTCAAAGACATAATTAATTCATAAATCTTCATTCAGAGCATTCTATTTCTGATCCTCTATCAGATACATGGGATAACTGAAAAATTTCAAAAATGTCACTTAGCCGTTTCTTCCCTTGAGGATAGATATAGATATATATATATTTATTTATATATATATATCAACATACATAATTTGCAATGTATGTCACGTCTCGTCTTTCCGCCTGTCCTCTCCGTGACGCTACTAATTTTAGAAAGCAGCGCACTAAATTACAGCATCAAAAATAACTCTTTTCGAACGTTCCACACAAAATTGTGCAATATGAAAATACATGAATAAAATAAAAATAAATAAAATAAATGAAAGTTCTGTATTGCACTTTTTTTATATTCTGTTGTTTATTTTTTCAAAATAAATAGATTTCAGTTGAAATGTATATATTTTGAAAACTCCGTCACTTTTGACGGGTAATACACTAGTATATATTTAAGGGATATCTCTCTCTCTCTGTCTCTCTCTCTCTGTCTCTCTCTCTCACTCTCTCTCTCTCTCTCTCTCTCTCTCTCTCTCTCTCTCTCTGTGAGAGAGAGAGCGTTAAGTCTTGCGTTAAATCAGCTTAACAATTTGAAATGAATTAAAAACATGTCACCTCAAGGTTTGTTAACTATATCTTTCCGAAACCCGCATAAACAAACAGATAAAACAGGTGCGTGCATATGGGCCTTTAGGCCATTTAATGGCTCTTCTACGAAGGAACAACTCGATTCATTATTTTTTTAAAACATTTTCAATGTTTTCATTTTTATATATTTAATATATAAGCATAATTAATATTTTTTTAGAGTTTATTTTTTTACATTATCTTTTGTTTGTGGGTGGGCGACTTGATTTGATTTTGTACTGACATCAAGCACAATGCTAATGGTACTTCCCACACATGACAGTCCTATATACTAAAATGCAATTTCTGTCCGGTCATCGCTAGCGATTGGTCCCTCAAACTCCTACGGACTCCTTCAGCCAATAATTCTATATTTGAACGAATTTACGCGGACGTTAAAACAAGTTATTTTTGGTGCAGTATTTTCTTCCAATACTTATTTATTGTCAAAAACTATGTTTTTACGGGTTATTATAACTATAATGAATAGTATTTTTGACGTGAAGCTCATGTATGGCTGGTCGAGACGGCTGTTGGAGAGGAGTTACAACATGCCACCAAAACGACGGCGGAATATATATATTTCTTTTGGAGTTACTTTACAAAAGATATATCTTTTATATATATAGATCTTGAACTGGAAATATCATACTATCCTCATCAAAATTTAAATATTCTGAATATGAATTATAGACGGCTGGCTAGAAATTTGTGTCATAAGTGCACTTGAACGTCTTAGCCCAAAAGGTGGCAAAAGGCAATCCTCCCAGCCCCCACCCACACTTCTAAGGAAATGAATACTGGGATAATGTTACGCAAAAGACAAAAAAGCTCAAATAAATAAAGTGGGCTTCCAACCAATGTTCCCTTTGAGCTGCACGGCTGCGCAGATATCTGAATGACGCCGCGCAAGAGTGAGAATTACCGCGCACCACATTTTGAAAAATATCGTACAAAAAATGGATGATGTGCCAGTTTGCACAAGAACTTTTTCACTTTGCACACGGACCAACAAACCCATAGAGGGATGAGGGAACATTGCTTCTAACCCCTTGCAACCATTTGAATTTATGAAAATAAGAATACCACTCTTTAATGATGCCAGTTTTGATACAGATTCGATGACTCCCTCTCCAGGGGTGGTTTGGGCGCAGGGGTTGGGGTTTTGAGTGGGTGAAAGAGGGGAGCTCCGACGTTGAGTTACAACAACAACAAACAAAAAACCCCAATAAAAATGAGAATTTACGTAATTGTTGTTATTGCTCTGCTCTTGTGCACCACACTGGTCATTTGTTGACCGAGTTCCTGCATGCCAACCGAAGAGCTGACCTCAGCTCCGTTCATCTCTCGGTGATCTCCTGCTATACGTCAACTGCCGGAACAGGGATCAATGGCTGAACGATCGACTTGGTCCGTATCCCTGTCTCGTGGTAACACCCCCCCCCCAACCTATCCACCATCCTAATTCTTAAAATGTTGATTTGTAAAGAACCGATTGCGCTTTATCTTTTCCTTATTGAAGAAAAGTTGACATAATCTATAGAGCTATTATTAATGGCTGCTAATCGAGGATTATAATTAGATATTTCATTCCTTTCTTGATAACCCTGCGGACAGGTTGCGCATTGCCCAAGGAATGGCACCGGTCCAAGAACCACCACTTTGAGAAGCACTGTGATAGAGGACATTGTATTTTTTTTTAAAGCTGCTCTTCCTCTACAAAGTAAATCTTTTACGGTCCTTACTTTTAACGTTACACTGTTTGGAGCACAAGAATGCACAACTATCAATAATTGTAATTAATTATCGGATTGTGACTACAAATGTCTTTCAAAATCACAGTGTTTATTTTAAATATAAGTCAATTTTTTTTAAAGTAAAATTTGTGTTTTCTAATATATACGATTATATATATACACACACAGACACACATTCATTTATATGTATATATATATGTTTTTGTATGAATGTATGTATTAATAAAATTTTCTAATATTAAAATATTTTTCTTAAAACTCAGCAGTTGATTTTAAAACACTCTGCTCCTATGAATATATATTTCTGGCCCCCCTATATAATTTCATTGGCTTTATAATATCGAAATAGAACAGGGTCTCAAGTCTCAAACACGCGGCCCGCATGCGGCCCTTCAAGTGGATTTTTGTGGCCCGCCAGCGAGCTAACAAAAAGTGTACTATTCGTGAAATTCAGACAGCTAGTACTGATACACATCAAATATTAATTTGAATAAAATATATGAAACGTACTTTTTAAAGAAAACCCGATTTCAGTAAATACAAATGCATTTATTATTAGTGATAAGTAGTATAATGAGCTTTGATGTATGAAGTGTTTTTGTTTAAAAGGTTCGTGTTGTTGAATGCGGCCCTTGACACACCTCTTAAGTGATACAATGGCCCATGACTTCATCCGAGTTTGAGAACCTTCATTTAGAGATACCGCTAAAGGAAGCCTTTATGCCCTATTCTATACATCGCCCGTTATCCCGTTGGGTAAGAGAAACTGAACTCAAACCATAGGGTAAAAGTATTCCGTTACAATTTAATAAACCACATGAATATCATTTAAACGTATATTAAAAGAGCAGTGATTGAGATAACCATTAAATAAAAACTCCACATTCAATAAAAACTTTTTTTTCCCATTCAATGTTCTTAATTTATTTGTCTGAAATCACAGCCATGTTCAAAGTTTCCGAAGACGTCAAAGTCTATAATCAAAACATGAAACAGCTGAATCAAATCCCACAAAATCAATTATTTTCCACTGGTTCTTATTTAGGGGCCTTCCATAAAGTACTTCACGCTATTTTTGACCATTTTTTACTCCCCCCCCTCCTGTCACAAATTGTCACACATCTCGGACCACCCCCCCCCCAAAGTACGTCACATTTTCGACCAAAAATGTTGTTTTTTATTAACAAAATAATCAAAATTTAATATAAAACAGAGTGACGTCACACGTGGCTGGACCCCCCTCCCCCCTGTCACAAACTGTTACACTTTCTTACACCCCCTCCCCCCCTCTGGAACGTGACGTACTTGATGGACGCCCCTTAGCAAAAAAAGAAAAACATATATGTTTCTATATGTTTCCATAAATTGTTTCAGCATTTTAATGGTTGAGCATTTTGGGGGAAAAAATGGGAGCTATTTAAAATAAAATTATTTAAAGAAACTAGAATATCTGTAACTTCGGCAACCGAATGCTATACAATTTCAATAGATGTCTAAAAAGGTTTAAGGTTAAAGGTAGCTCCAAGCAAGCTTGTTCCCTAGATCAATCGGGAAACCCGGAACATAGGATTCTTCACAACAGAGACCGTATCAGTTAATTCAACATTACGTCACTGTAATGCGATATAGCTTACTAATAGTAAACAAATGGGTCGGTGACCTCATCGCAGATCAAGAGGGTATTGATGTGTAAAATAATTCTATACTGACATCTATGATATATCTGCATGTCCATATTTCCTTAATATACTGATCGCCTCTGCTGACATTTATGATATATCTCCGTGTCACAATTTCCTTTATAGGATATTGTCCCACGTCTATGATGGCATTTAAGGTTTCTCTGTCTATTTCTGCTATATATTGCCCCGTGACTATATTTAAATGCATTATATTGCTTTGCCATTCGCCCCCCCCTCTCCTCATCATTATTTCCCGTCTCCTTTCAAGAAAATAAGTATAAAACAGCGTTACGCAACAAGTCTCGGGGAGCAACCTTCCAGATGTTTAGAATGACGTCGTTGTGTCCATTCCTCATGACGCTGCTGTGACTCTTGCAACGCGTCACGTCCACCGCTTCCCCCAGCTGACACACAACAACATCGACATCTCGCTACGCACAACGTCACTGTTCGAATCGTGGGAGGACAGTAATCCATACACGTTCATTAACTTGACCTCCCCCCCCCCACACACACACACCACAAACTACGTCGCTGTTTTAATCGTGGGAGGACAGTACTCAATAAATGTTCATTAACTTGACCCCTGACCTCCCCCAGCCCCCCCCCCGCACACACCACTCACACACAATTTTTTTTTCTCCTCCGTGTAGTGTTATACCGTCCCATGTAGGTAAAGTTGTGACGTCCTCCACCGGTGTGATAAACTCACCATTGAGAAAAAACACATTTGTAGGTCCCATAGCTTGGGTCATAAGTGACGTGCATGCATGAGTCGACCGTCACACGTGTTGCGGGGCTCATGGCTTGTTTTGATGCCGGGCAATATCCCACGTAGATGTTTACTGTTTACAAGAGAGTACTTCTTTTAGGAATTGAACCGATGTTAGCTGATCGGGGGATTAGAAAGTAGAAAGTTGACAAGTCATTGTTTTGTAATGTGATGTTGTTTTTGTTTGGGTTTTTTTTAAAAATAATATATATTTTTTCCCCCCACTTTGTGGCTTATGTCATAAAAGGATGAACCTTATACGTCTGGATTAGTCTTCAATTGAAAATATGTCACAAAGCACGTCATATCGTCTAAGTTCAAAAGAGGTCTCAAACGTTACGAATGATAAACCCCAAAATAAAAATAAATATCCTAAAAGAAAAAGCGTGGGAAATAGGGATAGCCTGCAATTATTATTAATTTTTTAAACTGTTGCTAATTTATTAATTTTACACAGGTTTGGCGAAAAACATTTCGATCCTCCTGGCATAGATTTTTAAACAAGGCTTTCATTTCTATAGGATATAGGGGACATTTTTTTAACAATATTTTTTTAATAAGCAAACTACGGATTTTCTTATCCTAAGCTTTCCCTCTTTCTTCCCTGCGCCACTGCTTGTCATTCTCAATTAGACCGATCAAGACAAAAGAGCGCCGCTGGTCAGTGTCACTTGTCACTCGCCTTCAATAGGCTTGCAGTATAATAGAGGATATGTCGTTTGAAAATGCTTGACGCACAATCAAAATAACAACGATTGCAGTTCTGTACTATATCACTTGTTTTAGGTGGATATAAAGGCAGCGCATGATCATAGTTTAGAGTCCCCCCACCCCCAACCCCACCCCCGCCACAATCCACACAAACCAAAGTTTCTCCTGTTTCCAATGATTTCAATATTTTCAAGTAAACCGCTTGATTATACTTAATTCCTTAGGACTAGCGCAGTAGAATCATATTTTTAAAAATATTGATATATCTTTTCTTTGACACCATAGTTCATTAACCTATTTTTCTGATGACATTTCCACACATTAAAATCAAATTAACTTAAGAATGCACTGGTATTCCTGAAATGTTGGTGGTTTAAGTTAATGCAAAAATTGTGATCCCCTTCTTTTGCAGGGAATTCCCGTCTGTCCAGCCAGTGCCCCATTGGTTCAACTAGTTCCCTGTCTGTCCAGATACTTCCCCATTGGTACAACTAATGCCCCGCCTGTCCAGCTAGTGCCCCGTCGGTCCAGCTGGTGTCCTGTCTGTCCAGCCACTGCCTTCGGTCCAGCTAGTGCCCTTTCTTTCCAGCTAGTGCTCCGTCTGTTAGCTAGTGCTCCGTCTGTCCAGCTAGTGCCCCATCGGTCCATCTAGTGCCCCTTCTATCCAGCTAGTGCCATATCGGTCCAATTATTGCCCCATTTGTCCAGCTAGCACACATTCTGATCAGCTGACCTTTTTTTAAAAAGAACCTCCACGCAAGGTTTTGTACACACACCAAAGTATAACAACTATTTTTTTTTAAAGTAAAGAACAAAGAGGGTAGGGTAGTCAGTATAGGCCTGTAATAAATTTCTGTTACACAACTTGATTGCTATGGAGAGTAAATCGATTGGTGACGTGCTTCACAATAGGAAAGAAAGGGGGAAAATCGACTGTGTACGCCTGAAATATCGATTCCACACAGCGTCATTCATAACTACTTATGCAGGCGAAAACATCGATAGTCTTTGTGTGCTTGTGTGTGAGTGAACGGCCACATAGAGTTAAAGGGCGGTAAGGGGCACATCAATCGTCCGTGTGAGGGGCGTGGGTTGAAAGGAATATGGGGCATGTAGATGACACGTGAATTGTAGAGGTTTAAAGGGGCAAGCGTTTAAAATGGATATGGGGCACAAGCATGTGGTGATGCAAATGGCGTAGATTTAGAAGTGTGTGCAGCGCATAAATAAAATGCCCATTGATTTTTTTTAAAGGGCGTATTTTGTATAAAGTATAAATGACACATAATCAATGTTCAATGGGCAAATAACACATAAATGCCCTGAAAATTCCCCTAAATTTTAGGATATAGGTGGAGGGAACTTAACATTTAATGCTATATGACCAAAAGGATATAGCTCTCATTATTCTTACGAAATGTTGTATAGTTAGTTACTAAAGACCGAACAGTGTCCGTGATGTCAACAGCATGAGGTATCCGTGGGTTTAACTCCCGGTGTAGATTCTAGATGTCTTGTCAACAGACCCGAGTCAATGGCACATAACGCACACAGAGAAAGCCACCTCTTGTCAATAAACAGAGGCGTCACTTGGGTTGGTGTCACCCACCACCTCATGACTTTATATTTTGGTGTCACCCCTTGTGATGGTGTCACCCGGTGCGGTCCGCACCCCTCGCACCTTCCTAGTGACGCCGCTGTCAAGAGATGAGGACGGCTCTCTGGAGTACAGCCTAGTGCTATAGAACCGACACGAGCCTCATAATGCTATCCTTCTGGCGTGTTAACTGGATGCAGCAATGTTTTGCGAGCCGCCTCAATTGACAGACATTTAGATTCGGGTGTTGTGTAAAATATCTGCACAAAACAGAGGCGTCACGGGAGGGGGGGGAGGGCGGCTGCGGACCGCACCGGTTGAACACCAAATTGTCAAATTATGTTTGTTCCCCCGTTATTTGGCACTTTGACCCACCGCATCGGGTGACACCAACCCAAGTGACGCCTCTGGAACTACCAGTATTGGAATCATCATTTACATGAGGGGGGGGGGATTTTATGAGTCTTGTTTTTGTCTGGTTTTTGTTTGAAAGATGGAAAGAGTAATCAGTTTTTAGCTTACATGAAAACGTGCGTCTAGAACTAGATGCTGTCTTCTCATCGCGTTCTAAAAATAACAAAACAAAATGGAATCAATTCTGATGTTGTAATATGCCGACGCCTTGTAAAAATAGCTTGCCTTGACCTTGGAAAATCCCGCTTTTACGTGTATGTGAATGTTTGGCGGCGTAGATAGTTTCTAACCATGAGTGAGGGTGAAAGAAAGACATGCGACATTAGGTTGTGGTCAGTGACGGAAGAGTGCGCAAATTAAAATGAATAGTTGTAACAAATTCCCTCTTGTGACCTGGTAGATTTTTTTTCTGATACAGCAGGAGTTGCTATTCAATATTATTATTATTGTATAGGTAATGTTTCAGTTGGTATCACATTGTTAATTAATGAGACCTACTATCCAGGCAATCGTCAGATAGTCAGGTTCCGATCTCACAGAACCACGGAATTCATTATATCACTGTTGGTGATATGAACACGAACACCCAGTTTGCCTTTCATTAACATTCCAGGACATAATAACAAAAACTGAACGGCCCCTTTCCAAAGCTGAACGTCTATTACTACAACACATCTTATCTTATCTTACACATAGCTGGCGACCTAGAGTATACCTAATGAGTGTAACATAAAATAAATAAAAAGTTTTTTTGTGTGAATTCTATAACAGCGATTGCAAATGCTAACCTAAGGTCCACAGTGTGTTGACAACTTAAAACACCTATGACAACCCTGAGTAAACAAATACTCCCCCACCACTCACCACCCCGCCCGTTCCCGCCTCTCAACTTCCTATCGTTATTTTGTGGTACACGCCGGGGTCTCGTGCACTTTTACCCCGGGTCTTCGCCGTTACCAGTAGAGTCCCGGTCCCACAGTCGGCCATTCTGTCATTCACACCATCAACTTCACTGCGAGCACACCACTCGTTCAGGGCTTAATTCCCATGTCGTCATATCGTTGAGGAAAAAAAAATACGTTTGCTAAATTAATTTATATGATTACATGTAGAAAGCAGGCACAAATGAGCTAAAGCTTAGCGTCGGAGACCTCATCTGTGTAAGCGCAGTAGGTGGTTTGCAGGAGGTCTGAGGCTGTTGTAGTGGGATACAAACGTGTTCCACATCAGCGACGCTTGCACTCTTCCCGAAAAGATTGTTTACGATGAGATCTGACCAAAAAAAAATGTGTGTCGTCACTTCGTCACTCGTCAAATACATTCACGTTATATCTTGTGTATGGGTCTTCAATAGTCACTCTACATCTCTGCAGTGTGTGTATCATTCATTATGCAGAAGCAACCTAACACTTAACAACACTTGAACATTTACGGCATAGGTTCAAAACTTAATTCGTGTAATACATATTTAAAAAAAAAGTTTCCATAGCTTGACACTTGGGGATTACCTCACACTATTGGTTTCAACTTATGAAATTCATTCTTTCTACATCAAAATCATTTTCCACTTGTATGGAAATGTGCGGCGGTGAGGACATGTGCAGATGTGCAGGTGGCTGGGGTCGGCGGTGTGGGGAGTGGAGGGGGTGCAAATTGTGCAAATGCCCTTGACGGCAGATAACCATGTAGCCGCTGGGGGGTAGGAGGGGCTCTTAATTTTTTTTATTATTTAAGGCTCTCTGTGAGGCTGAAGCAAAATACATGTATTTCTTTAAATGCATTACACTACACAAGTGTCTTTGTCTCAAGGCCGATTAATTGATTTTTATTTATCAAGATTCTATAATTTCTAGAATAAAGAAATTCTGTGTGGCCCAAGCGTTTTGCAGCCCCGTTTCTCTCCACGTAAAAAAAGTGACTTTAATATATTTGAAGAAAGCGAATAGAGTCTAAACAAGTTTTATAGTGTGTCACAGGCGCAGAGATATTCACAATGTGGCGGGACCATCTATCTGGAGCCTAATTGATGACGGACATTTTTCTCGGGAGCCGATTGGTCTGGGGCTCAATTGTCGAGGGGCCCTTTTGATGGGATCTTTGGGTCGGGACCTTCTTTGTCCTACGCTGGATTCACGGCGATCCTTTTTTAATGATGTGATGAAAAGAGAGTGAGAGAGGGACAGAAAGAGAGGAGGGGAAGAGGGAGAAAGAGAGAGAGAGAGAGAGCTGCTTTCTCTCGAATCCTTCCTGCCAACTCCGTTCCCCGTATGTGTTCTTTTCCAGCAGAGAGTCGAAACGAGGAAAAACTAGCCAACGCAGCAATACATTTTTAGAGTGTTTTGGCGTCTTACATTTCTTGTTTAACATTCTGCCAACCAAGTGTTATTGAGCCGTAATGGGGCGTATTGTGGGACAAACAAACATGTCCTATACAACATCGTCACAGTCACGCGATGCTATGTGGAAACACTTTGACAGACAAATGGGCAATTATGATCCGGGAAGAGGAAAGTCAACGTCATCATATGACGCGTGGAGAGAAGACATTAGTGGTCACGGGCGTAATAGCCAGGGAAGTATGTTTGTTTGTTTGTTTGTTTGTTGGGCTAGCGTTTTGGTGCAGCCTCCAGTTGGTCGAAAAAAGACAGTCCTCATATTATTACATAGAGAAACAGTAAACAAGCCGCCAGTTGTGTTGGGTCTCCCTAAAATGCAAATTTAATAAGCCACTGAATTATGTACGTGTCTATATTAATAATATTAAGCAATAGCAATGGCAACGGTAGACTACACAGGCATTTTGGGGGTTAGGGGGACACTTGATTTTTTTTAAAACCGTGTAAAGAGTAAAACAGAGTCAACAACACGTGGGTAATAATAACAGTTGGTAATGCCTGGAGGAACATGAAATGGGATAGCGAAAGAGAGAGAGAGAGAGAGGGGGGAGATGGGGGAGAGAGCGGTGGAAAGAGAGAGAGCGAGAGGGAGAGAACAGAGATACTAGGCGAGATTGACATAATGAGAGAGAGAGAGAGACATATAAAGAGGAGGAGATAGAAAGAGAGGAAGAAACAACCACTGCAGCATTTTATAAGATATTCTCCGCTGCTTAAGAACCGTAACAATTAGAATAAAATGCTTACTCCATTGCTCCATAATTGCTAGGTCAGGACAGGAGTCAGGACTCCAGCATGAATTATACAGCCCCCCCCCACACACACACCCACACACCTGCCCACCCTTATCTCTGCGTGCTCCACTCATTACATTAGTCATTGGTGAACACGCTGAGAATGCTGAGCGATAGCGTAGCTCTGTTTGGTTCTGTGACGTCGATTAGAAACAAATAGGACAGTTCAGTAGGACATGAATTGCCAGGTTTTCTTAGCCTCCTAGTCTGAGATAAAGCGGGAATTGTTTCCTTTCCACTATTAACTGCATGCACATGCATAGAAGAATACATAATTATTTTTTCTAATAATGTTAAACCAAAAAAAAATATAAAAAATAAAAAAAAATCTTATAATACATAGAAAAATAATTGCTATCCGCTTTTCCATAAATCGTTACTTTACTACTTTCTGAAAAGCCAAAGGCAAATCTTTTAGCAGTTTATATAATAAATTATAGTGTAGAATGTTTTCGAAATTATGAAGATGAAAGAAGGGTAACTTGCCAAGAACTAATTCAAGGGGTGTCCTCGGGGGGTGACGAGTATGACAACCACCTGCAGGAGGACCTGCAATAGGAGATTCATTACATCACTTAAGGGGCCGTCCATAAAGTACGCCACGCAATTTTTTGACCATTTTTAACTCCCCCCTCCCTCCTGTCACAAATCTCGGCCCCCCCCCCTTTAAAGTACGTCACACTTTCGAACAATTTTTTTTAATTAACAAAATAATTGAAATTTATTAGAAAACACCGTGACGTCACACATGGCCGGACCCCCTCCCCCTGTCACAAACTGTCACACTTTCTTACACCCCCCCCCTTGGAGCGTGACGTACTTTATGGACGGTCCCTAACACCTAAGCCGCACACTTGACTGTCTCCCTTTAGCCCCCGCGTAATGATGCGGCCACCTCTGCCACTTCCCCACTGGGATGGTTCCGTAATGATGCGGCCACCTCTCCCACTTCCCCATTGGGATGGTTCCGTAATGATGCGGCCACCTCTGCCACTTCCCCACTGGGATGGTTCCGTCATGATGCGGCCACCTCTGCCACTTCCCCACTGGCACAAAAAGGACAAACGACAAATGGGAATTGATTTAAACTTAAGTTTGTGCTATGAATTTTTAAGCTATTAGGCTCATAAATAATCCACTGAATTGTTCTTAGACAAAAATTTGATGCATGTCTCGAATAATCTTTAAGAGAGAGAATGAGACGGTTGGAGACAGGGAGAGAGAGAGAGAGAGAGAAGAGAGAGAGAGAGCGAGAGAGAAGAGAGAGAGTCAAGAACAGCGAGAGAGAGAGAGAGAGATAAAGAGAGGTGGGAGGAGAGTAAGAAAAGAGAGGTGGGAGGAGAGTAAGAGATATACTGAGAGTGAAGTGAATTGATATGCCAGCTGTAGTCGTTTTTAATTCAAAGTGTTCCCTGTTTATGCCACTGAGCGTTGTGGAGGAATATATTCACTGTATACACTTGTCGTAACAATGGATGGCGTGCACGCGTACTTTTCAATGATAGCCCAGCCCAATCCAAACCCACGACAGTTATGTAAAGGTCATATCTCGATGACCTTACGACCAACAGTACAAGAACTTTCAGGGGAATGGAAACTGCCACTCTAAGATAATGTAACCCCTGATTCTGGTAATAAAGAGATGAAATATTTTTAAGGTGTTTTGGAGCGTGGAGGATGGATGGACGGATAATAATGTTAATACTTTAAAAGTTGTATGCACCAATATTGTAAAAAAGAGTGTTAATACCCAATTTTTATTATTTCTTTACAGAAATTCTCTAAAAAAAATGTGTTCATCAATTTCAAAAAAGTGTGAACAACAATAATTTAAAACTCTCATTGTTCCACATTCCAATAACTAATAAATAAAAAAAAAGGTTCAAAAACAACATTCTAAAATGAACTTTCGTTTCCAAAATTGCGGCATATATGTTTTCATTATTTACTTGAGCGAGACGGCCAATGATATATTTTGAATATCTCTATTATGTCTCTCTGTACAATAGCGGGTTCAATAACTCCCATATCTCTATATGCTCAATTGAATTGTTCGAAAGTGCAGAGAGATTCCGCCACATCGCGTTTCACTGTAAAGTGACTTCAACTTCAGATGAAGTGCTCGCCCGCAAGTTTCCGAATATCACAGTTTATTTTCATCTCACAAAACAAAATATTTTTTTGTTTTTAAATCGTTATCTTCTTTATAAACCTCGAAGCTGCTCGAAAGAAACCTTGCATAAACGAGATTCGATTTTATTGATCAGCGGCGTAGAGTGGCTCTCTGGCGCCCGGGAAAGATGCCAAGTTTTCGTCCCCATCCCTTGTAAAATATGGTGCTTTTATGACTTAGGTATTATTTTTGTTGGAAAAGTAATAATAATAACATTATAAATTATTAACAAGAGCATTATAAATTTATTTATTAACTTATTATATTATGTTTTATTTTGTTGTTGTTGTCTAAAACTAAAGTTTTATGCGGTTCCTCATCGCACAATATCACATTTTGATGTTTCAATCTTTTCAGTCATTTCATGCTGTATGGTATGGCATCTGTCCGTCTACGAAAGACGATAGATTTATCTTTATTATCTGCAGCTCTTTGTGTGGCTGATGAGACCAATCCTTGAGTGGCAGTCTCTTCTGCATGACACACACACGAAAGCAGTGGGGCAGTGTTTCCTGGCCTTTCTCCTCGCTCTTTTCCCGACTGCTTCTGCCCTAGTTTGCTCCTCTGCTCTTAGTGATCCTTCTTTCACTATAGCCCGCCACATGGACCTATCCTCTGCCAGGTTTTCCCAGTTTTGTATATCAATGTTGGCTACTTTCATGTCTCTCTTGCATATGTCCACGTATCTGAGACATGGCCGACCAACCGACCTTTTCCCTGTCGCCAGCTCGCTGTAGAGCACATCCTTGGGTATGCGACCACTTTGCATCCTCTTGACGTGTCCAAGCCAACGGAGGCGTCTTTGGCTTAATATTGCTGCAATACTACTCATGCTTGCTTGAGCCAGGACCTCTGTGTTGGGGACTTTCTCTTGCCATTTGATGTCTAGGATGCGGCGCAGGCATCTGAGGTGGAAGCTATTGAGCCTTCTTTCATGCCTGGTATAGGTGGTCCAAGACTCGCATCCATAGAGGAGTGTGCTCAGTACGCAGGCCTGGTATACCTGCAGCTTAGTCCTTGCTGTGAGTTTGGCATTGGACCAGACTCTTTTGTACAGTCTAGCCATAACAGTTGCTGCCTTCCCTATCCTGCTACTTATCTCATCTTCCAGTGAGAGGTTGCTCGAGATGTTTGATCCCAGATAAGTAAAACTGTCAACAGCATCCGCCACATCGCAGCCAAATAAAAACCTATAGATTTCACAGTCTCAATGTATTCATTGTTGATCGAAATTAACTTAATTTTGGAGGATATTATCTTACAGCTTGCATTACTTTTGGTCTATGGCAGTTGTAACTAATATTCAAAGTAATATTATTAGAGTAAGCAGGTTAACTTCGAGCATAAATAGCGTTATATACTTGAAGAAATCAATTGGGCTTGAATTAATTGATTCATTTTAATTCGCCGTGCGTTCAAGAAGTCTTTGATTGTCAATGTCATGCAAGTGCTCTGGTCTGAAATCATGGTCAGTAGATGTCTTGATGTAAGAACATCATGTCTGGTTTCTGAGTTCTGTTGCTGTCAAAACCTCTCATTAATTTCTACAGTAACTTAACTAATGAGGAATACAGCTTTCTTCTCAAATCCTTTTCATTTAACTAGACTGCATCTTTAATTCTATCTACAAAAAAAAGTATCTCTCGTAATCTTCTTATCTTATCTTCTTATCTGTTACACGCGTTCCTTCTTAACAGAAAATTATTGCGTCGTATGCTTATCCATGGTTTATGTCTCGTCTTGCATTTTTATTAAGAGTTTTAAAATATAGAGATTTGGTTTTCCCGACTTCCTCTGGCAACTTAATCCACGTCCGAATTCCGGACGGGAAGAAAGAGAATGTGTGTTTGTTGTTGTGTACGTTCTTCGTCTAGGAAATTCCATTAAAATGCCACATACAATTTTTAGCATAAGTCAAAGCATCCTCTACCAATGCCATTACCTTCTCTGCGGCTAGCACCAGCAAATCATTTGTATCACTATAATTTAAGTACCTCTATTTGCAATAATTTCGGGCATCATAGACGTTATGAGATACAGGTTACCAGCAATGTTCCCTTTAAGCAGCGCGGTTGCGCGGCCGCTAAGACATCTGACTGACGGCGCGCAGCAGTTTAGAATTACCGCGCAGAAACTTTTGTAAAATATTGCACACAAAAATGAATGCTGCGCAACTTTGCACACGGACCAACGATCCTTATAGGGAACATGGGTTACCAGGTTTCTAAAAACATAGAAAAGAAAGATATTCATTGCGGCTAGCATTACTAGCAAAGTTCCTGTGTCTCTGTTCGCTTAATTAACTTTTCGTCTGCCCCTCTCAGATTTTCTGTATCTATCAGAATAACCTTTAAATGGATCCATTGTATTTTTAATGCATGTATAAAATGCTACAAAACAAAGTACATTAATGTATATGCAAAATATTGATGATTTAGAAGAATACGCTATTGAAGAGCGTAACATTTTTAAATCCCTTATATTAACTTCACCGTCTTGTCTGTCGTGGTCCTGCGGAAAAACAGAGGTAAAAAATGACCCACTTCTCGGGATCCTATCGAGCTGAAATTTTGTACATAGTCTTGTGTCCCCTAACAATGCATTCTGTCAAAATTTCATGTCGATCGAGTGTACTGTAATTAAATTAATTAATGTTTATGTATCTCTTTGTAGCATGTAAATGTTTATGCTTGTCTGTCGCGCGGTGCGTATTATATTGAACATACTTTTATAATATTTTCCCGGTCTGTAAATGTTAATGCTAGTCTGTCGCGCGGTGCGTATTATATTGAACACAATCAATACTTTTTGTTATGTCTCACATATAAGGGACTTATAGTCAAAAAACTTTGTGTTTACGGGCTGTTTAATTTCCCCTTTAGTTTTGCTTTAAAATCTTTCTGGCGCAAGCCGTCTTACCTTTATTTGAGTGTAAAGGTCAAGTCTGATATTAGGTAGAGTTAATGCTCATATGTTGGACACTTTTCCAATCTCACAGTACCAACACTTATCACAAATATTTATCTTTAAGTTCAGGCCTTTTGATTATTTCCTTTAAATTGTTATTGGAGTTAGATCGGGTAAAATTAGTTTTGCTCATACAAAAAGAGCGGCTGACCATTGAAGAAACAATTACAGGTACCAGCATATCACTATCAGTATCACGCTCTAATACTACTTCAGCCAAGGCCGGTCTTAGGCCACTGCAACCTATGCGGCCGCAGCGGCCCCGCACCTTAAGAGGCCCGGCCTTATTAATTTTCTCTTATTATCCTTATTAATTTATTATCCCTAACCAGACTGGGCCCCACGCAATCCGTTTCGCATACTAAGCCGCATAGTGCCCCGCACTTGCTAAGACCGATCCTGACTCCAGCTACTTGTCTTTATATCCAGCATGGAGTTTGAAGTTTTGCCAGTAGGCTTCAGTAGGCTTCAGTGGTGCCTTTCACACATTACGGGATAGTTCTTTCATTTCTTTCTGTCTCGGCTTTTATGTTATTTAGATAAAAGCTAAAATAAATTTCAAGAATACTCATTTAATGTTAGAAGCTAATAATTAACGAAGAGGAATTACCCGCCTCTAACTAATTCCCGCCAGGGGCATTAGCCCACCCCGCCACCTTTCTCTCCCCCACCCCGCTAAGCCGTGCTATGGAGGAACTCATTTGCCTCAATGACTCCTAACAACAAGATCTATATATATATACTAGGGGCAAATACCCGGCTTCGCACGGGTTTAACAACAACACAAACAACAACAGAAACAGCAACAGCAACATCAACAACAACAAAACAACAACAAAAACAACAAAAACAACAAAAAAACAACAAAAACAAAACAACAACAAAATAACAACAAAACAACAACTACAACAACAACAGCAACAACAACAAAGCAACAACAACAAAGCAACAACTGCAACAACAACAGCAACAACAACAAAGCAACAACAACATTAAGGACATTGTCGTCGCAGGGCAAGGTTGTGGACAACAACAACAACAACAGCAAAAACAACACAAAAGCAACAAAAAACAACAAAAACAGAACAACAACAAACACAACAAAATCAACAACAAAACAACAAAAACAAAACAACAACAAAAACAACAACAAAAACAACAAAAACAAAACAACAACAAAGACAGCAAAAACAACAACAAAACAACAACAACAACAACAACAAAGCAACAACAACAAAACAACAACTACAACAACAACAGCAACAATGAAAGCAACAATAACAAAGCAACAATAGCAAAACAATTATTTTATGGCGATAGTCGCCTTCTTGTTAATCTCGACACCAAAATGTTTATTATTTTGCGTCATTATTTTACGTCTTAATTTTCAATAATTTTTAATTTTATATAGCTCATATAAGGAAAAATTACATTTTGGGCCCCCGGCCCCCAGTATCTTATATATATGGAACGAAACCTGTTTAATAACCTTTCCGGTATAATTTTGTGTACGTGTACCAAATTTCACGTTATTTGGTTGTCTGGATCTTGAATTATAAGGGAACAGACAGACGACGGACAGACAACAAATGCGTCTTATATATATAGAGATTTCACCTAAAAGAGCATGTGTAAATGAGCATGACGATTGACCCTCGCTGGGGTCGGCCGATCACTGTTGGCAAGCGTAGTGGGATGAAAATACAAACAAAAAAAAACAAAAGCAATTTTTCTTGCGCTAACTTGCGTTGTTCCTTCACAGAATAACATGTGATTCGTAGTGCAGTGGTTATCACGTCCGCCTTGCACGCGGAGAGTCCTGGGTTCAAGCCACAGTGGGAAAGTTTTTTTTAAAAAAATTAAAATGTTTTTCTGCCCATTTTTTTGCGAACATCAGAGTTTATGGTTGGCAAGGGTGGGGTGGGTGCGGGTATCAACAACCGCAGTGCACATGTCTCCACGTTTACTCGCTTTTTTCCCATTACTTCGTGCTCTGTTTGTGTCCGTTCTCTCACACACCCCCACCCGTTCTTTGCACAATCTATGATGAGCAAGTCTCTGCGGCGTATGCTACGCCGCGAGTCGTATCTAGTTTTATTTTAATTTGTCAGAAACGTGAAGCTTTTAGAGATGGGATGGGTTGGGTTGTTTGAGAACCGGTTGTCATTGTCATGTCATCTGTAACGTCCCGGATACATCGCTATCCGGCAGGCGAGCAAGGTTGTCACAATTAGCTGGGTTATCATATTTTATCGGAATCTTGTAAACGGTATGGGACAAACTAACATATCGATACGTTCTTCTTCATTTTTTTTTAAAATAGCAATTTTTGTGGTTAGATTAGTAAAGATATGACTTTTTTTTTGGTTTAAACTTAAACGCATAGGTAGGGCGTCTACCTCCCTGTCTGTCCGCTATGTCGTTAAAAAAAAATACACTAGTGAGGTTTATCCAATCAGGCTTTAGATTTTACCTTCATGGGACAGTTCGTTACGAGAATTCCCGTTGGTCGTCAGTCACTGTTGACGGAATATTTTCTTTCTTTACTTTTGAAAAAAAAGTAATGTAGTGAGTAGTGACACACAACAGATTGTTTTCCTTCCTTGAATCAAGTTTATCTAGTCGCAAATTATTGAATTCCTCATCATTTCCTTCAACAGGATAAAAAAAAATTTAAAAAAAACGCGCTGTTACGTTCCGGAGGTCAAGGCCACTAGCCACTGACGCACGTACTGTTTACAATTTTGTGAGAAGCGCCAAAGACGTGGAGAAAGATCTTGTACAGTCGATATTTTTTATTTACAAGGTCGTTTAGTGCTCACGGGACTTAAACTAACGATCTGTTTCGTGAAGAAGTGTGTACTCATAATTTGTTGTATGTGTCAGAGTGGTGACAAAAACGCAGAGAAGTGATTGTGTTGGGGGTTTGTGCGTTTAGGCGGGGAAAAGGGGGGGGGGTGTGGGGCGTTAGGGATGTTCTAAAAAAACTTCGCAAGTATTATTGTTTTGAAATTTCTTTTTTCATTATTCGCTAGAACAGTGGTTCTCAAACTTTTGATATTCAGGGACCATTTGAAAAATGTGTGTATAGGCCGCGGACCACTACTGAAAATTTTGCTACTCCAGTACAGGAAATTTTTTAGATAATTATACTTTGTAAATAAATTAAAAATTCATCCTCGCGGACCACCAGGCACATCTCTAAGGACCACTAGTGGTCCGCGGACAACGGGTTGAGAACCACTGCGCTAGAACCATATTCTATGACAATGAACAACGAACCTACACGAGCACAGTACGTGAGATTCTCGCGCATGTTTTCAAGCGACGACCATATTCACATAGGAGCATGCGCGTTCTTAATTTAACATTGGTTGCAATGTCTAAGTGGACTCAACGTGTGAACACATAATTTAGCACATGTATCATTACACGTGCACGCTACGTACAAATAACGGTAATGTATGGATGCATCACTATTTCGATACTAGCACTGCGTGATTATAGCTTCTCTCAATCATACTAAAAGAGATGATACCAACATAAATAGATAATGTTTTCTAGCTTCAGGGCTTCTCTGCATGGGCGCAACGTATCATGTTAATAGTGTCACGTTGGTCGTCGTGTCATGTTAGCTTATCAGTTAATCTTTCAAAATATTTTAAAAAGAAATGATTTATTATTATAATTATTTCTTTTATTATTATTTTAACTCCACACTGAAGTTGAATTAGTATTTTAGGAATTCGAACTTAAGAATTTGGGAATGGGTTTCGTATCATATGCAAGTTTTCTTAAACACATACTACAATGTTCATAATACTTCTAATTATATACGTTTAGGGCAATGTTTCTATTAACGACAGTAATGGGCTAAAATGAGGGTGGGGGGGGGGAGATCATAAGTTTGACTGTAATTAAATAAGATTGTATTTGCAAATATCTAATTAATTACAGTGATGAATGATAAAATAAATAGAGGTAAAAATAAGATTTTTAAAAACCACGTTTTTATAAGTGGACTAAAAAGAAGAAAATAATTTAAGTTATAAATTCAAGTACTTTCATTTAATATGACTAAAAACGTGTGGCGGGCGCTTATGAGGTTTAAACTTTGCGGTTCACTCATTCTCTCACACTCTCACTTATAGATCTCTCTTTTGCCTTCTAAATTAGAAATCTTTAATTTTTATACCAAACACCCGCCCCACGTTTTTAGTCATATTAAATTAAAGTACTTGAACTTATAAGTTTTAAATTATTTTCTTCTTTTTAGTACACTTATAAAAACGTGTTTTTTTAAATCTTATTTTTACCTCTATTTATTTTATTCTTTTTAGTCCACTTATAACAACCTGGTTTTTAAAAATATTTTTTTACCTCTATTTATTTTACCAAACACCTCAAAAGCGCCCGCCCAACGTTTTAAAAACACGGTGATGTGGTCACGGGGTGAACTCATGGATGACAACAAAAGCAGATGGTACAGATGCTTATATATAGATAAACTAAAAAGTTCAATAATTTAATAACGGTTCATTTGATCGATCTGAAATTTTGATACAATGCATTGTCATCCATGATCTATCTGTGGTAAAATTTTGAGATCTCTAGGATCATCAGAAATGGTTTAATTTTACGTTGGCAGATTTGAAAAATTGTGGACAGACAAACAAATCCACAGTTACGAAAGCGAGTAAATAAAACGTGGTTAATTAAAAATACATATCATAATGTAGACTGATGACTAACGATAATTAAACAAGATTTGTATTTGCTGTAAGCGACTCTAAATCCGAATAATATTTGGCATTCTCGTCCAGAGTTCCTTAGCGTTCCAGACGAAGATTGTGGATCGATTAAATTTGAGAGCCCCTTTCGCCGGCGGAAATCAATTCCTTGGTGGTTTGAAATGCAGCGAGTATATATTAATAATAAAGATGGCTGGACATGAAATATTTGTCTAATTCGATAAAAATTGTTGATTTCCGGTGCCTCGTTTTCATTTTTTGGTCCTCAAAGTGATCTTACCAAGACCTCAAAACACTCTTAGCCCAGAGGTTTATAACCAGGGATTCCCACACCAACAGAGGTTGCTTGAGTCAGTCAGTAGGTGCAGTAGCCATGATTCCCATAAACGGATTTATAAGCATTTTTTTTAAATTGTAGAGTGGGGAATATGTTTTGAAATCCAGAGGAAAATGATGGTTTTATCGAATAATTAATTAATTTTTTTTCTTCACGGTCTGGTGAATGCGGGTATTTAACTATATAACTCGTCGAAAAATGTATATATAAAAAAAAATAAATAAAACGTGCTGCTTATTAGAAAAAAACAACTTTCATAATTATCAAAGGATAATGGAACTTGAGCAGACAACTGGAATTTACGTAGGACTGCTGAATGAGGAGAGGTGAAAATTGGGAAAGTACAATGTACTGGGCTGATGTCCTGAAGAGACTATTTGCCACGATCAAGATTTATTGCTGAGAGAGGAGTAGCCTTTCGTGATGACAATCCTTAACATAACTGACCTAACAACGGAGATTAACAATTCAACATTGGTTGAATGGATACTTGATCTGAATTCGATTCTCTTTCAAAGAGGATATGCAGAATATTGGAAATACTCAATATTTTGTTGAAATTGCAATTTCTGGGGGTTGTATTTTCGTATTGTCAAGTAAACTGCCGTATTGTCTTGTAAAAGAAACTTCTAAGCTGGTTAACCTATACATGAAGAAGACAATATGTCCCCGACTCCCTGACACTTATTTTTAAAACTTTTATTGTCGTGTAAATGTAACAAACTGTTCTTCATTGGGCCGTCCGAGTTATTAATCTTTTTCTTTTTCTTTTTTTACATAACTGGTTTCTTAATTACAAGATAATTCGTGGATCATTTTTCAGTGCCAATATTAAAATTTACTCTTGTTTTAATAATCACCTTAACTAAGTTAATGCAAACAATTTTTTAAAATTACACAAAAAAAAATTAAATAAATTAAGACCATATATTTCCGCCAACCAATCGAGAAAATTATCTTAAATACTTTTGGTAATAGATTACTACAGTAGTTTAAATCTATATATTATTTATATAATTCACCTAAACGAGTATGTGAAAGTAAGCATGACGAATGACCCTCGATGGCATCGACCGATCACAGTTGGCAAGCGTAGTGGGGTGAAAAGAAAGGGGGAAAAAAGGGGGGGGGGTGGTAACGATGCTTCTTACGTTCACTTGCGTTGTTCCTTCACAGAATAACATGTGATTCGTAGTGTAGTGGTTATCACGTCCGCCTTGCACGCGGAAAGTCCTGAGTTGAAGCCCCTGCGTGAACATTTTATTTGTTTAATTTAAAAAAAAATGTTTGCCTCTGCTTTTTCCCCTTTACATGGGGCGTATGCTACGCCGCGGGTTGTATCTCGTTAAATAATAATATTAAATAAAAGGAAACCAAAGCTTGTCTTTCAGGAAATACATGCGCTAAACATTTCGCATTCCCTCCCCTGCATCAATTCATATTCCCAACACTGTGTCTGTGTGTACTAAAGGGAGCCGATGTGTGGCAAGGGACCTGGCAAAGTGTGTGGAGCACAGACAGAACCCAGTGTTTTGAGCAGATATCACATGAGCGCAACCCCAACCACCATTTTGATTCTTCTAACGCTTCTCGTCTGCACAAACTGTACAAGTGGGCATATGTATGTAGCCTGCAAAAGGTTGGGGGGGGTGAGAGGGGTGAAGTAAGAGTAAATTCTCGTGACGCAAGTAGAGCGGAATGAGCCATCGCCAGAGGTATGTCGCGCCCTCCAACCACACTCCCCCCTCTTTCGCTCGATGCCCTCTCTTTCCATCTTCGTTCTCTCTCCTTTACTCTGCCTCTCTCGCTATCTCTCTCTCATTCTTCTTACTCGCCAAAGACGACCTTATGCTATCACCAAGTTAAGCGAACTTTTTATGTTCCTTAAACTATCAAATCTGGTTGATGTGTTTGTCTGAAAAAAAAAGTTTTGGATGTTCGGTACAGTATCAAATAGAAGTATTTATCCGTTTCACGTGAATTCAACGAAATCAAATAGTATTATTTGTGTGGATGCATTGATCGCTCAACTGGCGGTTAACTGCAAAATGTTCCTCCTGAAATTCGATATCTATTTTTGTCTAAGATTTTGAGGCTTTCGGCGTGACGTGGAGGCTTTATGAGTATAGGCGCTGTTATTCTCAACTTTCCCACAACTTCCGCCTCTCCCAACTATTTGAGTTTCCGAGAAACCGTCGTAACAGTCGTATTGTAGACCTAGCCCTCGACACATGAGGACAGGAAGAAAATTAATTTGTTCTTGAAACGTTATAGTTGTTTAGAACTCGTTGTTACTATGTCATACTCGTACCTACCCAATGCCTAATTCATACTTTACCATCCCTACCTTTACCCTAAAAAATACACCCACCCTCCCACACAAACACATACACACGCGCGCACACACACATACATACACACACACTCAAATATATATATATATATATATATATATATATATATATATATATATATATATATATATATATATATATATATATTTATTTATTTATTTATTAATTATTTATTCAGCAGTTCGTGGTAGTCATTGTTCGGCGATCAACTGGATTTTCCTAAGCTCCCCGTTCACCCCTGCCTGTGTGAAATTAAAAGAGTGAGAGAGAAAATGCGAAACAAAGCATTTTGGGGGCGGGGTTGGGGTGAGTGGGTGGGGGAGTCAAAAACGTTGCACTTGTATGTATTAAATAAACCGTATTTTGCAAAGCATATATATTATTAAATTATATATATATTGAAAAGCTGAAGAGATTCAGTAGCCACCCCACCCCACCATCAGCATCACGTACCCTTCCTTTTTTTGTAAATGTTGAAAAGAAAAAAAGAAAACACAACCCATGGCTTTTGAACTCCCACATACGTGGCTACCCCAACCTACCTTGACCTAGTCTCCGGTATAAAATCATGAGACTGAAGTCTGAAGCTTTGTGGAAGGTGAAGGTCGTGCGTCTCATATGGCTATGCCTATACACATTATGTAGTCTACTCTAACCCCGAGGAAGTTTAAAATATTGCTATGGTAAGATTTGAGGAGAAACAGTTGGGTCACCATTGACACGTGCCCGTACTACGCTGTTTGAGAATGGCGTCGCCACAACCAACCCAACACCACCACCACCATTTTGCGTATTTGATTCTAGTTCATGGGTCTGTGCGTGCTTATGTCCTATATTCGCCAGTTTCAAATGGTAATAACCACCATTGGAATTTGTTAGCAATTTGCCTTGTGACAACATGAGGACCAGTGTTTTCAAAAGAGACATATATTTAACATCAGTTAGCAATGATAATAAAATAGTAATTTTTAAAAATGTTATCACAGTAGTTGGAGTCATAAAAGTAAAACGTTGTTAGGACAATTTTTTTAATTTATTGGATGAATTTATTTACAATGTTCCGTCAACAAAGTAATTATTTTCATGTATTATGTTGCCTGTCATATCCTGATATGACCTGTCGTCTCCTATGTAATAATAGTCTGTGTTAATGTGTTTAGGATGTGTTAACGATATTATTATCTTCTTTAAATGATCAATCTATCAGTTGACTGTAGAACGGTAGATTTTATTCGTTTCGTTTCCAGCGATTCACAAGCAACCTATTTTACTTTTTAAAACAACCGAGAGGTCAAGCAGTCCAGAATAGTCCGGAAACGTGACATCGCGTATTGTGAATGGGCGGAGATTTTAAAAAAATAAAATAAAATAAATTTTTTAAAAATTTGGAGCTTCCTATTACACGTGGAAGGGGTGTTATGTCTCGTATGCCACAACAAAATATGAAACAAATTAGTTTTTTTTTAAACTTCATTTTACATGGACGTAAAATAATAGCCACTAACCTAACGTCGTGTTTGAAAACAGAGGTAATTTTCTCACACATTTATTATAGCAACAATTTTCAGGAAAATGTATCCCACTGACTCTCTTCCATTGTCGCATTGTCAAACTTTCCTAACTTAAACTTGCTGTCAATGTTAAGAAAGTCGCATTTAATATGAAAATTATACTGATAATTTTTCGAGAATGTGACACATCCTAATCGCTGTTTTGATTTAAATTATAAGATAAACGGTCAGTACAATTCGCACATTAATTTGTGTAATAAAAGATAGACGCCCATCAACCTTAATTTTTATTATTTTTTATATTTTTTAAAAATTAACTAATTCCTATGATACATTTTGATCAATTACGCTAGATACAAATGCCATTCTGTACCACTTAATATTATATTATATTTATGAGAACCCTTCAAAAACAAACAATTTAAAGTCAATAATGAAGAAAGATATCTGGCGATGGGAGTTTAAAAGAAGGGGAAAACGACACAACTTGCAGTCAAAACTCATTTCTAATGATCAAGTTAACTTTTTAAATGTACATTATGTTTCATTCTTTAAAACTTTTGCTTATAGTAATGTTTATATTCTTTCCAGTGCTGTGGAGATGGTGGTAATTTACATGGCTACTTTTTATCGGACATATTATTTCAGATTTAATTCAGATGCAGAATAAATTTATTGACGTATTTTTTAATGTTTGTTTGAAACTTCAAACCAAAGTGAATATTATTTATTTTTTCACTTTTGATGCAAATTGTATCAATTCTTTTCTAAGAAAACGCGTTATGATTATTTAGATTAAAATAGTTTGTTACTGAAGTCTAATGTAGTCATGACTCCACCTCTTCAACTCGCCACATCCTGTCAACATGCAACGAAGGATAGGCGAAACATTGACACAACGCACCGCCACATCACGACTACACATCTCCTACACTACACCTACTCAAATTGAAATTCATATCAGGAGGATGTGAAACCGATAATTTAAAAGGCGAGGCCTTTTATCTTAACGCTTGAAACTACACAGAGGTTTTGGGTGATTAGGAATGGTATACACTTACGATTTTCGGGGTGTGGGGGAAGAATGATCTAAATTTGACACACATTTCCCATCTCCACCTCTACCCCGTCTCTGGTGTGAAGGCATTCAGTTTCAGGGGCGAAGGTGCGAGAGGGTAAGCCTCAAGTGATGAGTATAGGGGGCTACCTCATGGGTGTGTGTGGGTAAGCGTAGGATGTTATAATCTTCGGTATAGAAAAAGCGTATGTAATAGATAAGAGAACTCACGTTAAAGGATTGTAGATAATCACCCATAGTCTTACGTTACGGGGAGAGTAACTTGTCCTATCATGAGATTAAAACTTAGCGAATTTTGGTTGGCACAAATTTCGTAAGAATGGTATGAATCTGAAATTGCTAAATGTTTGTGTGGTTTACCCATCACAACACTGAAGACCGTTAAATTAATATTCTTAAAATGTAATTTACCTTATTCATTACGAACATTCTTATCTTATACTTATATCCCCAGATTATAGAAATAAAATATTTATTATAAGGGGAATCTTTTATAAGTAATTACAAGAAGACTTGAATTTAATAGATTGCTTATCACATGTACTACTAGTTCATGAATAGACAACGTAAAATGAACACAAAAAAAACTTTTAAAAAAAGATGAGGCCCAGCTGCAGTGAGAATGTAGAATCTCGCATGAAAAAGCAGAAAATAATTTCTTTTAGTCACAAACTAAGTAGTCACACAGGGGGACTCAGAACTTTTGTGTTAGTTGATCAAATTTTATATCTCACATTAAATCCCACAATCGATCACAATAAATATCAATAAAACTTCTGAGACAATTGTTGACATTACCATGCGGCTCTTTTGATGTCAAGATGTGGCTCTCCAGTTCCATGCGCAAATATTAATAATTATTAGGGCTGTTATCGATTAATTTAAATTTAATCGTTAACTTTAGAAAAATTATTGATTAATTAATCGATAATTTCGATTAAAGCCAAAAATGGAAATTTATGACGTCATTAAACTGAACATTTCTCACGGACATTGAAAATTAATAATATTTTGAACTAAATTTTATGACAATATGTTGATACTTGATCCGATGTTTGTGCTGAAGGTGGTACGTCAGCAATGTATTTGATCTTTTAAAAGAGAATTGTTTATGGCAGTGAACACAGTAAAATTTTTCACCATCTTCGATTTAGCCATTCGCAGGTAGCTTAAAAACAAAATTTTTGCTCAACTTTCTAGTTATATGTTTAAATTTAACTGCGCTGATGCTGTCAGCCATTTTTTAGTTGACGTCTGCCGGTCCACATAAGACATAAAGTAATAAAATAAATTATAATATAACGCGGGAAAAGTTTGTACATAAAAGATATATATAAATTATTATTAATTATTAATAATTTATTATTTATTAATCATTAAAAAAAAATATTATGAATATTTTCTTTAATCTTAATCGAATTTTAATCGATTAAAATAAGTTTAATCGATAAAAAAATTTAAACGATTAATCGAGAAATTAATCGTTAATTTCCGCAGCCCTAATAAATATATTACTGTATTTTATTTTCAAAACTTATGTTAGTGGCTCTTTAAAAATTCGGACATTTTGTAAATTGTAATTTTTGGCTCTATCCGTCTCAAAAGGTTGCCGACCCCTGGTTTATACAGTAACATGGGCCAGGGCCGTCGTAACGCATAGGCCCGTTGGGCATTTGCCTGGGGGCCCACGAGCATAAGGGCTCCATGGGAGTACGTTTATTTATATATATTATGCATAGTTATTTTTTATTCCTGCGGGGGGAGGAGCCCAACACTATTTCTTTGCCTGGGGGCCCAAACTAATGTAAAGACGGCTCTGACATAGGCCAATAAAATTGAAGTTAACGCCTTACAGTTGTGTTCTAAATTTAAGAAGACCCCAACCCCTGCAACGTGCAAGTTATGAATCTCATCCAACATACATTTCTAAGTGTTGGAACCACAGCATCCTTTAAGTTATCGGAGGAGACACATCCCTGACGTCAGAGCATGATTATTGTACATTTTAAATAACGATAGCATGGCAAGGCCAGGGCAAGGTTATAGTTCCCACTAACCTTCGATTAAACGTGTAAAGCAAATGCTCAGGACTGCTGTCTGGTAACCCTGGTGATAATTTCTGTCATTTGAGCCCGGCTTCCTTGAATAAAATATAATTCATTAGTTTCTAGAGGATAAACAGAAATGCATCCCCTCTGTAACATAAAAAATATGTCAGCTTTTTTATTACCTATTAATAAATTTTGCAGAAATTTATTAAAATATTTGTTTAAATGAATATAGTTTGAGTTTGAACTTGCATTTATTTCTTTAAAAAAATTATTTTTATTTTAATTAATCTCTGGTTCAAGACCATTGCACTAAAAATTAAGAAAATAGAAAGAACGGTGGAGTGGAAAAAAAAAGGAGAGGGTGGGGCAGGAATAGTGAGAGAGAGAGGTAGTTCTATTTTTAGACCCCCCTCTTGTTAAAAATGGAATTACCCAAACAACGCACGAACCTGTGACGTCAGCATTTGTGTTGAAGTAGATAACATTTTGTGTCTGCAACTGCGAATGTTGGATAGTTTTGTGAGCTACGCCATGGAGTGTACATCTGTTGTGTCCGTGATAATGATTTATTTTCAACATATATTTGAGGATTTATAATCAAAACATACTTTGTGTACATTTCAGGAAACTTAAGAAGTTACATATTTTGTATTTATCAAACAAGGAATATTACCCATAAAGGAGCCGTGAACGCGTCAGCTGTTCCGCAATGGAGGACGGTGTTCAGAACGGTCATAGGGTTGTCGGAAATAATAATCATGGCAATGTCGTTAGAAGAGACATAAGAACTGTAATAATTGGTGGAGGAATAGCAGGTCTCGCAGCGGGGAAATTCTTACAATTGGAAGGATTAGATAATTACGTTATTCTTGAAGCATCGGATCGACTGGGTGGTAGGATTTGGAGTGTTCAAGTGGGTAAGTAAAATTTAGGCAAAAATAGGCCTACTAATTTTAATATTAATTTAAATTATTAAATATGTAACAATAACTTTAAAATTTAGCTATTATTTTATCATCTCCAGTTAAGTTAATCGTATTATTACTACTATAACTATACACATTTTTCATTCTTCTACTTCTAGTTGACAACTTAAATAGATATGTAAAATATAAAACTTTAGCCTACCGTTTACGTAAGTAAGTGTAAGAGTAAAACAATTGACATTGACAATTGTGACTAATTGTCTGAATTGTAAGATATTAAGACAGGTTGTTGAAGTTATTGGGATAAAGTTAAAATTAAAAATTATACTAAAATTTAACATACTGATACTGAATACAATTATACAAATACTAATTAAATTAGTAATTACACTTAGTCTTAGTCTTATATTTATAAATAATAATTTATTACTTAATTAAACAGCAAATCTGCTGTATATATGTGTATAACCAAATTAATTTTAATTATAATTAAGTATAAAGTTTCCATCTAATACTATTAGTTATAGTAATAATATGAATAAGTTACAATAAGTTCAATAAGCCATAAAACTTATAGTATAAGTTATAAGTGTTATAGGCAGGCCTACTTAGTTTCTTATATTACATGTAATTTATAAAATAACTAGCGTACACCCGTCAAAAATGACGGAATTTTTCAGCTGAAATCTATTTATTTTATTAAAAAATGCACTTTTTAGGGCGCCTATGTCGCCGACTTTTTTCAAAAGCCCAACTAACTTGTCCTTGTTTGATAAATACGAAATATTTTACTTTCTGAAATGCACACAAAGTATTTTATAATAGGGGTTGCAGGGCGCCTACGGCGCCCCTTACTTTTTTGATTTTATAATTAACCACCATCTAATTCTCTTTTTACAATGTTCCCTTTTCCAAAATTAAAATATGAGCGAAAACAATGGCGTCATATAATATTTTTTTACAGCGCATATTTAATTTGCACACCTTTTGATGCTTTGGTGCAGTAATTTGGTTTTCCCTGCTTTCTAAAATTAGTAGCCTCAGGACTGACTGACAGACACTACTGACTTGCGTGACAATTGCAAATTATATTGTTTAATAACATCTAATAATTAATTAGCTAGGGTCAGGGTTAAAGGTAGGCCAGATTTCAAAACAATAATACATTCATTTAAAAAAAAACTTCTGAAAAACGTATGATAGGACATTCTCATTCGGTACTTGTCTGTTATCCGACCATCAAAAAGTTTTTGTAAAGGCGTTTTAACTGCTGGAAACCCCGCGAAACTTAGGCTATTACAATTTACAAATTACTACTAAATAAATGTTAATATAATTTTATATCTATAATATGACGCGGAGTCCCGTTGTGGCGTTTATTTGGCTCCTTTACTGATTTCCATGGCCGCTCGATTAGTTATTAGTTGGGTGTTAGCAACGGTAATAGGATCAACGAAATGTAGGCTGTGATTAACGGTTTCGTGAGTGTAATCCATGCCGAATTAAACAATAAATAGTGATATTATATTAAAATTGAAAATACTAAGGCACCCCATTTTTTTTTAAATGGCAACTTTCTTTCATTTTTCGTTTAGATTGTTTTTAATCAGTGTTGTTCTCATTCTTGTCAAATTTCAATATTTATATAGTTAAAAATAGTTAAATTAATAAAGTCTAAAGTGAATATAGTCAATCTTGTTAAGTATAATTTATTTTATCTGTATTAGTTTTGGCTTATAAATAATATGTATATTATCTACAACAGTTAATTGAGTTAATACAAAAAAATAAAATAATTTTAAAAATCTTGGTGGTCGGATAACAGACAAGTACCGGACATTCATTTTCGTTCCAAATTTCTTACTTTTTTTCTTTAAGACTAGAAAATGTTAAACTATTACTATTACATAATTTGTAGAAAGTTAAAAACTTAAATTGTCTTAAAACAGAAACTTGTTAAAAGTAAGAGATTAAAATATGCAATCTATTGACAATATCATATACTATATCAATATCTCACTATGACTATGATGGCTATGGGCACTATGGCAATCATGGCCATAGGCATAGGCGGCATTGGATTATTATACAAGTACAAGGACATATTTTACAATAATAATATACTTATTTCATGTTAAATTATTGAGATCTTTATAGAGATCTCGTATTTATACTGATTTCTTCTTGGTAATTAAAAATTATTAACAGAGACAATGACATTGTCATAGTCTATCATAGAAAACAAACATTCAGGCTCTCAATCTCAAACCACAATAATTAATTTAAAAAAATTCGCGATATAATATATTTCATTTTTTTTAAAGTTACGTTTATTAATTAATTTTTGTCAGTTACCGTATTTACTCGCTTATAAGCCTACATCGCATATAAGACGACCCCCTAAAACTGCTTTAAAATGGCAAGTTTTTGCAAAAACTGGCATAAAAGCCGACCATAAAATTGTCTAATTTTATTCCATATTTTTGGTTCATAGAATTTTGTTACTTTTAAGATGTAAAATGTTTACTTTTCTGTTACATACCAGTTTGTATACCTTTTGGAATTACACAAAAAACGTGTTCTGCTCTGTCCACATTATTTCCTATAATAATATCTGAACCTCCGCTCATAAGTTCACATCTGATGATTAACTAAGTATATATTTATTTTTAAAAATATAGTATAATATAAATTTTAGTGTCTATCCTTGTGTCCATTTGGTTTATGCGCATATAAGCCGACCCACTGATTTCAGTATTGTATTTTATAGTTCTAAACTCGGCTTATATGCGAGTAAATACGGTAAGTAGTTTGTCATAATTCAAGGAAGGGGACGTAACAAGAAAATAATAACGCTACGATATGATCACTGAAATCACTGTTTTCATATATTTGACTTAAGTTTAAAGTAAAAAAAATAAATTAAAAAAAAACCATCCTCTACAGCAGGGGTCGGGAAACTATGGCTCTATTCATGGCTGAATCTGGCTCGCAGATAAATGTTCCATTATTAAAAAAATGTTTGTTTAGACTCCTTTAATCTACATGTTACATATTAATTACATATTAAAAAAAAACAACAAAAAAAACCCCGTCTTCTCACCTGCATGAAGCTTAACATCACCACATATCAACCAGACTACAAAGCCATCAGCAAAGCAATGCAGCACCATAAGTCGCATTAATGGTAAGAAATACATATTCACATTGTTGATTAGCAACAGCATAACAATGTAAAAAAAAAGAATTCAGTCATAATTATTGTACTTTAAGTGTTGAAATTACACAAAATGCTTACATTTACTTGAATTTTTAGTTTTTAGTATACATAATGTAAGGCTCTCACATAATTACTTATTAAAATATGTGGTGTTTATGGCTCTCTCAGACAAAAAGTTTCCCGACCCCCTGCTCTACAGTGACTACACCAGGGGTTGACAGACAGGGATAAATTACCTCCTTTGGGTAAAACAAAGGAACTCTTGGGGGTAATGCAGACTCATTGGTGGCATATAAAATCCACTAGAATTTTTTAGAATCCACTCCTACGGATAATGCCAATATGAAATTTTATATTTTGGGGTATTAGGCAAACAAATTCGCCAACCCCTGCTCTACTCTGTCTACACGACTGATAATAAGTGCTTTTTTAACTTTAAAAACAGTACCGGAACGCACATTAAATAAGCTTAAGACCAATTATTCCAGGTAGCAATATATAAAAAAATCTGAAAAAGGTGCCGGAACACCTTTTAGCCTTATAAGGTGCGTTCTGTTAGAGAAAAAAAACAACCACTGCTGAAAATAATAAACAATCCATGATTCATGATACTAAAGAAGAAACTCTATAATCTGACACAGTAAATAGGGAAATATTAAATTTAGGGTTAAAGCTATATACACTTGACAAAGAATAACATCTGTAGTATTTATTTTAAGCATTTTCGGCATTACCATTGATGATTGGTCACTGTCATGTGAATTAACTGATTGGAACTTTTTTAGTCATTAAAATTATCTTGTTCTTTGTTACTACTGCTGATTTCTTGGTTATTGATGAAACCAGCAATTAAAATAAATGATAAATAGTCACAAGTTTTAAAAGTCTTGTGGGAAAGTTATTTTAGTGTCAATGGATTTTATGACCAGTTTTGAAGAAATTTTAATGTTTAATTTGTCATTTAATTTTTAAGGCAGGAGGGGGAAACTCTGAATTTACTCTAACTCTAAAGCTTTGAAGTTTGGTGATTAATATGTCTGTGATAGTACTAAAAACTGCATTGAAGTTTGAAATAAAGTTGTGGTTAATTTTAAAAGATATTTTCAACGTAACTGTTGTCAGTTGTGTTAAAAAAGGCAAAACACCCAATTAAGAAACCAAAATTTAACTTTAGACACTTAATTGCTTATCAAATCAGTGTGTTTCAGAAACTGTATTATTGAAATTATGCTTGATACATCTGAGAAAGCAATGAGTCACCATAAGTTTATTATTTATATTTTGCAATTTTACACCTTTACAATAAATAGAAGTCAAATACATAGAAGACATAAGAATTATTAAATAATGAAGATTACAAACATTTTGAATGAATTTTAAATAAACTAGAGGTTGTAAGCAAGTGACTGTTTTAAATGTTGGTTTCTGTATCTTGGACTGATATTATTTTTTCAGTCAAGAAATTAAGCCAGATAACTCCTGATGCATTTCACCATAGAAAGGAGATTGTAACCAACAAAAAATAATTCAATAAAACTACACCAATCAGGGGCTAACTTCCAACAAACTTTCCTAAGTAAATTTAACACAAATAGCCCAGTAGAAGAAATTTGAAAGATATAAAAACAAATCTAAAAACTATAATGGATGAGAATGTTCCAACAAAACTAACATCAAATAAAATTAACAAATGCTGGTTCAATTCTAGATTGAAAAAGCTATGCAAACAAAAAGAGAACTTATTTAAGAAATATAAAGCTACCTATTCATATAGGATACACAAAAAATACTTAAAGATTAAACACTTGACACAAAAACTTAGTCAAAACCTCCAAAATGAATATATAAACAATGTAATTACCAAAGATAACAATAAAAACTTATGGTCCTTTATCAAATCTAAAAAAATGGAACCTTCAGGAATAGCCACACTAAAAGGCTCAAATAATAAAACCTATAATGATAATGAAACTAAAGCTTATATCCTTAACACATATTTTGCATCATCTTTTTCTGCCTCAGGCGACAAAGAAGTTTTAATAAATTTAAATAAAATGGAAGAAATAGGTAACATAACTGTAGATGAGATAGGTATACATTCACTCCTAAAAAACTTAAAAATAAACAAAGCTACTGGCCCAGATGATTTGCCTGCAAGGTTATTAAAAGAACTAAGCAATGAACTGTCCCCAATCCTTGTAGTTCTCTTTCAAGCCTCTCTAAACCAGGGTAAAGTGCCCCAGGATTGGAAATTAGCTAACGTAACTCCACTCTTTAAGAAAGGGGATAAATCAGACCCTGGTAATTACAGGCCTGTATCACTTACTAGTATCACCTGTAAATTACTAGAACACATAAAATATAGTAGAATAGTTAACCACCTTGACAAATATAATGCCCTATGCCCACATCAACACGGCTTTAGAAAAACAAGATCATGTGAAACACAATTAATAGGTTTAATAGATGAACTATCAAAAGGCTTAGACAGAAATGATCAAATAGATACAATATTACTAGACTTCTCAAAAGCATTTGACAAAGTTCACCACCTTAGTTTACTTAAAAAACTTTAACTACTTTGGAATCTCAGGTTCCTTACATCACTGGATCCAAGACTTCCTTTTGGGCAGGGAGCAAACTGTAATAATTAATGGATCTAAATCTGCACCAATAAAGGTTAACTCAGGAGTTCCCCAAGGAACTGTGCTAGGTCCCTTACTCTTTTTAATATATATAAATGATTTACCCAACAACATCTCAACAGGTACAAAAGTTAGGTTATTTGCTGATGATTGTATAATCTATAGAACAATTAAATCAGAACAAGATAGCAAAATTTTACAAAAAGACTTAGATGAATTGATAAAATGGGAAACTAACTGGAGTATGTCTTTCCACCCAGAAAAGTGTCAACTGTTAAGAGTAACAAAGAAAAAGAAACAAATAAATTCAAAATATTACATTCATGGAAAAGAACTGACCCAAACTAAAGATGCAAAATACTTAGGAGTCTTAATAAATGAGAAACTATCATGGAATCCCCATGTCAATGAAGTTATTAAAAAATCAAACAAAACCTTAGGCTTTATAAAAAGAAACTTTAACAAATGTAATAGAGATATAAAACTAAAATTCTACCTCACTTTGGTGAGACCTGTACTAGAATATGCATCCTCTGTATGGGACCCATCCACCAAAGAAAACATTGATAAACTAGAACAAATTCAAAAAAGAGCTGCCAGATTCATTACTGGAGAATATTCAAAACTGACAAGAATAACACCATTAGTTAAATCATTAAACCTTGAAACACTAGAGGATAGAAGAACCAAGAGCAAAGTAGTAATCATACATAAAGCAATTAATTCTAATTTAGAAATACAACACAAAGATAACTTAATACAACCCTCAGATAGACATAAGGATAAAAACACCTTTCTTATTCCGTATGCAAGAACAAACACATACAAGTTTTCCTTCTTCCCGTCCGGAATTCGGGCGTGGAATGGGTTGCCTGAAGAATCCAGGAAAACCAACACTTGATCAACATTTAAATCTCTAATAAAAATGCAGGACTAAACACAAACCATAGATAAGCGTAGGACGCAATAATCTTCTGTATAGAAGGAGCGTCTGTAAACAGATAAGATAAGATAAATAAATAATTTTTCTAGCTCTTTCAACATTTATTTGATTTTACAATACATGTACTCGTGTTTTAAGTACTGGTGTATGTTTTTCTGTTTATCATTTTTATTATTACATGTAATTACTTCACTAGTTCGTGTTTTACCTATACTAATAAACCTAGATTCTGATTAATGTAAATGTAGTAAGTATATTAGTGTCATTTAAATAAAAAATAAAAACATCAATTTGAAAATATTGAAATGCTTTATATTTCAGATAACAATGGCCACAGAGCCGAGATGGGTGCCAATTGGATTCATGGAGTCAAACACAATCCTATATACAAACTGGCTGATGAAAACAATCTGCTTACTGAAAGAGAACTACACTTGAACAGTAAAAATATATATATGACTGAGAATGGGGAAACTATTCATGAAGGCACTGTTAAAAAGGTTGACTTTGCCTATGGCACAATGTTAACATCCTGTGAGGACTACTTCATTGAACATACACCTATAGACATAAATGAGAGTTTAGGTGCTGAACTGGAACGTATGATCAAAGAGAAATTAGAACACACAGCTGGGGAAGAGCGCCACATGCTTGAATTAGTGTACCATCAACGTCGCCTTCTGGAGTGTTGTATAAGTGGTTGTGACAGCTTGAATGATGTTTCACTTTCCCAATTTGGATCATATAAGGAACTACCAGGCCGTCATCTTGTGATTCCAAGAGGTTTCAGTGCGATATTGGGCATTGTGAAAGAAGGAATACCTGAAGACAATATTAAGCTCAACACACCTGTAAGACGAATCCATTATGAAGGTCTTCTGAATAACTCAGAGGATGAGCCAGTCTGTGTTGAGTGTGAAAATGGAGACTTATATTATCCTGATCATGTGATAGTTACAGTATCTCTAGGTGTACTCAAGGCAAATTGTGATAGGTTGTTTAGCCCACCCCTCCCACAAAGAAAAGTGGATGCCATTCAACACTTAGGATTTGGTGTTGTGAATAAGGTCATACTTGTATTTGATGGGCCTGTTGTGGAGAAGCCTACTCATCGTGTTCATCTAGCTTGGGACCCTACTATCAATACAGCGGAAAATCTCAGGGAAAGGTGGTTCCGTAAAATCTATTCATTGGAAGTGGTTCATGACAATGTTTTAGTCGGTAAGTAGTTCTATTAATGTTGTTCTTTTGGTACTTGTCAGAATTTTTTTTTATAAAACCTTTTAAGGTGATGTATAATTGTTAACTAAAACAAGTATATCCAATTTTTAAATATTTCTGTGTTATATATTTTATGGCAAACCATTTTGGTCTTATCATTCATAACAATGAGGGACCAGGTGAGTCTTGTAGATTCACAAAATCACTGTAAATATAGGAGATTATGTAATTGAGAACCATTTAGGGTTATTTAATAAGCTCTCATTTAACTTTCACAATTTTTGAAAATGTCAAAATAATAATATAAAGATTTTTGGCTTGGTTATAACCATGTCACTGCTGATTACTATTTCACTTTCATTGATGCAAGCTTTAGTGTTTTGACTGTTTTACTGCAATGTTAATTGCTGGATTATTTAAAATTATTATTATTATTTTATTTTAAAGGTTGGCTGTCTGGAAAGGAGGCACTTTTTTTGGAATCTTTAACTGATGAAGAAGTTATGCAAGACATGGAAAAAGT
Organism: Ampullaceana balthica; assembly: GCA_944989445.1. Classification (NCBI taxonomy): domain Eukaryota; kingdom Metazoa; phylum Mollusca; class Gastropoda; family Lymnaeidae; genus Ampullaceana; species Ampullaceana balthica. The sequence continues at coordinate 262,512 of CALYLW010000292.1, read as the reverse complement.
TGTCCATATGTTTGTAGGGTCACTGACAGACCACATTCCAAATTTGATAAGGGTTATAAGGTTAGTTATCCTAATACATTACAATAAATGGGTGAGACTGCAATCGTGCTATAAAAAACAGGGTATGTTGAGACCTGACGAGACTCACAGAACAACTAACATTTTGGCAAAAAGCCTTTATCAACTTACAAATGGACAAAAACAAATAAAACTAATACAATGAAAACTTATCCAAAGCCATTTCATGTGTCTTAACTAGCCAATATCTGGTGATGAAAAATTGCAGCGCCCTTAATTATTGCAATAGATTAAATTTTAGAGCATTTCAAAATGATCGACTGTTCCTAACTCGGTGTTGAAATAATGCAGTGTAAATTTCTGGTTCTTCCTGACATTCTTTAGAAAAAAAATTTCTCGAGACATCACACTTGACATTCCTTCTCATTTACTATTACGATTGACTGAGTGTTGAGTAATAATTATCAAATTATTTTCTTTCCTTTTGAATGGGATAATGAATAATGAGTTAACAAATTATTCAACTCAATAATGGGGGAAATAATAACTCAAAATGGGGGAAATAATGGACTTCAATAAAAATTTTTACAACTGTCAGAGCTATAAGTTAATTGTTATATTCAAAATGTTTATTTTCTGGAGTGATTATTATACTGGGAAACAAAGATTGGTTTAAAACTCAAAACTATGATAAGCCGTGTTGTAATAGAATTAAGTTTATTCAACAAACATAATTTCAAATGTAAGTGTTATATTCTCTCTGAGGGATTAATTAATCTTCATGATAATATCATTTGGTTGTGGTTGATTCTTGTAGAACAGGGGTGTCCAAAGTCCTGCCAGCGCGCCTAATGTGGCCCACATTAAGATTTTAAATGGCCCACGGGCTAATTTTTAATTAATGGACATGAATTTTTTCTGTTACGACGACATTATATTTATTTTAAAAATACAAAATTGTGTGCTGTTTTGTGTATGACGATGGTAAAATCGATGAGGTTTTATTGTTCACAAAAGTCGATATTGATTAAAAAAAAGTCGATGAACTTATATGCAGTTGTGTGTACCCCTTTTGATGACATCTGATGGGAAGTCACCAATGTAAATTTTTAAATATTTTTATTTTTGCCAACTCGAAAGGTAAATGAATGTAGCATCAATATACTTTAAAATTTTAAGACAGTTTTTAATCAAAATTTTGGACACAACAATTTCCAATATAGTTAAATTGTATTATATTGAACATACTTTTATAATATTTTCTCATTTGTAATTGTTTATGCTAGTCTGTCGCGCAGTGCTTATTATATTGAACATACTTTTAGTTATGTCTCATATATAAAGGATTTATAGTCAAAAACTTTGTTGTTTTTTTACTTGTTTTTTTTTAATTTATCTCCCCAAAATATCACTCTTTTGAGAAAAAAAATACAAACATAGAAACAATACAAACATATAATTGAAAAGCCTGTTAGTCATTTTTAAACTCAAAGTATGTCATTTTCGTTTATTATCTTAATCTGGCCCACTCATGCTTTTACTTTATGGAATATGACCCTTTTTGCAATAAGTTTGGACGCTCCTGTTGTAGAACTTAAATACTTTATATTTTTACATCTGATCTAAATCACCATTTTATTTATATTACTGTTTTTGATTAAAAATTATTTTTTTACACTCCTTTGTGTAATTATCTACCATATATGGTTGTTATAAAAGGCATATTCTTAAAATGCTTATATCTGAGTTTGAGGACACGATTATGATATTGGCAAGAAAAGTTTGAAAACCACTTAAAAATAACATTTTTAAAATGTATTTTTAAAAAAATCCCTCAATTGACTGACGAGAAGCTCATAGGTAAGAGGTCGGCGAACAGAGGTAAATAACCTCATCTGGGGTCAAAAAGGGAATTCTTGGGGGTAATGCAGACTCATTTGGGACATATAATATCCACTACAATCCAATAGATATATTAAAATACGTCATGTGTACGTGTACGCTTGGAACACATGTCCATTATTGAACCGGTTCCTTCCAGAAAATGCATTTTTTTAAAATTTGACAACTATGTAGATTTCTTACCTACGTACTATACGAAGACACCTAAATCTACCCTACTTTCATTTATATTGACACGAGTGACAATAATCTTAATCCACATGACTTGTCTGTATCACGTATCATTTCTGTGATATTTAAAATTAATGCCTTAAAAACTGAGCTAAGAAGAAAAGTTGTTTTGTGCTCCTCTCGAATTGCGTCAAGAATTTGATGCATTCAATAAAGTTAATGAATACTTGACTAATTTTAAATGGGCTAATTTACAATTATATCTAGAACAATGCTTCTCAAACTTTTTAGTATGGCGGACCGGCAGGAATTTTTTCCATTGCGCCAGGGAGCGGTGCATTATTTTCCCTGCACTGACAATTTTTTCTGTACTTATTTTGAGAACATCTGCTGACCGGCAGCGGATGGCCCAAGGACCGGCACCGGTACGCGGACCACCACTTTGAGAAGCACTGATCTAGAAGACTAGAATGGCCAGGGGCGTTTGACCAAAAACCCATCGAACAATTATATGAAACATGAAACTTAAAACTTTTTAAATTCTATCAAATAGATTCCCTCCCCCCCTCCCCTTTTAAAGAAAAAGGATATTCCGTGTCATTTTGACTTAAAAATATCTACACATAATCCTATTCAGATCATTTTTAGACACTTGTCATGCACGTAAAACTCACCAGTAGCATTTTCGTCTAACGACGCTCCCCCAAATCCCCTAGTCATGTGAGCAGGACCTAGAGTCTGGGGGTTGGGGGGGGGGAGGTAACGCACACATAAACTTGTATATTTTGGGGTAACGGGCAAAAAAGTTCGAGAGAACCAAACGGAGCTGTGGTTACATCACAAATGCTTTGATATCAACATCAAACGACGCAGTGTAACAATTTCATATGTTATCTTGTGAATTCTCAAACTTAAGGATTATAATTAATTTAATTTTGTGTCTTGATAGCTTACGCCAACCAGCATCTGATGGCCTACCGACCGGCACATTGAGAAGCACTGATTAAAACAAAAAGTCATTAAATAAATTGTAAACCAAATATTTCAGTGGAAGTTTTATTTCAAGTTACCCTTTTGATGTGACGTCACATTTATTCAACCCACCTCCCTCCCCCTCGTCACGCATCGTCGCAAAAGTGTGACCCCCCCTCTCCCCTAGGTGCGTGACGTCATTTATGGAGGGCCCCTTATTTGAATCAAGTGACAGAAAATGTACTTTCTACAATCCAATGTTTTAAAATATTGTAACAGGATAAATGTTATCACAAGATCTTTAAGGAATTTTTAAAAATGTATCTTTAACACACACTAATCTGACTTGACTGATATTCCTAGTAAAAAAATATATGTCTTACAACAATACCATCACTGTTTTGAGATTCATTGGTTATAGAATTTTCTTGCAGTTGCTGTTTTTTTCCTTCTAATAATGATAATGTAATATCAAATAATATTACAGTAATTGAATTTTAATTAGCATTAATGGGAAGCTTATTTAAATAATTGTTTTTAATGTAGCTCAGTTGGGAAATTGGTAATCTCCAAAGTTTGGGGTGAAACATTAATTTACACTCTTCATTTTTTCTCTTAATTGTTTTTCCACTGATCTTTTATGCTACAGGACTTCTTGGGGTCGTAACCAGTACACTAGAGGGTCATACAGCTTCATTGCTGTTGGAGCTACTCAAGAGGATATTGCCAATCTAAAGTATCCATTAAGTATGGCTCTGCTAGATGGCAGAAAAAAGGTGAGACTGATAATCAATGACCTGTTTGTGAATACGATTTACAGTCTTTAATTTTTTGACCCAGTGATCTAAAAAAAAATTCTGTCAGTCATCAGTATGTGTTAAAAAATCAGTGGCCTTTCAGACTGATTTTATGTCTTAAATACTTGATGATTAGATGGGTGTACCATTCAGTGGTTCAACATAAAATATGTGACACATACTTGAAGATAGCACATCAATCTTCGGCAACATAAAATATGTGACACATACTTGTAGATAGAAGCAAGGGGAGCACTGAAACACTCTCTGGATGGTATATGACAATTGTTATGCAACTTAGGGAGCAATAAAAGACTGCAAACTTCTGCTGCAGTTTGGCTACAATTTGATGGTTTGATTACCAGAAAAATATCCAGTGGGCAATGGCACATTAACAAATTCAGGCCACTTAATTGCAATCTGGCTTTCCTTTCTATTTCACAGCCAGGTATATAACCCACACAATCTCTGAAAATATGTTGTGAATACAGAGGTTCAAATCTATTTATGTTGTGTTATTAGTCAATTTTGAGGATGTTTCATTGAAATTTGAACAAATGTAGTTCTGAAGGATTACTGATGCAGTGAAATGATTCAAAGGATTTTAACAACATTTTGAAAAGGATTATTCCTGAAACCTACTAAATAAATTGTTGGACTCAGTTTGTGATAAAATATGTGCTTTGTCAAATAATATAACAAGGTCTGTTCTTTGTCATAGCCCTGAATTTTAATTTAATCATGGGGGTTAAAATGATTTGATGCCTTTCTGGCCTTATTTTCTCCTTTATGATTAATTCATTCTAAAAAAATAGATTAGTTTGAAGTTATAAATCTTTATTATTTATAATCATAGAATTTTGTCATTTTAATATGTGTTTGTGTACATTTTGTTTTAGAGAATTGGTATTTAAAAATTTATGTTTTAAGAAAATAAATGCACCGACTCATTGCTCCAACTACATTATTTCATTAAAGTCAAGTTTTTAAAAACAGATTTTTTTTTCTTTAATATTGATCTTAAAAAAGTCCATCCAATTTTATTATTTAAATTATTGTTTAAAAAAAAATTACATGAGAAGTTTTTATTATTTATTTAAGTGTCCATTGATCTATGTTTTTAGCCTGTCATTTTATTTGCTGGTGAGGCGACCCATCAATCATTCTACTCAACAACACATGGGGCTCTTCTAACTGGAAATAGAGAAGCTGCGAGGATTTGCAAGTATTGGAAGCCAGATGAAGGTAACTTATTGGAGCCTTAGAATCATTTTACCTTTTTCTGTTAGTGTGAACAAGCAAAATAATATATGATTGATTTATAATTGATGGCCACAGAATGTAATTTTAAATTATGAAATAGTAAAATGTTTTGAGATGTAACTGTTATATTTTAAATTTTACAGTTATCTCTTTTTTTCCTGTCCCAACAAAAGAGTATTTTCATAATAGAAATGGAATTAAGTCATTGCCTTTATGTTAACTTTAAAATAAGGCAATCATTAGCTTGAAAAAATGGGTGCTTTATTTGCTTCAGTCAAATAATAGATACACATTTTTGCAATGCAATGATTAAATAATCATTTTATTAATTTAAAGTTTGATAGCTTATCTCTTGTGGTTGCATTCAAATACTATACTGTAACCTTTATTTTCTTGGTGTTAACAGATGCTGCTGGAAGGTATGCAGATCTTGGCTTGAGTGATGCAGAGGATACAGAGGAAGAAGATTCTACTGATGAAGAAGGTCTTAGTTTTATGTGATGTGTAGTTCACTAGGTCTTCAAAAAAGATGTTGTGCACTTTGTAGTTTCCATTTGCTTCATATTAAACATGTACAAAATTAGGTTGTAGACAGATTGTTGTTGAGGAATGGTGGGATTAAATTATCTATTGTTTATTCAGATTTACCTGAACTTTAATATGCACTGAACTTTCAGGCTTGTTACGATCATGTTTTTATCCTTACCTAAAATGTAGATGACTTTTTGTATGATAAGCATTAGTGTTACTTTCATATGAAACACGAGAAAGCATATCTTTAATGATTATAATTAATTCTTTATTGAATCTTAAAAATGCAGATGTGTGGGAGAGAGATTTAAATCCATTTTTCCCTTTTCATCTTCAATTTTGCCAATGAAACATTTTTCAAGGTTTAAATTTCATTTGATCTTAGTCAGTCCCATAGATCAATCATTAAACTTTTATTTTATTGAAGCCAGGGGAAATAAGTTTTGCATTGACATGAATGAATTTTTTTCCCTCCTTTTTTAAAATGAAAAGTAGTTAACAAACTTATAAAAAAATAATGATTTCACATTAAAACTATTTAAGGTTAATTAAAGTTCAGCTTAAAAATAGAAACATATTTAAACAAATGTCATCATAAATACAAGTCATTTCTAGAGCAATTTGTTTAATAATGTCTTCCATGTTGAGACCAAATACTTTTTTCAGGTAAAAGTTAAAGGTGGAAATCTTTGCAATGAGAAAATAAAACCTGTCAGGAAAAATGTAAATGTTAAGACTTTTTTAAAAATTCTTCATGGTTGCATATTACATATATTACATCAAAATGCTGTAGTGTCATTAGCAAATGACATTGGGCATTGTATGAATCGCCATAAAATCTTTGTTACTGAAACTATTGAATTAGCTCAAATAAGTTATTTTTGTGTATACTTTGTCATTGCTCTTTATATCCCACACATAACTTATACCATCACAAACTGACATTTAACCTGTTCTAGCACAGACCTGGATTTGGTGCTGATTAAACTGCTATCATTTCTATAAATATGCATTTCATTTTTAAAATTTTTGTCACCTGATTTGATGGCACCTGCTTGAAGAATTTTTATATTTATGATCTTGACATCAAAATTTTTTCACGGTTACAACCAAGATTAAACGGGAACTTCACCTATTTTTACTTCAGGTCCACGTGGCACAGTTCCCATAAGCAAGAATGAGTCGGTAAATTTCTTCTGGAACTGAGTTAAAAACCTGGTTGATCTGTAATCTTACAAGATAGAGAGACCACGTCATTAAAGACTACATTCCTGACCTAAATAAATACAGTCGAAACCGCTTATGTCGACGGCGTTGGGGTATGAAAAATGGCGTCGACATAACCGATGATCGAGATAAAGGAAAATCAATATGGCGGCAAAATATTAACATGTGCTTGAAATTTCTTTATGTACATGATTAATTAGTTAGCGTTAATTAGTGATGGGATGATTTATCGGAATCGTATCGGAACCCTAATATTTCTTCACTCTTTCATAAGCCTAAGGTTGTAATTAATGTAATGACCGTTCGTTTTTAAGGACCGTTTAAAATTTAAATATAACTATAACCATGGTTCCCACTCAGGAAAACGGGAAAAAGTCGGGAATTCTTAAAAATAAATTCTCGGCCTTGAAAGTCGGGAAAAGTTATGACTAATCGGGAATTTATATATATATATATATATACATATATATACACATGTATCTATATTTATGCCGAAGTAAAGGACTTTGATTACGTCTCTGAGTCTCTGTCATGTTTCGATTCCATTTATTTAATGAAAAATAAGTTACCAGTTTATAATTGTCTGCGCATGCGCTAAAAGGTTAAAGTTTACGCTTCGCCGTGTCACAGTCGCGTTTGCGAATTTAAAATACAAATAACAAATCAATATGGTTATTTTAAGTTTAATGCTTTTGATGTATATATATTTATGCCGAAGTAAAGGACTTTGATAACGTCTCTGTCATGTTTCGATTCCATTTAATAATTTTTAAAAAAGTTACCAGTTTATAATTGTCTGCGCATGCGTTAAAAGGTCAAAGTTTTCGCCTCGCGTCGTCCCATGGCGCGTGTCACAGCCGATCGCGTTTGCAATGCCCGTCGAATCAGCAAATAGAAAAAAAATAAACATATCAATATGGTAATTTTAAGGTTTATGTTTTTGACGTGCAGGATATCTGTTACTATCAGAACGCTCTCGAATTTCCTCAGTCAATCAAACTTGTAATATAAATAAAACTATTGTGGCCTTGACCGTTGATCACAGCACGCTGTCGGCTGTGTGTACTGACACAGTACTGTGTTAATCAGTTTCATCGTCACGCGCGTGTTAGTGTCACAGTCACTTATCTTACTGGTAACAAAGCAACAACAACAAACTTTTAAAATAATAATAATTTATTAATTTTTTTATTTAATTATATAAAAACCACCGTCGATTCTCGATACAAACCTTTATTTTCAACCGACGAAAATCGAGTTAAGTTGCAAATTTGGCCCTCTTTTGTGCTCGAGATACTAGGTTTCGGCGACATAAAAGAATCGACATTACCGATGAGAAAATGCTAAGACAAAGAGAGAATTTGGCGGTTCCAATAAAAAACGTCGACATAATAGGGTGGTCGATATAACCGAGCTCGAGATAAGTGGGTTCGACTGTATTACTGAACATCCCTTTGAGAATCCCTAACATGGGATTAGTTAATGCCCTACAACTACAATGAACTGGAATCAAATGGTCTAACATCAATATGTGGGTCTGTGGTTTTCAAAATGTTCCAGTGACCATGATGACATATTTTTCATTTCATGAAGATGATAATGAATTCAGTCATAACATGGAGATGAGATTTTTGTGATATTATGGTCCTTATTTGTGAATATCTCAATTAAACTGATTAACTCAATGAATTCTAATTTTCTGATCAGATTAAAATGTTATTTCTTTTTAAAACTCTCTTTGATGTAATTGTAATTATATCTTAATTTTAAAAAAATCATCAGTTTCATTTGAAAAAAATACAAGGAAATATTTTTGTTTGATTTATTAAGGAGATTTGAGTCCTAACTCTTTTGTTGCCTGTATTGATGTTTCTTTGCAGACCAGCCAGCCATTATGAAAAGGTAAAATTCTGGAACTAAAGTTGATTGACGACTGCATCAAATAATTAGCCACATGTATAGAACAAGCCAATTTTTACTCTGTGGTGGGTCATTAATTTTGAAATATATTCCCAATGCTGGCATACCTTTTTTAGGGGTTTCAGATTTGCAACAATTTTTTTTTAAGAACCAAAAATCTTTACAGTAAATGAATCATAATAATAATTACATCTATGTATCAACTATTTAAAAAAACTAATGTTTGATTATTAATTAATTTTCTTTCAATTTTGGGTGGAAAAGTGCTTGCATTATTTGGAATTGATAGTGATGGTAAAGAAATAGGATTACTAATCTCTTTACAGACACATTGAGACTAATTACACCCCCCACAGCCCCATGTAATCAGTATTTCTTCATGTTTTATGTGATTGGATATTACATAGAATACTTTCATTTATTGTTTCAGCACCAATTAATTGCATTAATGTTGCTAAAATAAATGGAAGTTTTCTTTGTCTCAGGGTTTCAAACTGTTTTCATCCGGTGTCTGCTTGTCATATAAAAGTAGAAATACTAACTGAACTAACTAACCTGTCTTCTTACCTTCACAACAAAAAACTGGTAAAAATGAGACCCAGCTTCCTCCTCTAATATCAAAAGGACTTGAATGATTGCATAAGTTGGCTGTTCTGTAGTCAGGATCTTTAACTTCTGTTTTATTCACTCCTATGTTTGTATTAGTATTATTTTTTCTTTTTTTTTCTTCAAAAATAGCTATGATCACACTGGACAAAAGCAATGATTGTAATTGTACATTTCTCACTTGTATTCTGTCCACTGGTGAAAGTCTTGGACTATTAATTTATTTCCATATTGTAACCAAGTTATGCATCAATTTTGACAAAACAACAACATTATATAGCAGAAATCTCATCTACTCTTGTACAAATGTTAATCATCTCATGTGCTCATGGGTTACAACTGTCAACATTTTCAAATTAAACACTTATTTAACGCTTTTAAATTTGTTTCTTTTGTCTACTCAGATTTTCAATGTTTTTTTCTTCCCCCGCCTGTTAAATAACACCAGAGGCCATACCACTCTGTTGATAAGTTAATCTCTTTTTCAGGTTTAAGCCTGATAGATAAACAGCACATTTTTCGTGATCCATGCTTAAAACTTCTCCCTTGTTTCAGGACGAGGTTCGCATCAAATACGTCTTTAAGATGACTAACAATGTTCAAATGAATGGTGATTATTTCTCTGCATTGCTCCATAGCACAAAATTTGTTATCACAGAATCTCTCTCAAGTGAATGAGTTTGAAATAACTCCAGGAATTATTAGTTTCTCAAAATCTTATCTTCCTCATTTATCTCCAAATACTTTTCTGACGTGAGCCATTGCAATCAGGTCTAACTATTGTTTTTCATATCTAGAGATCTCATTTTGAATTAACTCTTTAACGAGGTTTTAAATTTTGTAATAATCAATCAATGTATTTTAAAAAAGATTATCCTCAAACCGACATTTGAACAGTGATTTCAATCAAATTCTTGTGATCTATAACAAGGTGATGTGGTGCTTATGGCTCCAAGAGTCCTACCAATCAACAATTCTTAACATGGTAATCATTTACAGTTACAAGATCTTTGATTTTTCAAAACATACTCTCATATAAAAATGATGTCAAAGAACTATCTAATCTTTGTCCTGATGGGGTTTTCTTGTCAGTAGCGAACTGAATAAAGAGGAAGAATGTAAGCTATTTACACAAACCTTAAATTTAAAAAATCAAAATGTAAATACACTTGTCAAAGAGATAGGATTTAATGGGTTCACCTTAGGTATTGTATCCCTGGTATAAAGCTAAAAGATTTGTATTATTTTTTCTGTGATGTTCTGTGCAATTGATATTCAGTTACTTATTTGGACAAAAAAAAGTTAAGCTGTCAGTTTTATTAAAATCTTCAAAAACAAATACTTGTAGAATAAAATAATTGTTTCAAAGATCCTTTTCGATGAGAACCTTAGACTATATGATGAATTGCAAGAAATCAACTTTAAGCAGGACTTAAACTTTAAAGGGTAAGATCAATATTGAAATTCTTTCAAGTCTAACATGAAGTAATTGTCTTTTTTGGTATCTAATGGATTATTCCTTTCACTTCTTTTTTATTTAAATCTGTTCACATGGTTACTTCCAATTATTTTGCATCATTGAAGGCTTCTTAAAACATGATGATAGTCTAAAAAATCAAAGTGACATCACAGGGTCTTGACAAAAATATTGTAATATATTTAAAATTCACAGGCACATGGCTAACACTAACATAACACAATAATTTCCTGAGATGTTGATACAACGGTACTGATATTTGAAGAGTTCTTTTCTTTTCAACGCAAAGACCATCATGCACTTAATTACACTCAATATGTCCAAGAAATATAATTATTAGAAATTATTTATAATGCATCTTATTGACATGGTTTTCATTGTTGAGTAAACTCATCTAAGAAATACTAACCTTATAGACAAACCAATTGGAAAGGGCATGTTTGACTATTAACATGATGTAAACAATGATGCATGCAATGTGATGTATAAAATAATCTAGCAATTTGCGCGCATATACAGCTTAACGAAAAAGCTGTATAAAGTTTTCAAAAGATGCAACCATGAATGAATTAGTTCAACCATTGAAACTCCTAGAGTTGTTTCTCTATCCTTGTTCGAGTTCTGCAATCTCTTAGAAGCTCTAAGCGCTGGTCTGATGTTCTATTCTAAATCATTCTCTGTCAACTTTGAAATTCATTTTCCACAGCTGAATAGACCTTGGGCTGAACGTTTAATTGATTACCTTTGAAATGGAGGAAAACTGTTTCTAGCTTACTCTTAATTAAAATTTTTATTTTTTATGTGTGTTACTTACTTGCATGCTTTCTTTATGTATGTATAAATACAATCTAAAAATGTCTAATTACTATTAAATTTTGCAAGCACTTACTTTTTTTCTCTCTTTTTGCCTCCATTTAAAAAAAAACAACTCAATATATCTTACACTTACAGGTTGGTGTAATGTGTTTATTAAATTACAAACAGTGACCATGAATATATGCCAGCTCTATAATTTGATTTCGATTTCACAAATACTCCGATGTTATTTATGCTTTACATTGACACACTATCATAGCGGCTCCAGCCGTTGGTGCAGTCCAACCTGGAGGGGAAACGGTGTCCTTGTCAAGAACCAATGTTTAGTAAAGGTTTAGGTAATTAATCTTAGTTGAAAAATGTGTTCGTTATGCATGTATTATGTACAGAAAAACGAGTGTTGTAGGAAGAGGGGTGGCATCTTGACCAATGGCATATTTATTTTATAACTTTATGCCCGGCCCCTGAGGCACTAACCATAGCCAAGCCACTGGTATGGAATATTTTAGAAGAATATAATCATTTATTGATGTAGTTACACTAGCAGTGTTTCTCAAATAGTGGGGCGCGACCCTTAGCCTTAGGGGGCGCGAGGTTCCGTAAAGGGGGGCTCGTTTGATCGTTATGCAGAGGTGTACTTATAATAATTTTATAGGCAAATGATACTATTTACAGTCGCGTGGGGAGCGCGAAATGTTTTCTTTCTTCATAGGGGGGGGGGCATGACAGAAAATAATTGAGAAACACTGCACTAGACCAACTACTAACACACTGACCGCTGCAAAAGCATTTAACAAAATTAATTCTGAAATCCTTATGTTTTAGCCTAAGGATTTAATTAAAAGGTAAGGTTGGTGAATTTTCTTGATTGGAAAATTATTATAATTATGCATTTGAGAAGTCAGTCTCAACATTACAACAGTACTTGCTCTTACTTTGTTGTTGTTATTATGATTATTATTATTATTATTCGGCCTTTAATAAACACTCACAGGCATTGAGCACAATATGCTAACTTATTACGTCCTTGAACTTGACACGGTGTCGGCTTTAAATGTGTCCCATCATTTCATGTCATGTGACTTCTTCTTGTGTGCATGCTGCAAGAAGCTTTTCATTGTGCATTTGAATATACTTCATATAAGCATTTGTTCATTAACTCATATCTCATGTTCTTAAAAGTATGTAGCATTATTTATTGTCGCGGATGACACGAGTCCCACCCATTCCACTGCTTGGTGTAATCACGCTGTGCGTGCGTGTGTGTGACTGCTTGCCTGGTTGTAAGATCATGTAGTTCCAAGGTTTGGGTGATATTGTGAAATTATCATTATCATATTTTTTAATACATAATAACACATTTCGCTTCGCAAGATGTAATGTATATGTTTTCGAGCCACTTTTTGTATGGACTTTCCAGGTCAAACATGTTTGACGATTAAGTGCTATTTGTGTTTCGTTTGAGTTGGGTCATTATAGTATTCTAGTTTAAATGTTTCTTTGCATATAAATGAAATAATCGCCTGGGGTCTGGAAAGTTAAATGTTCTGTAGCAGATTTTACTTCCAGATATATATATATATATATATATATATATTATATTTTCTGTCTTAACATGTTATGGTTCAAAATTATTTACATGCATAAGTTTTTAAAAGTTTGTAAGATCAGCTTTGTACTGTTTAGGACGAGAACTATTGATGAGCGTAAAGACCCTCCCCTCCGTTAGTAGCAGATGATGTGTATTGCTTGTGTCCAATGTATATAACAGATTGTACTGAAGAGATGGGCACAATTAAGCCAGCCAGCCCCTAGCAACTTTAGCAAGCTCGAGATATATTCGTGAGCTCCAGTCCCCACCACCAGCTTATGTATTAATGTCATGTTTGTCTGTGTGAGTAAGGGACTATTTACAGGCTGGTATCATCACCGTGTTATCATCACGATTGCCTGTCACTTTGATTCATGTCTTAATCTCTTTGTTTGCATGTGTCAGAAAGTCAATAAACCAATAAACCAACTTGCTCTGACTTATTGTTAGTGTAAATCATTGTTAAAGTGTTTGCTGTAGGAGTCTCTCGTAACTTTTTTTTCCCCCATGCAAGATACGTTGGACTTTCATTTTAAAAGTACAAATATTTACAGTTTTGGTTTTGGACAGTCATGAACGCATGACGATGATAGACCCACAATAAAGGAGAAACCCACCCACGTCTCCACTTCCACGTTTAAAAATCCTTTAATGTAAATAGTAAACATATTTTATGTTGTATGTGTGGGTGCAACAAAGAAAAGACAAGGTATATCTATATGGCGTCATATTTAGATATATCTCACGAGGAATGCAACAAGCAGGAATCTCACACCCAAAGCGATCAGTGTACTCAATAATCTTATTTCATGGTATCACGTGGAGTGAGGACAACTTTGTACTTTGGTGTCATGGGGTCCACTCGAGCAAGGCGCGCTTTGTTTTGTTGCACGCTTGTCACATCACGTGTCTGAACTTAGCAATGACCCTACGTGAGCTTTTGTAGACCATGGTCTGACAAGGTCGTTGACATCCGTACGTTGTGACAAGGTCGCGGCACCAATGCTGTGATACAGTCTTATTTGGCACACATGTCGGTGTGGAGTTAGTGACACTTGTGTTGAGATAGGGTTAACGAAAGCCATGTGGTCATGATAGGGTCGTTAACACACACAAGTCACGCTATTGAGACTGGCGTTCACGTCGTCTCAACGTCTGCCACGCGTGTCAGTACTGTTAATGATATTACGTTGTGATCAACGATCAATTTGATAGGCACCAAGTTATTGCTCAAGTAGTCATAGGGTAATATGCTTACACTTATGGGAGTATTACGACACACTTATGTTGTGATAGAAGCCTCTTCAGTAGTAATTGTCATGGGGTCGCCTAGTTGATTCATATCGACGGATTATCTCAGTGGAGTAGTGGTTTGAGGGGCAGGGGGTGAATATGTCGCCATGCGCTACTGTACAGGGGCGCCAAAATGAGGCTTACAATATCACTATATTTTATGCAAACAAGTACGTGTATGATATTAATAAATTCGATGGAGTGGGGGCGCCAATTTTACACGCTTTTATTTAAGTCACACTGTTTGTATGTTGTATCCATCCATCCTTCAAATCTTGAAACGTAAAATTAAACCACTTCTGATAGTCCTAGAGATCTCAAACTTTTACCACAGATAGATCTTGGATGACAATGGATTGTATCGAAATTTCAGATCGATCGAATGTACCGTAATTAAATTAATCAATTTTTAGTTTATCTCTATTTTTCACTATTTAGAATGTATAGTAGTCTGGTAGAGTTGACCTCCACGGCTCACTGGTTTCACTCCAGCCCTGGTTTAACGAATTCCCGTGTTTACATCAAGAGCAGGGGAGATCAGCGCGTTTCAGTCTGTAAATGTTTGTAAATAAAAGCGTGTCCTTTTTAAAAAAAAAGATTTTTTTACATTTTACTTATTATAGTTTGTCCTCGGCACAAAATATCCTAGCTACGCCTCTGGATTATCTTTGCCATTCACGTTGCAATATTGTAACTGACTCTAGTGTCACCCAAGTTTTGCAGACCACGTTCCACGAAAGAAATGCTACAGTTGGCCGGAAATTCTTCCCTTCCTTATAAAGAAAGGGATGAACCCCTCTCGACAAAACAAACAACAACAACAAAAAACAAAAAAAAACTTTTTTTCCCCCAGTGAAACAAGACGTGAAGAAGGGGGCATTGAATCGCGGTACTTTGTTTCCTTACTACATGTTGGGGCGTATTTTCGTTTCTTCCATCTGCAGTTTTTTAAAAATCAAGTTTTAAGCAAAATGCTCCTTACGCTCTGTGTGCCACTAGCTCTAGCTGCGCCATTGTTCCTACGTCATCGCCTTGATCCCGTTGACTTAAGTTTTCAAAGTACCAACAACCCCAGCAAAGCATTAACCTTATTGTATTAATTGGGAGCTTAACCGCTTATGAGTGTAAACTTAAAAAAACAGCTTGTAAGTACTCAATCCCGAATTTCACACAAAAGTAGTAATTCAACTTGATCATGTGTTAATCATTTTATATAATTTTAGCAAATGGTCGAAGAATTACATTATTTAATTAAAAAAACAACTATATATCCTTTTTCTATGTCTTCACAAAGAAGCTATACATCTTTGCTTTACAATTTACAATGATTACTCCAACAAGAAATTAAATTGCGATGTAGGCGGTGAAGTGCATCAAGGCAGAACTGACGGCAGGAAATGTGAGGTATTCATAAATAATTTAATCATAAATCTCTCCACAGATATTCGTTTCATGTTCTACAATCCGTCTCTAGTAGGATCGCTCATATGATGAGATAATATATAGAAATTTCTCTATCTGTAAAATCACCCCTCCTAGATTTTTTGTCTTCAAGAAGTGGTTTTAAAAATGGTGGCCGGAGTGGTGGGATATTTTGTTTTTGAGTTGTTTATGGTAATACCTCCATGGAGGGTGCCCTAAATTTGAAGCCACGTATCTCTGTTGCTTTCGGTGTTTACAGTAAAGCAAATACAACAGTATGATCCGCTCCCTCAACTAGTTACATAATTTATCTTTATGAAATGTACTTGGTCTACCAAGTCAAACGTAAAAAAAATTATAAATTATCCTATCGAGTTCTTTGTAATCTTTTAAAAGTTGTCTCTAATTTTGTTCAGTTTCAATTTAACAAATTCCATTTCTCTGCAAATGACGACTAGAAAATATGGTTTAGTTACACCATAATGAAAGAAAAATAAGCAAACGTACTGAGAAATTAATGGCACGGTAAATAACATTTTATCTCCATAAGGTTTTAAATCGAATTCCCACTTCACAGTTGACCATCATAACTACGAAAATTGCCCCCCCCAAAAAAAAAGGTTACAGCCCATTAAACAAATTATATTTAAAATAAGGAAAATAGTTGTAATGATATTACAGTAAACCTCAGATTTGCCGTTCTTGAGTACATAACGTCAGTTGCCAGTTAATTACAGTGTTGACGTTACACTAATTAGCGGCTGGGATCTTTTTACTAGAAAGTACTAAGCCATCGTTGACATATAAGTAAAGGCGCGTGTGTACGCTACGTGGATACTTTGAAAAACAAACACACACACACACACACACACACACACACACACACAAAATATAAAAAAAATGTAGTTTAAATCACTTAATTTTTTAAACCCCAAAATTACTTATTATTTTTTAGTTAAAATTGTTGTTGTTGTTAAGCCTTCTCGTCCATGAGGAGAAGTCGCGGATCATCGTCGACGTCTGCGATCCTTCCAAGGGTATAGACCATGTACCTACGGGAGTCCCCCCAGACATCATTATCCTAAGCCAGTCTCTCCAGTATCTTCCATTTATGGCCAATTCTCTTGATGTCTGCCTCCAATACACAAGATAAAAGTAAACGGCCACATTTCTTCAGTATTTCAAGCTAAAATCATTGTTGACTATTGGGTCAAAGAATACAATGCGACATACACAAACACATTGTGTAATCAAAACAATAAAAGAAAGCTTTATTAATTAACTAATAGAAGAGTTAATTAAAAAATAATTAAAAAAGACAAAAATAATCAAGCGCTGGAGAAATATACAACATACAAATGTAAATTGAGGAAAATTAAAGATATGAAGGAACTGATCTTCAAATTGAATTCCCTCTATGCTCTTCTGGTTGTATTTTACTTGGAATTGTCATTTTGTGGCTGTTAATACTATTAATATTAATCCGGAAGTTGTCTCACAGCTATCACCAGTGGCTCATAGAAACTGCAACGTGCGCAGTGGCCACACCCCGGGCAACGGCTTTGAATGGCTGGCTAAACCTGGTGTGGGTAGCCGACGGGTCTCAAACCCTCGGTGATCTAGATATGTCTATCTATGCACGTGAAGACTGGATTCGGTGGACAGAGCGGAGGAACCACTAGTTGGTCAACGGTCAAAAAGGCGAATCTCAGCAAAGCGTTGTGGAACGCTAAGGGCATGACAAGACACACAGGACGTCATGGCCATCCACTGCACCCGTCTCCATCACCAGCCGTCTCGACTTAGTCCTGCCGCTGGATAAGATGGCCTCGGGCGAGAGAGTGAGATCGACGAACTGCGCAACTCCTTCTCACTTAAATCCAAGTCACCGCGCAAGTCACTTTTGTCATCCATCCCATACCAGCGGTCGAAACAAAAAGAAGAAAACGAGGATATTTCCTCTCATATTGGGCGCATGGAATGTGCGCACACTCCTGGACAGAGACGATGCAGACAGACCTCAGAGGAGAACAGCCCTGATTGGTAAAGAACTCGCTAGATATGGCATCGACGTCGCAGCCCTGAGCGAGACCAGGCTCGCGGGAGAAGGAGAGCTCTGTGAAAGAGGATCTGGTTACACATTTTACTGGAGTGGCAGACCCAGCGAGGAGCGACGTGAGGCAGGCGTTGGGTTTGCAGTTAAGACAACTCTTGTCGGAAAGCTGGCTGGACTTCCCAAGGGAGTGAACGACAGGCTCATGACCATGAAACTCCCACTGGCTGGAAAGAAGCACCTCACCATCATCAGTGCCTACGCTCCAACCATGACTAATCCAGATGACGTAAAGGCAAAGTTTTACGAAGAACTTCACACTGTCATTGCCGACGTTCCAAAGGCGGACAAACTCATCTTGCTAGGTGACTTCAACGCAAGAGTTGGCAAGGACAACGTTGCCTGGGAAGGAGTCCTTGGACACCATGGAGTGGGTCAATGCAACAGCAACGGTCTTCTTTTACTCCAGACCTGCGCTGAACTTGAACTGCTGATCACCAACACGATCTTCCGCCTCCCCACTCGTAACCGGACGTCATGGATGCACCCCCGATCGAAGCACTGGCATCTTATTGACTACGTCATCGTGAGGAAGAGGGACAGGCAGGATGTACGAGTTACCAAATCCATGTGCGGCGCTGAATGCTGGACAGACCACCGCCTCATCATCACCAAGCTCAACATCCGCATTCAGCCTAAACGACGCCCGCAAGGGAAGAAGGCCCCGAAACGGCTTAATGTTGCCAAACTGAATACCGACAGCTGCAAACAGTCCTTTGTAGATGCTCTGGAAAAGTGCTTGAAATCCACCTCTCCGGGAAACCAGAGCGTGGAGGCAGACTGGGCATCACTCAGAGAGCTGATTTACTCCACAGCTACAGAGACCCTGGGGCCCCAGACCAGGAAACATAAGGACTGGTTCGATGAGAACTCCGAAGACATCAAGCAGTTATTGGATGAGAAACACCACCTTCACCAAGCATACATCAATAACCCCAAGTCCACGGCAAGGAGAGATGCACTCAACAACATACGCAAGACTGTTCAGCAGAAGCTCCGTCAGATGCAGGACGATTGGCTCGGCAACAAAGCTGACGAGATCCAAGGCTATGCAGACAGGCGTGACTATAAAAACTTCTACGACGCCTTGAAAGAAGTATATGGCCCCACGCCCTCAGGATCAAGCCCCCTCCTCAGCGCAGACGGTAACACTCTAATCACAGACAAAGAGAAGATCTTGGAGAGATGGGTCGAACATTTCGATGACGTCCTAAATCGCCCTTCGACAATCAACGACGAAGCCATCAATCGTCTACCCCAAGTGCCCACAAACAAAGCACTGGATGACCCACCAACCTTGCTCGAGACCCAGAAAGCAATCTATCTTATCTCCAGTGGCAAAGCACCTGGCTCTGACGCCATACCAGCTGAGGTCTACAAGGAGGGGGGAACAGCCCTGACTGAAAGGCTCCATGAGCTGTTTCTCTTAATATGGCAGCAAGAGACGATCCCGCAGGACTTCAAAGATGCCACCATCATACATCTATATAAGCGAAAAGGAAGTAGACAGGCTTGTGACAACCACAGAGGCATATCCCTGCTTTCTATTGCAGGAAAGATCCTCGCCAGAATCCTGCTCAACCGCCTCACAGTGCACCTTGACCAAGGACTCCTGCCTGAAAGTCAGTGTGGATTCCGAAAAGAGCGAGGAACAATCGACATGGTGTTCGCTGCCAGGCAGCTGCTGGAGAAATGTCAGGAGCAGAACTCTGATCTGTTCTCCACCTATGTCGACCTGACCAAGGCCTTTGACACTGTTGGCAGAGAGGGTCTGTGGAAGATCATGGCCAAGTACGGTTGCCCAAGGAAATTCATCGTCTTGGTGCAACAATTCCATGAAGGCATGCAGGCCAGAGTCCAGGACAGCGGGGAGTTTTCTGATCCTTTCCCAGTCACAAACGGAGTCAAGCAGGGCTGCGTCCTGGCACCAACACTGTTTAGCCTCATGTTTTCCGCCATGCTGACAGAGGCCTTCAGAGACGAGGATGTTGGTGTCAACCTGAAATACCGCACAGATGGCAAGCTGTTCAACCTTCGGAGGCTCCAGGCAAAAACCAAGGTTATGACAGACATCATCAGAGACCTGCTGTTCGCTGATGACTGTGCCCTCAACGCTGTCTCAGAAGCCGACATGCAACGCAGTGTAAACCTGTTCTCCAGTGCCTGCACAAACTTTGGTCTGTCAATCAACACCAAGAAGACTGAGGTCCTCCATCAGCCTGCGCCTGGAAGACCCTACGTAGAGCCCAACATCACTGTCAACGGCCAGAGACTCAATACAGTGCACCGGTTCACATACCTAGGCAGCACACTGTCTCAAAATGTCACCATCGATGACGAAGTGAACGTCAGAATTGCCAGAGCCAGCTCCACTTTTGGCAGGTTGTACCCTAATGTCTGGAACAGAAGAGGCATTACCATCCAGACCAAGCTGAAAGTGTACAGGGCAGTGGTGCTCCCCACACTGCTTTATGCTTGTGAAACTTGGACTGTTTATCAGCGCCATGCAAGAAAGCTGAACCACTTTCATATAACAAGCCTCAGGAAGATTCTCGGCATAAAGTGGCAGAACAAAATTCCAGACACAGTGGTACTGACCAAGGCAGGTCTCCCCAGCATCTTCACCCTCCTGATGCAGTCCCAGCTTCGCTGGGCAGGGCACGTTGTCCGAATGCCAGACGAGAGACTGCCAAAGAGAATCTTCTATGGTGAGCTCCAGTATGGCCAGCGGTCCCACGGTGGGCAAAAGAAACGCTTCAAAGACACACTGAAAGCCTCAATGAAAGCGTTTGCCATAAATCCAGACACGTGGGAACGAGCTGCAATGGACCGATCCACCTGGCGCTCTTCCATCCACGAAGGTGCCAGGTCATGTGAGGCAAACCGGATTACCGCCGCAGAAAAGAAGAGGCAAGCCCGAAAGGCCCATGCTGTCAACCCTCCAGGAGATGTCGCACTCGCCCCCTGTCCCTTCTGTTCCCGAACCTTTCGTGCAAGGATCGGCCTAATCAGCCATCTGCGCACGCACAGAAAACCCTCGGATGACTAGAGTGGTCCTCGTCGTATCGACGGACGAACGAACAATAGAAGAGTATACCTTTCGGCTAATGGCTCCGTCAGTGCAAATAACTTACACCTACACAAAGCTTTCATTTATTGTTTTGGTTACACAATTTGTTTGTGTATTTTGTATTTTACTTAAAAGCTTTATCGCAGTAACGCAGTCCTATAATTCTATATGGTCAAGGAACAAAGGTAATTTTGAAAGCTCAAACTGTTTATTTGGGTTTCCGGGGAGAGTTGGGTACCTCCGGTCAGGGGCGGATTAAGATTGCACGGTGTCCCTGGCTGCAATTCCACCCGGGGTCCGGTCCAGCCACCTTTATTATATAATCTAACATGTTTGGGGCCCTTAAATCATTGGGGGCCCCTGGCTTTAGCCCAATCCGGTTAGTTACGAGCTGTTGACTATGTTACTAAATCACGAGGAGGATACACACACAGATGCCGAGAAGCAGCATTTTAACACATCACAAAATAATGAGACGTATTAATGTATTTTAGAAAGACCCTACAACTATATACTCTGTCCTGAGGTGGGTGAGAGAAGGGGATGAGGATGACCTTCTAAGCCATGCTTCCGAACCTGCATTAATTTACATAATTTGTAAGAATGGGACTGACGATAATCAGTTACTTTTATCGTGCGAGTTCAGGAATGGGAGAGGGGGGGGGGCGAGCTAATGGCGCTTGTCGAAAAATGACTTTGGCCATATCGTTGACACTGAAATAATTTGCTGGCAACACTAGTAAAATGAGGAGGTAATCAATTATTAAAAAAAAATAATAATAAAAATAAAACAACAACAACAACATAACCTAACAGTAACTTATCGGGAGATCACAGCACAAAAAGCCTAAAAACCTTGGCGCCAGCCTCCAAACACGGAATGTAACTTTATGTGACATCCGGTAAGTCATTCACGCAGTCGCCATTTTTATTATGGCTCCATTGAATCGATCAATTTTATTTGCATTTCCATTTCACTCTCAATCCCCCCTCCCCCCCACCCCCGCGGTTCCCTTTACAGCCCCAAAATGGAAATTAAATTGTTGACAGCCCTTTCAGCCCCATGCCAACACCACACACATACACACAAAGTTACACCACAAATGGCAATAGGTATAATTTCTTGTCTTGTATTGAGGTCAATATCATGTCTCGACCCAATGTAAATAATATCTATTGCTCTTTCTGGCTATGGTTAACACCCCAGCTAAGTTCTCATTTCATTTGTCTTTTTGTTCGTTGAGGAAGGCTTTTTGCCGAAAAGTTCGTTGTTCTGTGACGTTTCGCAAACCTTTACATACCCTGTTTTAGTCACATATATATTTATTTATCTAAAAGCCTGATTGCAGTCTCACCCACATTTTGTAAGTAAATAATTGGGCAATGGGGGTGGGTTGCTAATGGGGTGTTAGGTTTTGGCGATTACACAGAGAAAGAAAGAAAGAAAGAGAGAGAGAGAGAGAGAGAGAGAGAGAGAGAGAGAGAGAGAGAGAGAGAGAGAGGGGGAGAGAGAGAGGGAGAGAGAGAGAGAGAGAAGAGAGAGAGAGAGAGAGAGAGAGAAAGAGAGAGAGAGAGAGAGAGAGAGAGAGAGAGAGAGAGAGAGAGAGAGAGAGAGAGAGAGAGAGAGAGAGAGAGAGAGAGAGAGAGCAAGGTTGGTTAATTGGAGAAAGATCAACAAGGCTGAATGCCAGATTCCTAGACGGCGCAATCCTACTTCTTGGAACGTGTTACACCATTCGCCCCACCCTAAAAAAATTGTTTAAAATGATAAATGATTTTTATTCAAAATGAAAATCTTTAGTCCTAGTGGGATGGAAACGGACTAGAAAGCAAAACACAATTGATATTAAAATAAATAAATAAAAAGCAGAAAAGTTTTTTTTCCCGCAATTATTTCAAATTTCAAATCAACTGGACAATGAGAGTTAATGTGTTTTCGTTTACTTCCTCCCCTCCCCCCTCATTCAGTTTGGCGGTAATGCTACTGTTGTAGACTAAGATTAGAGTTAGAGTAACTTTTGTTACTGATCCGGTGAATGTAAGTTTTATCTATTAGCGTTAGGTTATGGAAATGACGTAGAATATAGCGTCGACCCACAAAGTAATGGGGGTGAGACTGCAATCAGGCTTTTAAATAGGTAAATTTATGATATAAAAAAACAGGGTATTAGTAGACCTGACAAGACGTAACACAACAGCAAACGTTTCGGCAAAGAGCCTTCCTCAACGGACAAATAGTACACACATGAAACGAATAACACGGAATAATAGCACGCCAAGGTCCCGAGGTCCCGCCCCCCCCCCGCCCCGCATGCTTTGTTGCATCTATTTTTATATTATTATTTTTCTTGTAGTTGTAGAAATCGGCTTCTTAAGAGACGGGGTTTTGGGAGGTCCCTTGGCAACGTTATTTTTAATATGAATGTATTTATTTAGTTATTTGCGTATCAAGTTGTTCATTGAGAAACAATAAGGGCTACAGCCAAATATATACAAAGATAAATAGAGGTGTTGTGTAACATTAAAAAAATGATATCATTTGTTTTCTTCCCTGATGACTTTGGCCCTGATATTATCTAAAAGATGTCCGATTGCGAGGCCAATGGCCTGGCTGCCAATTTTCCCACTTGAGGATTTATTTTCCTCACTCGTGAAGGGTTAGAGCTATGTGCTGATCATATTCCAATCTATTCAGTATTTCTTATTATTTTTGGAACGGAATAAATTAAGAGGCTACACAAATACATTTGAATAATAATTGTGTGAATATATATATTAAACAATATAATTTGCAATGTCACGCTGTAGTGTCTGTCCGTGACGCTACTAATTTTAGAAAGCAGCGCCAATGCATCAAAAGGTGTGCAAATTAAAGATGCGCTGTAAAAAATATTATATGACGTCATTGTTTTAGCTCATATTTTAACTTTGGAAAAGGGAACAAGAGGATTTGATGATGGTTAATTATAAAATAAAAAAAAACAAAGGTGGCGCCAACCCCTATTATAAAATACTTTGTGTACATTTCAGAAAGTTTAATATTTCGTATTTATCAAACAAGGACAAGTTAGTTGGGCTTTTGAAAAAGGTCGGCGCCGTAGGCGCCCTAAAAAAAAGTTAATTTTTTCAAAATAAATAGATTTCAGCTGAAAACTTCCGTCATTTTTGACGGGTGATACGCTAGAATATATATATATATATATATATATATATATATATATATATATATATATATATATATATATATATATATATATATATATATATATATATATATATATATATAATATATATATATATATATAATTAAATAACATAATTTGCAATCTGTCACGTAGTGTCTGTCCGTGACGCTATGCGAGGTAACTCCCGATTAAAAAATATATATAGAAGTCCTACTGGACTGCTTGGATTTCACCGCAGCTAAGTGTTTTTTTATTATTATTTCGTGTTATTCGTTTCATGTGTGTACTATTTGTCCGTTGAGGAAGGCTCTTTGCCGAAACGTTCGCTGTTGTGTTACGTCTTGTCAGGCCTACTAATACCCTGTTTTTTATATTATAAATTTACCTAAGGGGTGCTGACTTGACAATAATGAAAACGTGTATTAGAATTCCTAAAACGTGTATATTAAATTTTATATACCATTACCTGTTGATACTGCAATGTTTACTTTTATCCAGTGATTAACTTTACTTCAAAGGTTTCATGCAAAATAAATTTTTCGTTGTTAATCATATTTGTAAATAGTTACAATTTTTTATTTACATGTTTTTGATAATGTAAAGGTAATAATGTATGGACCAATGGGCGCATAAACTGACAAGTCATAATAGATATTGAAAAGGTGCTGACTTGACAATAATAAAAACGTTTATGTGAATTACTAACACGTTTATATTAATTTGTAAATATGATTAACTGTTGATAATTAAATCTTTTCTGTTATCCTGTGATAAACTTTGCCGACTACGTTTCATGCAAAATGAATAGTTCTTTGTTATTAACATGTGTAAATATTATATTTTATTTTTTTACATGTTTTGGTAATGTTGTGGTAATAATGTATGGACAAATGGGCTAATAAACTGACAAGTCATAATCATGAATGAATCTTAAACTGCTTCAAATCACAGATGTCCTTGATGTGGATCACATTACAGTCACATAATTTATTTTTAACTCTCTGTGCTGTATTATTGGTGCACTCATAATTGGTGCGCACTATTCAATGCCGCAAGTTAACGTCCGGCTGACTCCTCAGCAACATTTGTTAATATTTCGAACTTCAAACTTCTTTGCTGTAGTATCACCTTATGCTGTGTGTAATTCACTATGCATTTACTATTATCCTGATTATATCATTATTATTCATGCAAACTTATATAACGCGAAGCCTAAGTTTTCTCATAACACATGTATTCGTATGTATAATCAAAATATATACTCTGCTATGTCCGTTCGTAACGCTAGATTTTAGAAAGCGCACCTCTAAAAAAATAGCCTTGAAAAGAAAAAAAAGAAAAGAAAAGAAAACACCATTTTCAAAACGCCCGCATAAAATTGTTCAATATGGAAAAGAGATTTAACTTTTCTCTCTTGGTCTCTACATTTTCTGATTATTTACTATGTGGCTTTCAAGCAAAAGGGACAATTACAAAAACTGAAATATATCCATTTTGAACACTTCAGTAATTTTTGACGGGTAATACACTAGTTTTTATATATATATCTATCTTATCTTATCTTATCTTATCTTATCAATACAGACGCTCTTTCTATGCAGAAGATAATTGCGCCCACAGACCATGACAGATGATCTGTTGGCAAGTGATGCAGCGATCACAGGCCACGGCTTTGTGGGTTCCACGGTCCACGCATTACCCAGTCGCTATACCCAACTAGTGTTAGGTACCCATTCGGAGCTGGTTGACTCAGGGACGCCCGGGAACAAATCCTTGCCTTGACATGGATTCGAACCCGTGACCATCGGTACGCCAGTCGAGCGCACTGCCATATATATATATATATATATATACTTTATTTCATTAGAAAGGTTTTTATTATTTTATTTTTTAAAAAGGGTGGCATTTATGACGGCAACTAATTTGAAAGAAGGTTGTCTGGACAATATGTTTGACAGTCAATGAAAAAGTGGGAGGGCTGGGGGCGGGGGTCAACAGAAGTTGTTGTCAACAATGCCCCCCCCCACCCACAATTTTTTTTCTTTGAAATAATAATACAGGCTTTGCAAAAATATATATTAGGAGCAGTGGCGAATTTAGGTTTGTCTGCGTGGGGGGGGGGAGCAGGAGAATTTCAGGGGGCACCGCAAATTTATTTTTTATTCATTCACTTAGTGCAAATATTTCTAGGTGCTGAAATAAAATTCATTTGTCTAAATTGCTGGTTCTGTAATGAAGATTAGAAATTTGATATGAGATTCACTCTTATTGCTATATTTTATGTTGAAAAAAAACATTTCTGCTCACTTTAAATGTGAGATTTACTCTAATAAGTTTTCTTCTTAAGAGACTGCTGCAGTCTTAAATATGAAATCTAAGGTGTTTTGTTTATGTTACATACATTTTCAAAGTTGCCCTGTGGCAACTTGCTAGACAAAAAGTAAAATCTAGTCTTAAGTAGATATGGTTAATCAATTGAATTTATGAAAATGGTAGTTAATTTGGGAGCTGTTATTTGTGACAAAATCTAAATTTCTCATAATCCTTTGTGTTCACTTTCAATTGCTGAATATCATAGCAGACTTTAACATAGAAAACTAAGCATAATATGTTTATAGTCTTTGGGCTAAATAAAACATCTAAAATGTTTTGATAATGAGGTAGAATTTGATTAAATTTTTTTATAGGCCTCCAATAGTTTGTTGTACTATCTGCAAGATGACTCAGCAGTTTGTTCAGCTTGCCGTAAATAGCAGTGACAGTAACTCAAACAAATAACTAAGTGTTATATAAGATATGCTGCGTTGATAATTCAAAGTACATTATTTAATATTATTTTTGTTTACATCAAACCATTGCAATGAATCTCTTCAATATACACACCATTTCTTTATATTCAGGAGAGTAATAGGTCACAAATGAAACAAAATATAATGTATTTTAAAAAATGTTAATAATTAATAAAAGGCCTAAATAATTACAGAAATCATTCATCATATATATTATATGCATATATCATATGTAGGATAAAAAGATGACAGTAAATTATGAACCTAGTTGCAAAGAGAACACATTTTTTTTTCCTAATAAAATTTTAAGAGCTACTGTTTTTAGTTCTTGTAATAGTTTTCTATATGAAAGAATGAAATGATAATTTTAGCTGGCAAAATAGTTCAGTTTAAGAGCAGGTAATCTGATGCTACAAATAATGAAAAACACAGAGACTTTGGTGGAGCGGATTGGTCAGGATTAGTAACACACACACACACACACACACACACACACACACACACACACACACACACACACACACACACACACACACACACACACACACACACACACACACACACACACACACACACACACACACACACACACACACACACACACACACACACACACACACACACACACACACACACACACACACACACACACACACACACACACACACACACACACACACACAAAGAGTGCCAATAATATCATACTTATAAATAAACTAAACAATTTACTTCAGAATTTAAAAGAATAATTTTTCTTTGGAAGTTTGAGCATCAAACTTTGGGAAAATCAATGAACTTTACACAAACAATGATTTTAAGTTCCTTAAATAAACATTTAAAACTCTATCAAGAATGCAGGACTAAACACAAACCATGGATAAGACGCAACATTCTTCTGTATAGAAAGAGCGTCTGTAACAGATAAGATAAGATAAGAAAGAGCCGTGAGCCCTATATAAATTGCTTTCTACGAGATTTCATTGAAGCAAAACGATTTATCCTTGATTCAAAGTCAACGATCTCAGCTAGATCACCTTCAATTGAAATTAATGCCAATCCAGACAGACGTCCGTGTGTCATTTTTGAGCGCAAATAATTTTTGATAGGTTTCAATCTACTGAAAGTTCTTTCAGCAGTAGCGCTGCTAACAGGAAGAGTAAAGTAAATTTTATAAAGTATTGACAAATTAGGGAGACCTGATGCCCTTTGTTTTTCAGTCAAGAATAGCTGAACCTTTTTAACTAGTAGTTCACTGGATAATGATACATGTATTGCTGCATACAATTCTTTGAAGGTATCATATTCTACGATTGCTTCTTCAAGGTTAATGACGTGTTTGTGAACTTTGCATAAACTTTGAAAAGAATCTTTATTTTCTTCCGACTTTAGTGATGGATCAACACAATAGAAATAAGTAACTGTGCCCAAAAAGTCATTAAATGGATCATCTATTTGTGTTACAAGTGTATCCATGATAGTGAAGTACGCTTCTGATTTAAAGCGTGTGGTTGGATCATCGGTCATTTTTATCTCTGCTAAGTTCGCCTGCCATGCTTTTCTTTTTTGCAATTCGCTTTTCTTTAAATTCTGTTTTAACATCTAGTTTGGAACAATTTTCGTTAATAAATGTTTTGACATCTACATTCAAAATTTCAAAAGCTTCATCGCTTCTCATTTCAACAAACTTATTTCTTCCAAAATCGATCAATTGTTTTGCAAATTTAAGGCGTTGCAAGTAGTTTGATGACAAGAAGATAACTTTTGTACAAATAGCATCAGAAAAACAAAAAAATAGTTTCTTATTAAAACAGAAAGTCCCATATCTGCTGCTCTGACATTTCCTTTATATTCTGTTGATTCCCCTGAATTAAGTGTGGCTATAATAGTCAACAACTGCATGAACTGCATGCTTACGGCTTGCACATCTTGTATCAGAACCTCGTTTCAGACTGTTGATTCATATTGAGATTTCTGGTGTTTTGTAAGAGTATGTAGACGTGGTAAACTAGACGTAAGGAATGCATACATCATTAAAGCTGTGCAAAAAAACAACTGTACATCACAGTTTACAGACATTGCTTCCATAGTACCCAAATTCAAAACAAGGGCACAACAATTGGGTGAAAGTTTCTTTATTTGAGTTTGAAGGCCACTCTTAATCCAGAGTATGCCTGTCCTCGACAGAGTGTGAAATCATTGTTTCGCTTTTGTAGTTCCGTTAAAATCTTCTAAGCAAATGCGGCAACATTTTTTTTTAAAATCCCATAACCGGTGGTCGTACGGGGTCCTAATGTTTCCATTAGAACTTACTAGGGGCGGGGCTTGGTAGACCTTGGTGGGCGCCCCATCTCCCTTCCAGGTCAGCGGAGGACTTTCTTAGCGTTTGTCATTCCATTTTTATTGTGGCTTTAACGTGGGCTAGATCCCACGCCCCTCAGCTTGTGGGGCGAGCGCACTTTGACTTCGCTATCCATAAAAGCCTATAAATCTTTCCACAACATGTCCTGATTTTAAAAAAAATTAACGTAAAGAAACTGACATCTGATAAATTCTAGATATATCAATGGTTGCATCAATAATTAAAGAAAAGAATTGTGCAGACTTAACTTCATTATCCATTGTCGCCGATAATTCAGATGCGAGTGATTGATTTAAGCCATATATTACAGTTTCATCATTTGAAATATGATATTTAGCAAGCAGTTTGGTGTTGATTAGAAGTTTCGTATTTAGCAATCTTTTTTTCTGTTCTATTGACACCTTTTTAGTGTTCATCGAGGGCGTCTTTAGGGGGCGCCATTTTAGACCCAACAGGAGCGCGGGGGCAAGCCGCCCCCCTGCCCTACAGCTAAATCCGCCACTGATTAGGAGACATATTCATCCAACGACAAAAATAGTGCCACCTACGCCTACTTCGTTGGAAGAACATGTCAGACCTATGTATCTGGATCCACAGTGGAACCAGGTTGGAACCTCCCCCCCCCACTCTACTCCCATGATTATTTCTACAAATCCTGTCACACAACCAGGCACGCAAAAGAAAACACTATCCTAACTGGCACTAAGCTCGAGACGATCACGTGAATGTTTCATGTTGCTTTTTTCCCCCTTCTCTTTTTCCCCAACATGCCGGAAACAATTCAAGTGTGTTCATCTCCTGTAGCGTACTTCCTTGAACGAATGATCCGAACGGAAGTTGATAACGAATCCTGCACGATGAATCACTATGGTTTATAAAATAATAATAATAATAATTGATAGATGGTTCTCAAATTGTTATAGAGAACAAATTCCTTTAAATAAAATTAACTTTTGAAATGATAATACTAGACATCTAGGTTTGCCAGACTGTCCAAAAAATATTAATGCCGAAAGTTCTCGATGCGGCACAAAAGGCCATAAACAATATAAAAGCCCAAGTCACTCACTGTATGTCTCTTTAACGCCGAGGGACATAGTACAACAGTCCACAGCGGTTAAAAAAGAAAGGTATAATCAGCATATTTTTTAAATTGAAAATATACACGTGAAATCATAATAATTTTGGTTTCGAGATTAATAGGGCGTGTGGTGTTTCTCACCGTAAAATATTATATGACGTCAATTACCCAGACAATTATAAAATACTATGTGTACATTTCAGGAAGTTTAATATTTCGTATTTATCAAAACAAGGATAAGTTACTAGTTACCCCTAGTATTTAAATATAAATATCCGGTATTGCCTCAATTTTTTCAATTTTTTTTGGGTCAAATAACGAGAATAAAGGACAGCCCGGTATAAAACCAGACATCTGGCAACCCTATTTGACAACGAAGGTCTAACGATTTCAAAGACAGGGTTCATCAACATTATATCTTATATAATAGCAACGGATAAACACGTAGAAAAGGAAAGGGTAACATGTATGGGAAATGTGTTGCTCTCTAGAATACGGGGTGTCACGTGTGTTGAACCACAGAGGGTGTGTATCCAGAGGTAGATATTAAATTAAACAACCCGTAAAAACAAAGTTTTTGACTATAAATCCCTTATATATCAGGCATAACTAAAAGTATTGATTATGTTCAATATAATACTCACCGCGCGACAAGCATTTACAGACTGAATGTGACTGAACTCCCCTTGCTGTAAAGCATGGGCATGTGGTCATCGATGGCTGGAGTGAACTTCAGTGACACGTGGAGGTCAACTATAGCAGACATAGAAATACATAAAGATACATAGAGATAAACTTAAAATGCATTAATTTAATTACGGTACATTCGATCAATGTGAAATTTTGACACAATGCTTTGTTGGGTAACACAAGTCTATGTGCAAAATTTCAGCTCGATAGAATCATGGAAAGTGGGTCATTTTTGACTTTTGTTTTTTCAAACCCGACCGACCAAGAGATCACGACAGAAAGATGGAACGACAAGACGGTGAAGTTAATATAAGGGATTTTAAAAAAGGCGGCCCAGGACAATCCGATTTTTATTTTCACTTCTTAATAGGATTTGCTTTCAGCCAAGGTTACACGTGAGACAGTCAAAGCTCGGGTGATTAAATTAAGTCTTATATTTGATAATATTGAATTCATTTACATTGTAAGTTATTAAGAAACTTGCAAACGCTCGAAGCAGGAGCCTATATATACCACCCATAAATATTTATTATTCAAGAAGGGGTATCCCCAGTGGCGGACCAATAAAGACACGATTTTGGGCACCATTAACTCCTTTTTAAGTTCTTCGTTTGAATGGCTTTTAAGGTCTTATTTCGATATTATTTTGGTTACCCCCCCCCCAACACAACCACGGATGTTGGCACCCGAAGCGAGTACTCCCAGGGGTAAACAAACAGCGGCCCGCGGGCTAGATGCAGTCCTTTCTTGGGTTCTGTTTGACTCGCGGGAGCCTGCCACAAATAAAAAAAAATTGAAAAAAAGAAATCATCAAATTTATATGAAAGTCGACATGTTTGTGCTTGAACTGTGGCTGAATTTGTAGAGTGCGGCCCTCGCCCTGAAAGTTTCCCCACCACTGACCTAAAATAATGTTGCCCATATTAGTGTTGTAGCCATTACTAGATGCGCCTGTATTTGAACAATGGATCCTTCCAGTGGCTTCCAAAGTAATATATATCAACAATCATGATTTAAAACACGACGCATTACTTCAAGAAGTTTGCTGATCACTTTGTACATCGATTGTATACACTATACAGCAACCCCCAGGCCGCGGACCGGTACCGCGCGTGGAACAAATATTACTGGGCCGCCAAAGGAACATAGAACTTTAAAAATTTTATTTACAGTGGTGTTTTTCTTTCTGGATTGTGCGTCTTTCCGTACCAGAGGCAATAGCTTGTAATCCGTTTTGGCGGCACCTCGTCAAAAGAACATCAATGACAGATTAGCGCAGATCTGACAACCGCCTAAAATCAATTTTAGCGCTCTTATGTCGGGGCTGTCTTATCGACACTCTTATTTCGGCGCTCTTCTGTAGTGCACGCTTTTGAACATGAGAATGAATCTACGCATCGTATCACTCACAGGGAAATAGCAACCCCGAAAAATGTCTCTGGAATTAAAACGTGTATTCATTGATGTTGTTCAAGTTATTCATCAAAGCACACGGCCTTAAATCACACCTGTTTGAGCAGCTTTGTGAGGAGATTGACGCAGCGCACAGATGCCTTCTTTTTAACATAGAAATAAGATGGTTATCCAGAGGTAAATCACTAACAAGATTAATTGAATTGCGAGAGCAATCGTTAAGATTTCTCTCATAAAAGAAGTCACTGCTAGCAGCACATTTCAGTGACAAGGTATTGGTCGCAAAACTGGCTTACCTGTGTGACGTACTCAGTCCGCTCAATGAACTCAATCTGTTCTTCAAAGAGAAAATGACAACTGTATTCATGTTGGCATTTAAACTTGAGTTGTGGGAGTGGTGCTTGAACCTAGGAATTTTTGATATTTTTCAAACTTTAGTGGGCATTCTAGCGAGACTGAACCTGAGCATTCATTGCCCTGTTGGTGCACGATCACCTTTCTTTGTTTTTAAGAGTTTTAGCGCTATTTCCCAACCACGAACTGGTATGATATGGATTCTTGACCCAATTAATAACAGACGGGTGAGTCTTGCAAATGACGGCGGCCTTAAAACTACATTCGAGAAAACAACTCTTCCAGTCTTCTGGTTTCAAGTCATGGCGGAATATCCCGAGATTACCACCATAGCAATTAAATCCCTATTGCCATTTCCGACATCCTATCTGTGTGAAGCGGGGTTTATGCAGTGACAGCAACCAAAACAAAACAACGGAAACATTTTTGGACATAAGCATCACACTTCGGGTGTCATTGTCTCCCATGAACCCCAGATGGAACCGTCTCGTTCCATAGAAAAAAGCTTAGGTTTCTCCATTGATTTAGCTTTCTAGCAAGTTAAAATATTTAACAATTTTTAATTCGTCTTTGGAGAAATTGAAATTTCATTTTATTTTTAAAGGCATGTTTAAGTTTAAGTACAATTTATTAACAATCAACTCCGCCGCAACCCCCACCCCCCAAACAACGCCCAGCCCGGGTTGTTGGGCCGCGGTAAAATTATCAAAATTTGACCGGTCCGCGGCGAAAAAAAAGGCTTGGGACCACTGTTATACAGCATGTTAGCTGCTCGTTAGTTTTATCTTTGACACATATAAGAATGACAATAGAGGGAAGGGATATTAATTTGTAGTAGTTAATACATGTAGTACGAGAGTGTTATTGTAAAGCAGAAGCGGCCCGGATTTCACCGCCAGAGTGGCCCAATGGTCACAAGCCCATTGGGATTTAGTGGGGTGTCTCGGTTGGTCATCCCGCAAAAAAAGTATCCAGACTGCATTGTTTCTCGTTGAGAATTTAGTGCACACTGCTATTTTTTGGTTACAAAAATACATGTTACAATTAGCAATTTTTGTAATGTATACGGTTTCTTCAATTATCACTTGATACAATTTATATCAAAACGGTGGGGGTGGGGGGGGGGAGGGGAGACAGACATTATTCAGAAATGAGTGTCAGGCGTGTCTTAAAAACTCCTTACCACTCAAACACACATTTTATTTGTAGGAAAAAAAATATTAAAAAAATATGTAAAAGTAAGAATAGATTCTCCAGACCCAGAATGATTGAAATGACGTAAACTTCTCTATCCTCCTGCTAGTAAATACACTCAATCAAGTAAAGATGCACAAAAGCATCAACGTATCACGTCAATAAACTTCGCTATCCAGAACCACCTGCAGCCACGCCGCAGGCATCGAAGAACAATAAACACCCTCAAGGCTGCGCACTGTATGTTATTGTGTTGGACCGTCGAGGGTTAATAATGTAAATATTTGCTGAGGACATCAGTTTTTGTTTTATTATTTCTTCGTGTCACCGTGTCTTTCCCTCTCGGTTATTCTTTGGCACAGCCCCACATCGCCCCAAGGAGTATCGATTCATAATGTAGTTCAACAACAGTCACACCTGTCGCATGGGAGGCTCATCCCCCCATGATCAGGGGCGTGGAAACAGAAATGACACAAGGGGGGTCATGTCACCTGGAGGTTATATCGATTCAGGGGTGGCCAGACCTGTAGTAACTGATAGCCATTTTGAAATATTAAAAAAAAATGTTGAGAACCGCATTGAAGGACTATGGATCATTGAACTTGGCTTTGAAATCTTCCAATAATTCTTGTAACACATCTTTCACAGATTGAACGCGAGCCGCAATGTGAACACAGAAGAGCCGCGGTTTGGCCACCGCTGATATAGATGAATCCAAGATTTAATTGCCGCCCTATAAAAATTTTGCCCAGCTGATCATAGTTGCAATGAGGCTGAAAAATGGAACACAATAAAACTTATGACCATTAAGTTTTAATTTTGTCAGTGTCTTAGGGGCCGTCCATAAATGACGTCACGCCCTCGTCACAAAAACTTAGACCACCTTCCCCCCTAGGTGCGTGACGTCATTTACGGACGCCCTTTATCAAATGATCAGAACAACAATATTTCTGCTAGGGTAGTTGAGACTACTTCAGTATGATTGAATTGCGACGTATTTTTAAGAAATGAGTCAAAAAACCATATTAAAAACTCAACAGAAAAATTTCGGAAGGAATTGGAGGGGATAGACTTTTGCCTTTACTTAAAAAATAATAATATTGAAATGTTGTTCAAAGTGCCCAGGTAAGTAGATAAACTTTTGAAATCAAGTTAAATTTGACATCTTTGCTGTTGTTCTTTTCTCCTCTTAATGATCGTCCATTCTGTTAATGGTACATAGATTCAAGGACGATAAATATGGCCACCACCAGCACAGCATCCACTTTAAACATAAATAAATAATTCCATAATTCATCGTCAGTTTTTTTTTGTTTTGTTACTGCATGTCAACGTTAACAAAAAATACCATGATTGCCGCACAGAACGCATTAATCAGATTCTCTTCACTTCACACATCGACCTCATACAACAACGCTGTGAGCTGGCGTCCGCTTAGCAAACTGAACACAAACTGCGGACGAACGTTAAAATAATAATAAACACTTACAAATTTTACAAAACAACCTTCATGACGTGAAGAATGAATCGTGTCAAAGCGCGGGGCACAGATTAAAACCAGGGCCGCGACTGCGGTGGTGGGTGGCCTTGAGCTGTTCCAGATATGCTAAGCGAAGGGTTGTGGCACCAGTAAACAGATAATCTGGTGCCGAGTTGTGGGATAATTGATGCAGAAGGTCGTCTGCCTCAATGAAATAACGGCGGCGGGACGGACTGTTGCTTCAAGTACTCGCAAAGACTATTGTAAAAGGGAGGGGGAGAGAAATATAAGACATATGGAAGAGAGTGGGTAAGAGATACAGAGAAAGAGAGAGGGGGTGAAAGAGATGGGAAAGAGAAGTGAGAGAGGAGGAGATGTGAGAAAGTGGTGAAAGTTGGGAGAAAGTGGTGAGAGATGGGAGAGAAATAGAGAGGTGAGATAGGAGAGAAACAGAGATTTGAGAGAGATATGGCAGACATACAAAGATGGGAAAGAACAATTAGACAGATGAGAGAAATGCTTTTATTAAAATAGAGAAAAATTATAGAAGAGAGATAATTTCATACAATACTAAAAATAAAATAATAAATAAAAGGGTTTGTTAATCCCTCTTTTTTGTCTTCAAATAGTTTCAGCCCTGTAACTTAAAAAATGAAATGACCCCCTTTCCAGTCCATGACGGACTATGGGGCAAGTGATGTAGCGTTCACAAGTTTTTAGCCACCACTGACGAGCAGGGGAATGTGTGGCTAGCACAATGCCCCAGGGGGCTTTGCCAGTACCTGGGCTCGAACCCGCGACTCGGGATCTGCCTCGGATTGATAGTCCAGTGCGCTACCACTTAGACCATCGCGCCCACTCCTGTAACTTAAGGGTCCGTGTAAAACGTCAAGGCCTAGCTTTTAGCTGTACATTTATTTTTTTAAAAATACATCTCAGGTGTGCCGAAAGTAGCAAATAGGAAAATAAATTCCCACCATGGTGATTCACCTTGTCACTGTCACATTCACTTCCAACTGGTAAGAACCCACATAAAAAAGAAAAAAAGAAAGCCTTTTGAGACACCACAGAAATGGGTGAAGTTGGATTAATTGATTATATATTTTTAAGGATCACAATTTCTATTTCTTAAACTACTTTTAAAAATTAATTTTTGATATTGAGAAAACTGGATTTAGAGAAAAAGAATAATAATATAGTTTGTCCTAATTTTCAAACATAAATCTCCATTTTCAAATAAGACTTAAAAGTTTAATCATTGCCATTCACACAAAGGACTCATGGTATTTTTAGTCTCTTGTTCAAAATATTTCATGAAGTAATTTTTTTCCCAATTCTCTATGGAATGGAAGGTAACCCAGAGCTGTAGCTAGGATATTTTTCGCCTGGGGACAAACTTTACAATTTGTGGCCCCATCCCCATTAAATTAATATCTTCTTCATGTTCACTTATAATGTGACCTTTGTAAGGCTCATTTTTGCGCCCCTGTAACTTGGTGCCGGGGACATATGTACCCCCCTGCTTGCCCCCCCCCTCCCCCCGGCTCCCCTTGCTAAACCTCTGTGGTAACCTTGATTTAGTTTTAAAATGAAGATTTTGAAACTTGGTTTAAAATTTTCAGCACAGTTAATCGTAGGGCTAACAAAATTTAAAAAGAACAATTGTCTCAAACAAAGCTTTGCAATCGGATTATAAATTATAATAATGTAAAAAGAAGTTATTAACAAATTTCGACTATGGACGTCAGCATCAAAGTTAAAACTTTAATAGTGAGGTACTTCAAAATCTAAATTTTCAGCACCCGGCTTTTGCAAAGATCCTAATTTTGGGAACCAAAATTTGGCTCTCTGTCACTCGCGACAATATTATAACTCAAAATTAGGCTACTGCTTTTGATTTAATTGAATATATCCAATATATATATACATTTTATAAGTATCAAAATATTTCTTTAAAATGTGACTTCTTGTTTGCCCTGTGAATTGTAAGATTCCACCACTTTACATGTTATCCTTACATCCAGCAATGATTAAATCAGGCACATCGACATTGACAAACATTAGATTTATTTTTAACATGAGTTTAGCATAAATTACATCTTTAGAAAAAAAACTGACTCAATTCACAGCCACTTCCTCTGCCCCCACCCTTTCTGTCACTTCTGCTGCCATTTTCAAAGCTATTGATGATGTCTCTGGGTCTAAATTGATCAGGCGGTTACTGGAGGCAGCCAAGTCTGAGATGGACATCCGCCCGTTCTGTCGGATGTAGCGAGCCACGGCTTCCAGCTCTTCCATGGTGATGTAAATGAACTTTCCCCTGTCGTCAATGACCCCTGTCAGACGTCCCTCGGTCTGCAAGTCTTGGACCCGTTGAATGACATCCTGGACCTTGAGTTTGAAATGGCCGGCCAAATCTTCCAGCATGACCACCTTGGTTTCCTGGGATTAATACAATTTAAGTGATAAGATTAGATACATTTTTAAAAAGAAACACGCCGTGCACAAAAAGTTTACTGGAACTAACAAGTATAACAAAAATACAACCACCTTCCTCTATCAACTCTACAATTTTGACCGTTATTTGACTAAAAATTGTGGCCCACGCATGAACAAAACAATGTTGGAACAATTATTATAGATTTGCATTGCTGCAACTAAGTGTTAAGCAGCACAACTGTTATGATTTAATCAGAGAAATGAATGACTCTGGGAGATTGAGTTAGCCCCAACAGAAAAATCTTGCATTTATACCTCTAACAGCAAGAGCTTTAACTGAAGATTATACTTCATATAATTTTATAATGCTGAACAAGTGATGCAGACAAATTTGTTAAATAAGAACAGATAATAAATTAATAAGATATTTACTGTTGATTTAATTTTAATGAAATTCCCAAGACAAAAAAAAATGCTATCAAATTCCATCTTTACTGTTTTGAGGGTTAAATCTTTAAAATCTTAAATGAAAACAGAAGAAAAGACCTTAATCATTTAAGAAGATTCAATTAATTACCTTGATGTATTTTATGAACTGTCCAAGCAGAGATTCACTCTGTGGAAAGTAAAAAACAATTTATCAATAACATCTAAAACTAACTTAAATTTTTAAAAAACAACACAAACCTAGAGTTTAATATATATGTAATGGATTTTTTAAAATGTTTAATTTTAATTACAATGCAAAGATTGGTGTGTTTTCAAATGATATGCACTTTATTTAGTCAAAGGTAGATAACCTATTGTTAACTTTGTAAAAAAATTATTTCCATTGAAATGTTGAAGTGAATATTTAAGATTATTTAATTGTTTCTTTCTGAGCTGATTAGATTTTTCAGTACAGATCTTCTCACATTTAGATCAGCTTCCTGGTCTGCTTCGCCCTCTTCTTCCACTGAAAACATTTCCTTCATTTTTAGATACTCCTCATGTTCTTTTTTCTCCTGTTCCTCTTTCTTTTTTCTCTCTTCCTCTTCCTTTGGAAAGAAAAAGAAAACAATTTAAAAAAAAATGATTTACCAATGTAATATAAGATCTTTAAAATGTTAGCAAGAGATGTACAGTGTACTGCAGATATCCCAGACAACTAAACAACTTCACGTATGCTGGCTACACAAGCTTCTTTGCAAAAGATGGCAGGACAAAGTTCCTGGCACGGTAGTCAAACAACAGGCTGACCTAATAAACATAATTTACATATTTACTTTTAAATAAAACAAACCCGTAAAAACAAAGTTTTTGACTATAAATCCCTTATATATGAGACATATCTAAAAGTATTATGTTCAAACGCGACAAACATTTACAGACTGAAACTGAAATGATCTACCCTGGCTTTAAAACTGCGGGAAGGGGGGAGGGGGTGTGGACATGGACGTGTGGCGTCAACGTGTTAACTCAACTCCTGGTGTAAACCACCTGGTTAAAACACGAGATGTGTTCCCCGATGGCTGGCATGAAGTCAAGTTACCCGTAAAATGTAAACAATAGCGACCGCTACATATAGTTTATATAGATAAACTAAAAATGCATTAATTTAATAACAGTACGTTCGATCGATCTGAATTTTTGATACGATGCATTGTTAGGTGACACGAGTCAATGTGCCAAATTTCAGCTCGATGGCATCACGGGAAGTGGGTCATTTTATACTTTTGTTTTTCCGCCCGCCCGACGACAAACGACAGAGAGAGAGACGGCGGTGAAGTTAATTTAAGGGATTTAAAAAAGGACCAGCCAGATGGGCTGATCACGTTTTGAGAATCCAGACAGAGATTTCCTAAATAACTGAATAACTCATGTTTAGTAAACTTCCCAGAGGAAAACAGACTGCTGGTGAGTGGGTTGTAAAAATACTTCAAAGACCTGCTAAAAGTTTCCCTTTACTCCATAGACACCGACCTAATATCATGGGAAGTAAGGCAAATTGCTACATCACAATCTGTAGAGAGTAAATGCATGGCTTGTACCCAAAGGAAGCAACGTGAAACCAGGATCTATTCCAATCAGGAAACATGTTTCAGTATGAAAAAAGCTTTTCAGACACAAATAGGATTGTTGGGGCTCTACCTACAGCTGAACATGGCTTTGGTCATCTTCACAGGCAAAGGACTAACAACAACATGTTAATTGAGAGAAAATGAACTATTTTAAATCATTCCGAACCAAAATTTACCAGTGACACCAATTCTTAATCCAACCTGCTTTGAAACTATTTATTGGGGGTCTTTGGTTTAAGAAAAAAGAAGAAAAAAAAAGGGGGTGGGGGGAGGCACTTAATTTTTTTTCTCAATTTTTCTCAAAGGTACATTCAATGGTGATATTGTAATTGTAAGTTTATCCCTTAAAGTTACAGTTTTCAAGTTTTGAAAACAATGCTAAAAAAGCCCCCACAGAACTTGCAAAAATTATTTCTTTCTTTTATAATTTCCATGAGGGTAAAGCAAAAATAGATTTGTCAATCATCCTCTTTTCCTACTTGTTCACCCCAAAACATAGCATTAAAAAACAAAGGGTGGAATCATTTTTTAAAGT
Source organism: Ampullaceana balthica (assembly GCA_944989445.1). Classification (NCBI taxonomy): domain Eukaryota; kingdom Metazoa; phylum Mollusca; class Gastropoda; family Lymnaeidae; genus Ampullaceana; species Ampullaceana balthica. The sequence continues at coordinate 221,744 of CALYLW010000292.1, read as the reverse complement.
CTTCTTTAAGCAACAGCAAAAATAAAATGAACCCCTTTCCAGTCCAGAACCCCTTTCCAGTGCAGAACCCCTTTCCAGTCCAGAACCCCTTTCCAGTCCATGACGGACTATGGGGCAAGTGATGTAGCGTTCACAAGTTTTTCGCCACCACTAACGAGCAGGGGAATGTGTGGCCAGCAACAGCAAAAAATCATCCTAAATATACTCTGAGGCTGTAAAGCTTGCAATGCTATTTTTGCTTCGGACGTGAAGGTTAAGTTATTCAGAATAATAACTGAATTATTCACCTCATCTGAATGTAGCACCAAAAAAAATAAATTATTATTACCAGTATAGCAGCTTCTTGTCTGTCAATTTCTTCTTGTTGTTTGCGCTGTGCTTCTAGCTCCTTTTCTTTCTTCTTTCTCTCTTCCCGGTCTCGTTCTTCTTGCTTTAAGAAATGCCATAAAAGGTAAAGAAATTAATAAATCAACTAAACAGTTTACTAGTTGACAATATTTTAAAACTTGACAATTTTCTAAAATATTAAATAGTAATGGCTAATATCATTCTGAAAATTATTCTTTTTTAAAATAAAAAAAAGTCACGAATATCATAAAATAATTAAACAATAATCCTGCAAGTAATGTCAAAAAAATTAGGATAACAAGAAATAAAATCTTTTCCATTAAATAAATAAATTTACACAGGTGTTTCTATAATTAAAATCTTAATTTCATAAAATATATCTTTTTATAACATCAAGTGGTTTAAGAATGGAAGTGACATCAGCACCTATGGCCAGACAAAAAATGAGAGAAGGAAGCAGTTTATTTTATAATGTTAAAGTTTAAGAATAAAAACTTGTTGAGAAAAGCAACAAGGCATTTGTGTGGCTCCTCAACACTTATAGCGTTGCCATAAATGAAAATACCCCCCCCCCTTTTTTTTCCACCATTTTACAAAACATATAATATAGCGAGATTTGTTGCAAATGAAAATAAAAAGACACCATGATGAACCAAAAGCCGAAAATAAATTTCAGAGCACCAGTAAGGAATCTTATGTCCACCTGTTTGTCACATCAAAAAATATAACTAGTAGATGGAAATAAAATATCAATACTTTTTGCTCTTTATAGTGAAGTAAAAAAAAAGGCAGTAGGATGACATACTTCTCGCATAGCTTTTCTTTCAGCTTTCTCCTGGAGTTTCTTCATCTTTTTAGCACCAACTTTTCCTTCAACTTCAGGTAATTCTGGAGCATCCTCATCTCCCTCTGCATCTGAGTGAAAATTTTATAACACATTTTTTTTATCATTCGATAATTAACATAATAAAGCAAGGATTATTTTTTTAAAATGAATTTCAATAATAATTTGGGTTTCTAAATATTTTTAAAATGACAGCTGATGTACTAATGTACTCTTCCCGGGGTCAACTATCAAATGATTAAAAAAAAATTTTTTAAAAATTATTATTATTTTTTTAATACTAAATTTCGATATGAAAATGAGGGTTTACTTAGAATTAAAATAACAATATTAGCTGCTAGCATTTTGACAATGCTGTGTGACACAAGAAGAAAACATTCGTACAAATTGATAATGTGCTAATAATGGAATTCCTAAAGACAAAATTTGTTAAAAAGCAATATTATTGTGAATACAGTCGAACCCACTTACCTCGAGCTCGGTTAGCTCGACCACCCCACTAACTCGACGTTTTTTATTGGAACCGCCAAATTCTCTCTTTGTCTTTGCATTTTTTCATCGGCTAATTCGATTTTTCTAAGTCGCCGAAACCTACTACCTCGAGCACAAAAGAGGGCCAAATTTGCAACTTAACGTTGGTTTACCTCGATTCTCGTCGGTTGGCCTAGCAATGCACTCTGCATTTTTAGTTCAAAACAGTGTTGACATCTCGCTTTCTTCGAGACTTCCGGCTGTTGTGTGATTCTACAAGATTTCAATAAAAATTACCAGATGTTTTGCGTGTGTGAATTATTAGTTCTACGTGTATCCATGGAGTATGTATTCACCCGAGGTACTGGACAATCGCGTTAAAGGTCGTTATTTCGCAGTGCATGTTATATTATTATTAAACTTAATTCATTTTCTGATGTATTAATCATTTTATTTTTTAAGATAAACGAATATCTTTAGAAATGAAAATAAAGGTTTGTATCGAGAATCGACGGTGGTTTTTATTTAATCAAATAAAAAAATTATTATTCTTTTAAAAGTTTGTTGTTGCTTTGTTACCAGTAAGATACGTAACTGTGACTAACACGCGTGTGGCGATGAAATCAAATCATTTCTGATAAGGAATGATTTTTTAAAAAAATTCGCTTAGACTTAGGTAGTTGCCGGCCGAGGTCTAACACACAGCCCACAGCGTGCTGTGATCAACGGTCAAGGCCACAATAGTTTTATTTATATTACAAGTTTGATTGACTGAGGAAATTCGAGAGCGTTCTGATAGTAACAGATATCCTGCACGTCAAAAGCATTAAACTTAAAATTACCATATTGATATGTTTATTTATTTTTTTTTATTCGTTGAGTCGACGGGCATTACAAACGCTTGACACGCGCCATGGGACGACGCGAGGCGAAAACTTTGACCTTTTAACGCATGCGCAGACAATTATAAACTGGTAACATTTTTTTAATTAAATGGAATCGAAAAACCACAGAGACGTAATCAAAGTCCTTTACTTCAGCATAAATATATATATAAAAATAATAAAATATATATATAAAACTCCCGATTAGTGTCATAACTTTTCCCGACTTTCAAGGCCGAGAATTTTTTAAAAAGAATTCCCGTTTTCCTGAGTGGGAACCATGGTTATGTTTAAATTTTAAACGGCCCTTAAAAACAAATGGTCATTACAACCTTAGGAAAGAGTGAAGAAATATTAGGGTTCCGATACAATTCCGATTAATCGTCCCATCACTAATTAACGCTAACTAATTAATCACGTACATAAAGAAATTTCAAGCACATGTTAATATTTTGCCGCCATATTGGTTTTTGTTTTAACTCGATCATCGGTTATGTCGACGCCATTTTTCATACCCCAGCGCCGTCGACTTAACCGGTTTCATCTGTAACATGAATTTTTATTAAATATAACAAACAATAAAAAATCTTCAAAAAGACCTGCCAACCAAAGAACTACATACTAAATAAAAATAAAGTTACCTCCATTGTCTTTAAAGAATCTACATAACAACACAGAATATGAGAAAAACATGTCTGGAAATGTTTTCATTAAATACAGATATATTATTTACACAATTGAAAATCCATTTTTTTTTACAATTAACAGAAAGTGCTTAGAGTTCAGTTTGCCAGCATCTCCCTGGTGACCTTTTTGGCACTTGTCCAAAATTTCTTTGGTAGACTGAAGTTAGCGTTGCAAGTGATTTTAGTTACAGGCAATTTTTAGTTAGAAAGAGTTTCAGCTTTAATGCTTGTCCTTGGTATATTGTAATATTTCAGGAAACATTTCTTTGACTCCGCATTAAAAAGATAAGATTTATTTCCTGCAAAAAAGAAAGGTGGTAAATAAAACTTTTGATCTCATAACTGAAACTTAATAGCTAATTCCTATAACAAAGACAAAGTAATTTGTACAAAAACCAAACATGTAAATTCACTACTTTTATTCAACCAATTTTATTCAGCTGTAGTAATTTTGTGTTAAAATATCTTTATTGTTATAATTGAACACACCACGTTCAATAGATAATTTAGATTGAAAGTGTTTTGCCACAGGGTGATGGTGAAATAAATGAGTGTTTTTCCTATTACTGATACTGTTTCGAAAACGTTGAATGACATTTAAATTTTTTTTTATGTTTAGTATTTAGACAAATCTTAGTACTACTATCAATCTGAAGCCCAGTCACTGAAAAAGCTTATCCAGCAGGTTTCTTTAAAAATGTCACCGTACAGCTGAATTATTTTTATTAGCCTGGTAAAAGGGATAATTTACGATCGGACAGCTAATAAAGAAACATTTATAGTTTGCAGTTCGGCGATTAGCTTTGATAACGGAAGAGCTCCAAAAACCCAAGGAAGTATTAACATTACTTACTGCCTTATTCGACTTTTATTATTTTATTGATTCATTTTTGTCACTTTCGGATTTTTATAAAGAGAGCAATTTCAATGGTTTAAAAATAGGAGTTTTAAAGGTCTTGTAGGAATTGCGGAATCAAGGGTAAAAAATATGTATAATTCCGACAAAATTCAAATAGTTGGCAGGCCTGTCAGAATTTTAATATTTATTTTATGTTTGTATATTTTACATATAATGTGTAGAAAAGTCATAAATTAAAAAATATCTTATTTTTTAATCACCTGAGTCATCTTCTTCAAGTCTCATCCTTGCTCCACGCACTCTTCTTCTAACACCTTGTGGTCCCTGTCTTGCTGGAGCAATTTGAGGAGGAATTGGAGCATTTCTTGGCGGCTTGGGATCTTTTTCTGAGGCTGAGAATTAAATAATTTTCTAAAAATTAAACTTTAAACAGTTGTGTATTTGTTTACAAAATTGTACATTTTTTAATTATACCCTTCAAACTACACAACATGAAACTATGCAATACAATTTAAAACCACCAGTATTTTAAAATTTGTATATCAGACAAAATTCATAGTTTGCTCTGATATTACTATACAGCATAAAATTTCAAATTAAAAAAAAACAAACAACATTTAAACAAAACTTAAGAAAATCAAAATGGAAACTAGTCTGACTAAATAATATTAATGAGAAGTTTGATGACCTTTTTGAACCTAATTTTCTGTTTAAAAAAATAATAACTTACTGGTCCTACTTAAGTGCTGTTAAGTTGCGGTTATTAGTGTTATTTTGTTTTGGAAACCAATACTCAGCAAGGTTTTAATTTTTTTTTCACAACACAGCATTTATGATTTTTTTGCACTCTCAAAATAGAAACATGACAGGTAAACCAGTACTTTATAAAAGGTAAATATGAGTTGTAAAACCATATAGGCTTTTCACTGGATTTAGAAAAGAAATGTTTCTGAACATGGTTGTGACAAATAACATCTGAAAGTCATAACAATAAAAAATAATAGTGAATAAAATTCAATTGTAAACAGGAAGCTGGAATTTTCTTTGGTTCATTCAGTATGAATTTTGGTCTTAAGCCTGGAATTGGTGGGCCAATTTAAGTTAGAAATATGTAAATTTGAGGACAGAGCCGAGTTTTGTGGAGACCATTCATCAATATTTTGTGCAGTAAACCATGAATACAAATCCTTTCAAATAAAGCTTTTATGAAAATCTATCCACGATAAAATCAGATTTAAAACAAGATATTTACTAGTGTATTTCAAGATGTAAACACAATAAAGTCTGTAGGAATGAAGGGAAGAATATTAATTTAATGAAAGGTTAGTGTTATTCACACAGATTTGGGAATATTGTCTAGCGTTATTCCCACAGCCAAAAAAAAATGTTACAGTTATACTTACTTTAAATTAGAAGCATACTAATCTATAGACTATAGGTTGTTAGTCTAATAGCTAATGACTATTGTATTGAATTCGTAAATTTCAAATAGACATATTAATATAGCCTGTACGTTAACATCCTTATTCATTATGATTATCAAAATAATTTCCCAGAAGAATGGGGGCGTTTAAAGTATTACTTATAGTTTTAATAATAAATTGTTTTTACCTCTCTTTGTGTTAACTTTTTGAGAAAAAAATATTCCATTATTGGTATGTAGTTATTACGTCTAATCTTATAACTGGTCATTTTGCTATCTGTTGAAGTCAGTCATAAAATGAAATGATGTTTTCTAGCCATCCCCCCTCTCTGTATAATGAAATATATTTATATATTAATAATATCTAATTTCTGATTACTACTAATTATTTATATAGCAGTGCTTATAGACATCTATTGGTGTGGAGGGTATAGTAAGTAAGTCCCATGACTGATGGTCGTAGGGGATCCCTAATGTTTCCATTGGAGCTTACTAGGGGCTCGGTATACCTGTTGGGTGCCCCGATTCCCTTCAAGGTCAGCGGAGGACTTTCTTAGCGTTAGTCATTTTTCATTCTTATTGTGGCTTTGCGTGGGCTCGATCCAACGCCCCTCAACTTGTGAGGCGAGCGCACTATCGACTTCGCTATCCAGCCGCCAGGAGGGTATAAAAATAATTAAACGCCTTTCAAGTTTTCAAGTGACTGGAATGTTATGTTTTTATCAATTTTAAAAAGAACCTAAGCGGATCTGCATACCGCCAGAATTTTACTATAGACTATAGTTGGTCTAAACTCTGTGCTAATTCATAGCAAGCTAATTATTAATATTATTATTCTTCCCAAAAGCCATTTAAGTTAATTAAAGCATGCAAAAACGTAAGAGTAAGACTGTATATTGTATAACTGTATAGAATAAGAAGGAGAGTCTGTAACTGTAAGAGTAAGAGAACATTACACAGGCATGGGGGAAAAGAATAAAACGTTTCATGGAACTTTGAGTTTGAGCAGTTTAAAAAAATATAATAATAATTAATTAAAAATAAATAAATTTTTCAAAAAATATGCGACTGCATTGGGATTCGATCCACCAATACAATTAATGCTGATAGTAGATACTGATAGGCTCCGCCTTTCCACTCATCTAGACCTAGATATGCTCGTATTAACTCATGATTTTTAAAACATTTAACTATTTATCGTTTAAATGGACAACAATGCGCATGCGTCACAGTCACTGTGTGAGTGTGAATAACGCTAGACAATAAAAAGTCAATATTCCCACACACAGCTGTGTCGTGTGAATAATCATAATCACTCCGTTAACTTAATGAAAACAGTTTTATTAAGTTTTAACTCTTCGTCTTCTGCATTCACGATAAGAATAAAAACGTATATTACACCCTATTTTTCATCTTTTCAATGCAATTTCTTCAATGGTGTTGTACAGTTTTATAGAAATATGTTGGTACAAATGCACAGTACAGGATATACATTATCGGATAATATAATCATTTATACAGTCAGGGACCATCATTTGGCATTTGGGAAACACTTGACTTGTGTGTCAGTGTTAGAGTAGAGTAGGTTATCACACTTAAATAATCCAAGGGGAAGATCCATCCATATTTAAGTTGAAATTCAAGCATTAAATCCATCTAATTTAACTTTAACATATACTTACACGTATTAAATTTTGATACGAGAGTCACGATACATATAATAACAAATATAGCAACAGCTGCTACGGCGTATAGCGTAAAAGGATCGACGGGTGCCATTTTCATTCAGAGTAGCCTTCTCCTGATTCAAATCAAAGTTTCGCAAAATTATTGTTTCTTAATCATTTAAAACAGCACTGCAGTGGTATCATTTCTCAAATATTTCATAGCAGCATTGGATTATACATTTGTTAAATTAATACGCTAAGAATTTTTTTTAATTTTATATCAGTTATGAGATACAGTTTAATAAAAAATTAAATAAATATTGTGACTTCTCTGGCTGTTTTGTCTACAACCATTTTAAAGATCCGGATCTTGTTTGAAAGGACAAAATCGATGGCCAAGTTAAACATTGGCAGGTCGTTAAGGGGAAGTAAATATAATGCTAAACTATGGCTAATTGGTGACAAAATCAATAGAATGAATAATCGAATAAGTTACATAAGATTTAAAAATGATTCCTATTAGCCTCTTAGCAGTTGCATAGATAGCGCATGTACCGCCCGTGGATTGGATGGATGGGAGATTTTCGGGCTTCCTTTACTAACTACCCCCGCGCCGTGGAGTTGCCCAAAAATGCCGCTTCTAAAAAATGCAGCTCGTGTCGGACCGTCGCCTCTACCCCACCTGATCTTCTTTTGCGACTGCGTCTAAGGACATTGTGATCTGATTTTGCGTGTTATAGTGTTAAAAGAAAAATTAAATTTAAAAAAAATCATTTTACTATAAAAAAAAAGTTTCCTAAAAGATCGAGAGGATGGGGCTTCATTTAAGTATTTCGGGTGGTGGTCTAGCGGTAGCGCGCTAGACTGTCGAACAGAGGCAGAAGAGTGTCACGGGTTCTATTCTCGGTGCTGTTGTGCAAGCCACACAATCCCTTGCTCGTTAGTGGTGGCTATACAACTTGTGAATGCTACTTCACTTGCCCAATAGTCCGTCATTGACTGGAAAGGGGTTTATATATCAGACCAGAAGTGAATAAATGTAAAGGGTGTACGCGTTTGCCAGGTTAGTGATGGGTTCGCAAACATGGGTGTCCATTGAAATGGTTTGTGAGTGAGATTATGAGTACCCACACGAAAACGCAAGTCTTTCTCCGAGGTCGTAAAGAAGCGCAAAGGTGACGTTTTTGTGCATAGATTTGTCACAGATGAACATAGGTGGCTCTTTGGTCAATATATAATCAGGGCCGGAGCTAGAAATTTTTAGTTTGGGTGAAACTTGCCAATTGTCGCCCTCTGGAAAATTATGGGAAGAGTTCAGAAAAAAAGAGAAAATACTCCTGGCTTGTGTGAGATGGAGAGGCAAATGAGCCTGTGCTGACCATTTGAATAGAGAAAGGGGCCGTCCAAAAATGATGTCACGCACCTAGTGGGGAGGGGTGTCACACATTTGTGACGAGGTGGGGGGGGGTTAAAAATTGTAATGTCAAGTCAAAACACGCAAATTTAAATAAAAGTTCCACTTAAATATTTGATTGCTTACAATTAATTTAATGACGTTTTAAATGGCCTCAGGCGTATTACGATATTAGAATGCAGGTCTACACTAAATAAATACTTAAATGACAACAAAAAAAGTGATTTGAAACATGCTCATTTTTAAATAGGAATTTTTTTTTGATTGTTTGTTTGTTTGTTTGATTTTTTTTTAGTCTAACTTTTTGTGACTACGTGGGACGAGAGGGAGAGGGGGCGGTTGAAAGGGGCAAATGAGAAAAATAAAATATTTTTATTTCGGAGAATTAGCATTTAAAACAAATCTTTAAGAAAATCAAATCCGCTGGATTATTTATTATTGTGATATATAAAAGAGAAAAGCAGTTGATGATTCTATAAGTGTCAAGTATATGCATTGATATATAAAAACAACTCGGTTATTAAAAAAACTACCTAGCAAATATGTAGATTTTAAAAAAATGAGCCCAAGAAAAATGATTTTTTTCTATACATACATACATACATACAAGCAGACAGGCCGATAGATAGACATATAGGTAGTGAGAAGAAAATAAAGAGAGAGAGAGAGAGAGAGAGAGAGAGAGAGAGAGAGAGAGAGAGAGAGAGAGAGAGAACAATGGGAGAGATGAAAGAGCAGGGACAGACTACGAAAAATGTCTCGTGTCGTCCTTGTCTCTTCTCATGTGCTCGCCATGTTGTTTAGTCCTGGCGCTCACGCGGGACTTTGAGCCTCCATTGTAGCCCCCCTCCCCTTCCTGTATGATTTGATTAGTGTAGGGAGGAATAGCCCTGGCTGAACGAGTGATCAAGTAAACACTGCATTACAATAGAGGACCAGATGCTTGACATGTTCCTGTAATTGTTCCCTTTCTGGACCTTGTTCTATTATGATTCGTGGGTTTTTCATCTGAATGCAGTTTATGAAGTTTTTTTTTAAACACATGTTCCATGAAAAGGAAAGTCATTTTCTCAATATAATTCGGAATAGTTAATGATGTAAGTCACCTGAAGTATCCTTAGATTACCTGTCATTGGAGTTACAGTGATGTAAGTTTTTAAAAAAAATATTACAAATTAAAAAAAAACGAATTAATGTTAATGATGAATAAATTTTGGTCTAAAATTAAGTTATATTTTGGCGGGGAACAGGGGTCTTATGAATTCATTGTTATTGATTTAGTAGGAGAACAGAGCTCTTTACATGATTTATTGTAAATTTCTTTGTAAATTATAGAAATTGCAACTTTATTTTGTTTTTATATCCAAGCATTTTAAAGCGTGCAACTTGAAAAAAACAACAACTTCCAACACACCGAGATTAAGCATGTTGAAAGAAACTTTATTAAACCCATGAATGTGTTTCTATAACAATACGGTCCACGTAGTAAAGTTCTCTAATGCCACACACAATTATATGACCTTTAACGTTAAGGATTCTTTTTTTAAATGTGCCTGGGGTGGTTTAAATCAAAGTGGTGATCCACCATCCAACTCAACATACCCAACTGTTACGCCTGTTTCTTTCTCACACCCGATGCGTGGACTTGTTAATGACAGAAGCTTTGTGTAAATGGACATTACATGAAAAACCATCGGGTTAAGATTGGCTTGAAGATGCAACGATGGAATCCATTACAAAAGATGAAGAAATGGATAATAGACTCGCCCAATGCCAAAAACTACTGCCTAGGAGGCACGAGGCGTAGCTATTAAGGACACGCTTAATTAACAAAATACAAAATAATATGGTTTGCATTGCTCTTATGAAGAATTATTTGCAATTACTTATTTTATTTTCATCATTTACGCTTTGATATTGGTTCTTGGCAAGTGTAATCACAGTTATTTGATTTTTTTAAAAAAAATAGAAAGGTCTCTAAAATATTATGGATTGACTTCTCATTATCAATAATTCATCCTTAAGTATCTTCCGGATTACAAATTATTCTGTTATCTTCTTTTTATTTTAACCTATGACTAGTATTTAATAATCTGAAAGACGAAGGACACCTTCATAGAAGTAACGTTATTGTAGCTTTTGTCAGAAAAAAGATCGGGCACCCAAAAACAATAAATTTGAAGAATTTTTATAGATCGATAGAACAGACTGTAAAAAAAACAACAACACGATAATACACGTCAAAATGTATGAGAAGTGGATATCTTCATCAGGTGTTAAGCGTTGTCCCTTGATGAATGTGTACAATTCCTACTTTAATAAAACATGACATGTTAAAAGAAATTTAAAAAAAAATCAATACAACCAGAAATATAATATAAACTTTTTTGTTCTTACACCAGAATTAGTTTGATTTTTAAAGAAATATTATATCATCAGCTATGAATCTTCAACCCTTCCCCAGGAGAATATAACTCCAGACACACATTCCCGCCATTAAAGTCGACATCGTAGAAACTCAAAGGCGAGTTCCTCAAAGTAGTGCTTTTTGAAAAGTGTGTGAAAAGAGCAATGTGTGTAGGAAAAAAATAATGGGGGGGGGGCGACTTTTTCACTTTATGAACGGACAGCATTGTCGGCTTTTAGCAGAGGCTACTTTTCATCGATGTATGCTTGACAAAACGTCTTGGACTCCTGCCATGAGTGGGGCTGAACATTTTAAGCAACACCATGACTTAATCAATTGACATTTGAAACGAACCTTATGCACCATCCATCAATTCAAATTCTTTGTATGAAAGAAAAAAAAAGGAAATGTTTTCATCTGGCGAAACATTCGGTATTTTTAAGTATTTCTATTTGGCCATTAAAAAATACGTACGCCTACGTAATGTCATTTACATCATTATTGTAATCAAAAGTTTATATCCAACTATTTATTATGGCGTAGAAATCGTCAATGAAATAAAAAAAACATTGCGAAACTGGTTTATACCGACTAAAGCGTCAAGATTTTTCGAAATCTCGATTTCAATGTTTTTGCACGATTACAATTCTTCCCCTATACTCCGTGTACAAGAAAGTAAAAATCCACATTCCCCGATTCAGCCTGGAATATTTAGCGACGTCAAAAGAAGAGGGGAAAGTCTTTGTTGTCAGAGATTTAGCATTGTTATAAATCTTTTGTTGTTGTTGTTTCCTCGCTACTTCCATGGTGAAGTGGGTTATTAACCTTTAGGTGTGGAAACGGATTACGACCCTTTTTATTGATTTATTATTGGACGGTCGGCTGTGTCTTGTAATGAATAATAAACGTCAGCCTCTTGCACGGCAATCGGTAAACGTGCTAATGTAGTAATACAATTAAAAAGTGGGATAAAAATATTGATCCTGATATTCGGGTGGTTCGGGATGCCCTTGGGAGTGTTTGGTCTACTCGACTTGGAGTTCCGGGTGTTGCTTTATCCAACAGCTACTGTTGGTTTACACAAATCCAATATCAGGCCCGATTTCCTCTATCTTTATCTATGTGTTGATATTGTCATATCCATATTTTCGCAATCTACATTAAACATTTTAATCTGGGACAATTTTCAAATGAAATCAGATTCCAAAGATACTTTTTTAAAATTTAAAATCCCTTATATTAACTTCACCGTCTTGTCGTGGTCAAACTCGTGGAAAAAAAGTCACAAATAACAAATTTCCCGTGATCCTATCGAGCTGAAATTTTGCACATAGACTTGTCTCATCTAACAATGCCTCGTATTAAAATTTCAGATCGATCGAATTTACCGTAATTATATTAATTAATTTTAGTTTATCTCCATGTATTTCCATTTACTACATGGAATCATGTAGCATGTGTAGCCGTCTGCTATAGTTGACCTCCACGGGTCACTGGAGGTTCAGTCTAGCCCTCGATGTCACGCGGTGCGTATTATATTGAACATAATCAATAATTTTCGTTATGTCTGTCGAAAAAGAGTTGCCTCTACGTGGCTCGACAGACGAGTAGGGTAGCGGAGCTGACCGCAGCCTGAAACCGACAACTTCTGGCAAGTAATGCCGAAGTCCGATGTGTTAGGTGTTAGGTGCTAGTCACATGTTAGGTGTTAGGTGCTAGTCACATATGATTACAGTTGCTGTACGGATCTTAGGCAGAGCATTAGATGCAATGCCGATGATGAAAACCACAGTACCCGTTGAGGGTCGGGTTATTCCGAAGTGACCGTTTCGCCGCCCCCCCTCCTCATTTTACTAGCAATTCCATTGAGCGGTGTCGGTTTAGGGCCAGGAGCGCCAGTACGGATTAGCAAAAGGTACCGCGAAGAACGTAGCGGACACCAGCTCTGAGGAAACCTTCCAATGGGGGTTGCACCCTAGGTAGGTCATTGATGATCTCCCGTTTTGCGGTAGTCCTAACCATAGAGACTCGTGTGCTTTGCCGACGTGGCGCCGAAGTGTTAGAGAGTCGAAGTAGGGGAAATTCCACCCCTCCTTGTGAGGTCACTTTTAGTGGGAGACATCTTCGACTTTATGTCTTGGATGCCCAGGCGGCCGCTTCAGAAGCGACCGTTCCTAGAGGTTTCTCAGCTGTTAGGTCCCTTAGGGGGTGAGAGAGCTGAGGGAGGTTTCCGGGAAGACTCACGAAGAGCATTAGGCTCGGAACTGCTGATTTTCTTCCACATGTAGGATATAAGGGATTTATAGTCAAAAACTTTGGTTTTACGGGTTGTTTTTTATATTTTTTTTGGGTTATCCCACCTTTTCTATAACGGTTAAATCAACCTTGTGTAAATTATTTTTATCAATTTAATATTGTTGATGTTCATAGTAATGCTTTGGAATGATCTAAAACCTGCAATCACATGACAAAAACATATCTCTGTAATGAAATATTGATGACGATATGTTTGAGGAGATTTCCCCCCCTCGGTCTTCTATTCCTAGAATCGATACCACATTAATGATCTATCGATCTCCGAGACAAGAGTGCACAACTGCACACGAACCACCTTGGTGGCCGGATCAGACGTCAACGTTGCATAGCAGACGACCAAGTTTTCTTAAAGGAAGATTAATCAGAGGCCATGTTGACTGATTATAATTTTAAAAAAACAAACAAAAAAAATGCCAGTTTGTCGATTGTATTTGGTATCGCAGCAACAATTATCGCGATGGATTAAACAGTGTGCCCGAAGAGTTATATATAAACATATCAAAGAAACATATTAAAAAAAAACCACAACTCAAAATGTTTAGAATGCAGACGGTATGTTTACAAGTTTATTGAAAATTATAATTGAATTAGATATACCCATTTCATATGCTCTCAAAAACAGGCAGAAAAAAAACACAGAGAAAAATTTCATTTTTTTGCTCTTGAAAATTTGAGTGGTCTGTTTTGCATTAATTGCAGTAGATTCAAGCCGGTCAGAGGACAATTTTAAGGATTAACGGGGATTTTCCTGCAATAGGATGATAAATATAATATATATATATATTATCTTATCTGTTACAGGGGCTCCTTCTATATCTATAAGGAAGATTATATATATATATGTATGTATTTATATGTATGCATGTAAGTATACCGTATATATTTATATATATATATACTAGCGTATCACGCGTCAAAAATGACGGAAGTTTTCAAAATAAACACACATCAGATTTTAAAAAAACGTAATACATAACTTTCATTTGTTTTATTTATTTTTATTTGATTCATTTATTATCATATTGAACAATGTTATGCTGAAAGTTCGAAAAGAGTTATTTTTGGTGCAGTAATTTGGTGCGCTTCTTTCTAAAATTAGTAGCGTGTTACATCCACACATACATACATCCACACATACATACATACATACATACATACATACATACATACATACATACATACACACACACACACACACACACACACACACACACACACACACACACACACACACACACACACACACACACACACACACACACACACACACACACACACATACATACATACATACATACATACATACATACATACATACATACATACATACATACATACATACATACATACATACATGCATGCATGCATGCATGCATGCATGCATGCATGCATGCATGCATACATACATACATACATACATACATACATACATACATACATACATACATACATACATACATACATACATACATACATACATACATACATACATACATACATACATACATACATACATACATACATACATACATACATACATACATACATACATACATACATACATACATACATACATACATACATACATACATACATACATACATACATACATACATACATACATACATACATACATACATACATACATACATACATACATACATACATACATACATACATACATACATACATACATACATACATACATACATACATACATACATACATACATACATACATACATACATACATACATACATACATATACATACATACATACATACATACATACATACATACATACATACATACATACATACATACATAATTACATACATAAATACATACATACATACATACATACAGACGACGGGAATTATATATATTGATGATATATATATATATAATGGCTGTTAATGATTAATTTAAATTTAATAATTACTTGCTGAAAACTAACGATTAGTTAATCGTTAATTTCGAATGAGGCCATAAATTAAAATTTATGATGTCATAAGTAACACTTATTAAACGTTCTTGTTGAAAATCTAAATAACACTAGAATATCTCCTTTATATGTCATCTTTTAGCAAACTACGCAAAAAGACAAGTGTGTTGACACTATTTGGTTCAAGTGATGAGCGAGTCTAATTGACAATATAACCAGCCGAGCTGAAAAATCATTCACATGGAACTGAGGTAACTGGTATGCACAAAACGGTCGATGCAAGGAAAGACATTATGGGATATTGGTGTTAATTAAGTTTCCACCATTTTAGAGGGTTAATGAATTCAGGAACTTTCATCTCCATTTTGTAACTAAGCAATTCATCAGAAGAGCTAGTCGTCATTTTCTGTCTCTGAGTCAGACTCCATCACTGCCATTAGCTTTTAATACGCTTTTCATTTGGTTTGATATGTAGGCGAAGTGTTAGAACCATGGTAGGCAAACTTTATTAACATTTTGAACATTCCCGTCAGTCAATAGTTTAAAACCAAAATGTTCGTGTAATCGTCAGGAAATTTATTATTTATCGGCCAGTATTTTTTTATTTTTAGTTTTTTACTTTTTGACTTGCAATAATTTGGAAGTGATGGGTCGATTAATCGTTAAAAATTAATTTAATCGTTAACAAATTTTAACGATTAATCGAGAAATTAATCGTTAATTTCCGCATCCCTAATATATATATATATGAAACATTAACTGCGTATGTTTTATGGCAGAAGTACTTTCGTCTTTTCAATTTCTAATGTTACAGTTAGTTTACTAGTTTATTTCATGCGCGTTAAACGGGATATAACTGAGAGATTTGTAAACAGAGATAGTAAATCTGCCACTTTCCATTTCGTAGTTCCCTGTACTGACGTACTTTCAAAATCGCGCGTTGTTTTCCCATGGCCATGTGACAAGTGTTTCTTTCCATCTGAATTAACTTTTAACATAACATTAGCTAGCGTTTAATCTTTTGTGCATGTGCCTAAGACAGCGTCAGTGTTTTGTTATTTCTGACCGACGGTGACCACAGTCCTTCATCAAAATCTTCAAACTCTTCAACTATTCAAATTTCACCACATGCTTCTTGCTTCGCGAGCCTGGCAATCCGAATGTTGTCGATTACCTGATTCAAATCTATATTTAGCACTGTTAATCCCACAGGTTAGCCCCCCCTCCCCCCTCCTTTTCATCAAATGGAATGATTTCCTTATCAATCTACAGAAGCATCGAATCGGCTTTGGTGTATTCGTTAATATCCTTATTTTGAAGTAATCGACCCACCTCTGGCAAACAACCACCATCGATTACTTTTGACCTAGTTCAAGTACAGTTAAACGTGGTGCCACTTTCATCCATAACCTCATTGAACATCTAAGCCTCAAGAGCTATCTTTACAGCAAGCAATTAAGTAGAAATTTATGTGTCAAATCTTTGGATATCTTTTCCTGAACCTTCTCTCGCGTCATGTCCGCAGGGCTTTGCAACCGGAACTAAGCGTAAATGGGAATCTTGAATCTGGCACATTAAAAAATGGTTACACCGGCCATTGGTATTTGTATATTTTGGTCTTTGCTTATATGTTCCATTACTCCTAACGTCATTGCGCACACGTATTTTCTATATTTGTTGCTTCATTTCAATTGGTTATGGCCTACGGCGGATTAAAGGGGGGGGGGATTGAACGGGCTAAAGCCAGGGCCCCCGATGATTTAGGGGCCCCCAAAATTATTATTTTCTATAATAAAGGTGGCAAATGTTTCCATGAAGCCTTGAAAACATAAATAAATTAATAAAATATCATCCACTTATCAAGAGAAAATGTCAAAGAGTGTGAAATACCAGAAATCGTCATCATTTGTAATAATATCTAGGGAAATCTAGCTTTAGAAAAAACAATCGACTTCTATTTAGTTTGGAAAATTACGACAAAAAACTTTGACATAGTAGAGCATAATTTAATAATCGAATTTTTAACCTACTTCCAAGTTAGTACACTGTTATCCAGTTTCGACGCTTCGACCTACAGACAGACTGCAGTAAGAAGTAGATGTTCGAATAAATATGTAATTAAATACTAGTA
The DNA here is from genome assembly GCA_944989445.1 of Ampullaceana balthica. Taxonomy (NCBI): domain Eukaryota; kingdom Metazoa; phylum Mollusca; class Gastropoda; family Lymnaeidae; genus Ampullaceana; species Ampullaceana balthica. The sequence goes on along the minus strand of CALYLW010000292.1, from coordinate 204,349 downwards.
ACGTATATACTCGTTCTAAAGATGACTTTTTGGGGACAAAATCTAGGGGAAAATGTTGCAGGGGGGGGGTTTGGCTTACGAGAGGGTCATAGGTGATTTCTGTATGTACATTAAATATCGGTGTCCCTAATTAAACTGAATTACATGTTGCGTTCCGTTATTAGCTAAATACAATTCAATCCTTTGGAGCGATTCATCAAGTTAATACCAATTAAGTCCCATACTGGATCAGGAATTGCCCATATTATTTTTAAATATTTTGGAAGAAATTGACATTCAAATTCAAGATTGCCGTGGACAGTCATACGACAATGCTGCAAGTATAAGTTGGAAGTAAAACTGAGTCCAGACTATCCTTCGTGAGAAGTGCAGTGTTGCTCATTATTTACCGTCCACAGCTCATTCCCTTAATTTGGTTGGGAAAAGTGCAGCAGAAGGTTGTCCTGCTGCAACCAGATTTAAAAAAAAATTTACTTATTTTTTCATTCTGCAAAATCTTTATACCTGGCTTGTTGCATCTATTCATCGTTGGCAGGGTCTTCAAAAACAATCGAAAAGGTTACATGTTAACAAAGCCTTGTCCGACACATAATGGTCAGCCCGACATGATGCTGTAAGATCTGTTAATAAATAATACCATGAGAATATTGCAGGACTGGAAGAATTGGCAACTGACGACAATCAGCCGCCTGACAGTCGACTTAAAGCATTTCGGAAGGAACTTGAAAAACTGAAACTCGCTATTTTACTTGAAATTTGTGACAGAATTTTAAAATGGTTTCAGAAAATGAATGCATCCCTTCAAGATACATTTGTTGAAATATCTTCTTGAGTTTGTTAAAAGACAGCGTTCTGAATTTGGTTTCTATGAAGAAAAAGGAAAGGATATGTCCGTGGAGAAAGAGTATAAACAATCTTCAATGTGATTAAAGAAAGAGAAAGTGTCATCTTGATGAAGAAACATCAGCCGAAACAGTATTTTCTCCGAGACAAAAATTCAAGGTTGAGGTATTTCTGGTATTCATTGACAAACTTTCTCCAGCCCTACAACATCAGTTAGATGCATATAAAGGCATCCATGAGAAATGTGGCTTTCTTACAAACCTTACGGAGCTCAGCAATGATGCCATCCGAGGGACAGCAGCCAAGTTAAAGGAAAATATTCAAGTGATTTCGAAGACTGCTTTCCTTCAGAATTAGTCTAATTTTCAGAACTCTTCAAAAAGTTTATTGTCCAGCCCCAGGGTCAGGAAAAGGAAGTAGCACAATGTGAAACTCAAAATACATGCACAGAGCTAAATATGTTGCTGTTTTTGAATGAGCTAAATTTTACACAGTCCTTTCCAAATTTACACATTGCACTTCGCATGTATCCCCCGTTGATGACATAACAGTGCAGCGATCATTTTCAAAGTTGAAAAAAATAAATTATGAAATTAGAAGTTGCATACGACAACAAAGACTGAGTAAGCACTCTCTCTAATGAGCATTGAAAGGGAAATCGTAAGCTCACTTAATTTTACTGACTTGATTAAAAATCTCGCCGTGAGAAAAGTTCGCTAACGAAGGTTCTAAAGATTGAAATAAATAATAATAACTATTTTAATGAAGTGTGGATTCGTGTAACTTTATATTAATTTAATTGACTTCTATTTAATTTTTTGTCTTATTACACCCTGCATTACAAGTTACACAGTCTTATATTAGACTGCTAGTGATCATTTTATTTAAAATTACGCTGCATGGACAGGGCCCCAGTTTGAATTGCAGCCAGGGGCCCCGAGCAGTCTTAATCCGCCCCTGGTTATGGCCCATAATTCCTTTTATAAAGAATTAAAATTAAAAAAGTATTGATGTTTTAACATAAAGTTTTATTTTTCTAAGTGGCTTTAATGTGATGACTTAATTTATTTTTCGCTTCAGTTTTAAAAAAGATTTCGACAGCAAAACAAAATGTCAGAATTCTAAATGTATAATTAGTTTAAAGAATTCGGGCTTAAAGAGGCCTAAGGGTGACAAACAAACGGCACTCAGCTTAAAAGTTATGAATAGGCTTATATCAAATTTTAATGATTGAAAGGATACTTAACTTTAGCCACCATTAAAACTCTCTCTATGATAATTTTGTATATTATTTTGTATCATCTCCTGCACATGTTATTGCCTTGCACGTGCACGCTCCATCTTTTTTTTATCAATACGCCCATAACAAAAAAAAAGCGTATGTTGCATGTGCAAGTATTGTGTTATTCTTTTATACTTGCATAGCCCTAATATGACATGGATATTTTGTCCTGGTGCGTGAAGTGGGTCTGGAATGGCGGGGCGCTGGTGCCCCCGGTGGGGTTGTCATCGATATTTCAAATTTTTCAATAATCGGGTCACTAGAAACAATTAAACCATGGCGGTCGAACCCTGGGGATATTTTTATTGTAGCGGAGAAATATTAGTGAGACTGCAATATAAATAAATATATATATGTTATTAAAACAGTTAATAAAATAGTGCTATATATATTTATTGATATTTTTATTTGTATGTATGGCAGAGAATAATGGCGGAATTTTCGTCAAGCTTCACATTTTCTTCTCTCTCTCTCTCTCTTATTTGACAACGACGACGACTTGTTATTACGATAACACCATTTTAAATCTCTTGAAATTATTATTATTTTATCAAAGCAATAAAATATCAATCAGCGCAAAAAATAATGAGTTTTGAGGTTATCTATATATTGACGAAAATATTTTTGTAAAGAGGGAAGTAAAGAAAAATACGACGTTTTTAAAACGCGATAGACAATTAATAGCCGAATAATTAAAACTTCTTACTCTTCTGCTTTCTCGTCCACGAGGAGCAGCAGTCGCACATTGTCAACGTGCGCAATCCTTCCGCCTGCAAGAGTCCTCCAATGCAAGCAGCATTTCCTAGGGCCAGTCTCTTCAGCATCTTCTAGGTATGGCCAAGTCCTTTTATGTCTGCCTCCACATTTCGGCTCTAATTGTTTTTTTTGGGTGGGGTCGACCTCGTTTCCGCGTTCCCGTAGGATATCAGCTTAGGGCTTTCTTTGTTGAGTTGGAGGCAGGGTTTCGTAGAGCATGGCCAGTGGCCAGTTGGCCAGTCCATCGACATCGTCTCTGGATGATCTCTTGATCTGTCGGCTTCTGCCTTGCCCACTGCCATGATTCCAGGTAGCTGATTCTGAATAATTAAACGTGTGACTTAAAATTATCAACCTTTTAAGTTAAGCGAACGTTTCTCCAGTTACGGGATGTTTCTACAAGAAATTATAATGACAATGTTGTTAAAGGTTTAAGATATAAGCCAAAAATATTAGATCTACCCTTGTATTTTATTCTATAAATTTTATATTTGTTTTCCAAGTTTTTTCACCATTCAATTTTCTTTTTTTCCCAGACCCTGCCTCACTCTTTCTCTTACTAGAAAAAAAAACCTTTTTTTTTACACTCTTCTACCGCATCACACGCCCAACCGGCATTACACTAAGAGGGATTAATTTCAGGATCCGGGTAACGATGGGAAAATAAAACCTCATTCCATCTAATGGTCAGGATTAGGTCCGTAGCCGACTCTCCTTGGCTGAAATCCGGGAGATGGTCTGACTTCTGTCATCACGGGCGTGGGTTTTACTTACGTCAGCCCAATATCAGTTTTTTTAAAACCTGGCAAACAGATACAGTTAGCATTGACTTCTCAGCGCATCAGTGGAAGCTGGAGTCGAAAAGTGAATTTTTAACCAAGCGATTAATCTCAACCACATTGGAAATGATCGTTCCTGCAATCATACAGATTATGACTGCAAAGTCCCTGTTAAAAAAAATCTGGATTTGTTGATTTTATGTAGTGGTTTTCCAAGAGTAAGCTTTAAGGAGGTACAATCTAATTACAGTTTTCACAGTTCATCAATGCACAGATACCGAAGCCTTCAGGTTTTAAAAGACCAAAGTTAACTGAGTTATTATAAATCTGAATTTTTACAATTACAGGATGTAACTTTTCAAAAACTGTTTATTTAATTTACGAGGACACAAAAAATGTTCCAGATTTATATATTTTTCCGAAATAAAAAAAAATTTAAGTCGGAAATATTAGCTGGTTATTTCAGATTTTATCGAACACTCTATATGCAGCTGTCTTTGAACTTATAATATAAAAAAGATGTCTATTTTTGTAATCCTTCCTGGGAAGAAATTGTGAAGTTGGTTCATAACTGAACGAAAGGTGATTGGCGAAAAAAACCTATTTAAACATAATAAAAATGTGTAGTTAATCATGTGCTGCTCCCAAGTTTTGGAACAACAAAACATAAAATTTGGACTTGGTGATCTTAGTACCGTAGGCTTTGCGAATAGCTCGCTAGTATACAAACCATATTAGTGATACGAAGAATGTTAATTTCATAACTATTTACACGTATTAAAGAAATTAGATGATCATTCAATAAAACATTGTGAACGAATTTTGTAAACTTTGCAGCAGATTTAACTACGTGTATAAAAATAAATAGAAGTAAAAAAAAGATTTTTAAAAACCACATTTTTATAAGCGGACTAAAAAGAAGAAAATAATTTAAAACTTATAAGTTCAAGTACTTTTTTCCCTCCAAAAATACGTCTCTACGCTTTTAACCCACCCCCCCCCACACACACAAAAAAACCCACAAAAAACATACTTTATTTTCTATTTGAAAATAAGTATGTTTCAAATCACTTTTATTGTCATTTAAGTATTGATTATTTATTTAGTGAAGGTCTACATTGTAATATCGCGTGAAGTATTTTTTTGAAAACGTTTAACAGGCCTTCAGAAAACGAACTGTGTTAACAGCCTTAGATTATATTTAATTTTAATGCATACAAATTAAACATTGACTATTAATCATCACGGTTAACGTCTTTGTTTCGAAAAAAAATTATTTAAAATTAATATTTTTAAAATGTATTTTTTAAAAAAACCCTCAATTGACTGACGGCGTCCCGTCCCGTAAGAAAGAGGTCGGCGAATAGTGGTAAATTACCTGATCTGTGGCCAAAAGGGAATTCTTGGGGGTAATGCAGACTCATTTGGGACATATAACATCCACTACAATCCACTAGATATATCAAAATACGTCACGTGTACGCTTGGAACATATGCCCATTATTAAACCGGTTCCTTCCAGAAAATGCTTTTAAAAAAAACAAAATTGACAACTATGTAGATTTCTTATCCTCGAACTATACGAAGACACCTAAATCCACCCTACTTTCATTTATATTGACACGAGTGACAATAATCTTAATCCACATGACTTGACTGTATCAAGTTTCCTTTCTGTGATATTTAAAATTAATGCCTTAATAAAACAACCCCGTAAAATCAAAGTTTTTGACTATAAATCCCTTATATATGAGACATAACTAAAAGTATTGATTATGTTCAAACGCGACAAAAATTTACAGAATGAAACCGAAATTATCTTCCCTGGCTTTAAAACTGGGGGAAGGGGGTGTGGACATGGACGGGTGGCGTCAATGCGTTAACTCAACTCCTGGTGTAAACCACCAGGTTAAAACACGAGATGTGTTCACCGATGGCTGGCGTGAAGTCAAGTGACCCGTAAAATGTAAACAATAGCGACTTCTACATATCGTTTTATATAGATAAACTAATAATGCATTAACTTAATTACGGTAGGTTCGATCGATCTGAAATTTTGATACGATGCATTGTTAGGTGACATGGGTCCGTGTGCCAAATTTCAGCTCGATGCCTTTACGAGAAGTGGGTCATTTTGTAATTTTGTTTGCCCAAGACAGAGAGACAGAGACGGCGGTGAAGTTAATTTAAGGGATTTAAAAACTGAGCTAAGAAGAAATGTTGTTTGTGCTCCTCTCGAATTGCGACGTCAAGAATTTGATGCATTCAATAAAGTTAATGAATACTTGACTAATTTTAAATGGGCTCATTTATCATTATATCTAGAATGGCCAGGGGTGTTTGACCAAAAACAAATCGAACAATTATATCAAACTTAAAACGATTATAATTCTATGAAATAGACCCCCCCCCCTTTTTTTTAAAGAAAAAGGATATTCCGTGTCGTTTTGATTTAAAATATCTACACATAATCCTATTCAGATCACTTTTAGACACTTGTCATGCTTGTAAAACTCACCAGTTGCATTTTCGTTGGGGGGGTTGGGGGCTAACGACGCTCCCCCAAATCCCCGAGTCATGTGAGCAAGACCTAGAGTCTGGGAGTTGGGGGGGGGGTAACGCACACATAAACTTGTCTATTTTGGGGTAACGGGCAAAAAAGTTCGCAGAATCCTGCCGTGAGAGAACCACATCACAAATGCTTAAATGTCAACATCAAACGACGCAGGGTAACAATTTCATACGTTATCTTGTGGGTTCTCAAACTTAAGGATTATAATTAGATTTAATTTTCGTGTCTTGATTTAATTTAATCGGCATCTTTCCGTCTCGCGAGACGATGGTGCATCACTGTTGAGTTGGGTTGCATTTCCTCGAGTGTCTGTGCAGTCCTATCCTTGAGTTACAGTCTCTACCACAGCTTTTACACACGAATTCTGTGCTACCAAATGTTTTGGCCTTTCTCCTAGCTCTTCTTTCTGAAGCCCCCTCCATCCTTCGCTCCTCGGCTACTATGACGCCCTCTTTGACAACTGTGCGCCACGTAGATCGGTCGTCTGCCTTACACTCACAGTCGCTTGTGCATGTTCTGGCTGCTTTCATGTCCCTTTGGCAGACATCTTTAAATCGCAGACATGGGCGACCTGTCTTCCTCTTTCCCAATGTCTGTTCTCCATATAGCAGGTTTCTTTGGGTATTCGGCCAGGGCTCATTCTTTTAACATGTCCTAGTCATCTCAGGCGTCTTTCACTAAGGATTGAGAACATGCTTTGGGTATTGGCGCGCATTAGGACCTCAGTATTAGGCACCTTGTCTTGCATTTAATGGCTAGGATGCGTCGCAGGCATCTCAAGTGGAAGCTATTAAGCTTGCGCTCTTGGGATGTATAAGTGGTCAATGTCTCGCTCCCGTATACCAGTGTACTAATTACGCAGGCTCTATAGACACACAGTTTGGCTTTCTCTGTTAACTTGGTGTTTTGCCAGACCCGTTTGCTTAATTTAGCCATTGTGGCAGCTGCCTTGCCAATTCTACTGTTTATTTCCTCTTCAATGGACAATGTATTTGAGACCTTGGAACCCAAATAAGTGAAGCTGTCCAAAACCTCAAAGTTTTCATTGTCTTGATAGCTTACGCCAACCAGCGTCTGATGGCCTACCGACCGGCACATTGAGAAGCACTGATTTTTTTTAAAAATAATTAAAAAGTCATTAAATAAATTGTAAGCCACCAAATATTTCAGTGGAAGTTTTATTTAAAGTTACCCCTTTTGATGTGACGTCACATTTCTTCAACCCCCTCCCTCCCCCTAGTCACGCTTCGTCACAAAAGTGTGACTCCCCTCCCCCTAGATGCGTGACGTCATTTATGGATGGCCCTTATAATACGAATCGCACGACAATCCAAAAATCCAAAATTTTAGTTATGTCTCAAATATATAAAGGATTTATAGTAAAAAAATAACCTAAAGTCTGCCTGCTAAATTTCAGCTCGATTTGATCACGGGAAAAGGGTTATAAAAACATGTTTAACATAGTGCGCACCGCGAGACAGATTAGCAATTAATAGCACTTACATTTACAGATCGGGAATATATTTTTAAAAAGTATCGTCAATATAATACGCACCTAACAGCGCAACAGGAAGTAATTAAAAAGGTCGTTCAATATAAGACGCACGGCGACACTCTAGCATAAAAATTAACTGATATTATAGATAAATAGAGATAATCTAAAAATTCATGAATTACAGTATATTCAATCGAACTGAAATTTTGAAACATCATTTTTATCATCTGCACGAGTCTGCTTGCAAAATTCCAGCTCGCTAGCATACGAGTAAGTGGTTTAAAAATCGATCAAAAGTTTTTTTCGGCAAGTATAGCATCAAGGAATAGGAATCAAGTAAGCAAGCAGACGCCACGAGTTGATATTGATATAAAGGATTTAAAAAATGATTCGAATCATGTTCATTTTCAAATGGAAAATATGGCTTTTATGGGTTGGAGGGGGAAAAACTTTGTGAAGTCATATTGGAGGAGGGGGGTCTACGTTTTTGTGACGACGCGTGACGAGGGGGGGGGAGGGAGGGAGAAAATCGATCAAAATTGCGTGACGTTATTTATGGACGGCCCTTAAATTAAACAATAATTACTTGAATAATTAACAAATAAAAAATTGATGGATATTTTTTTTATAAATTGAGTATTTTGATTTACCTTAAAATTCATTTTTATTATTTGAGAATTTTCTTCAGCAATCCCCCATTCCAGTCTTTGGACATTCGTACACCAGGTCATATATGTTATTGTTACCGTTAAATGAAACACGTGTCCTAATTTATTAAAGGGCTGAAAATAAATGACCACAAATTAAGCACTCAAAATAGTAGTATTTGACTCCATTAGTAAAGAGGTATTAGAATTCAAGCATATACCAAATGTGTGATCTATGAAATACTATATTGAAATAAAATGTTAAGTGTATTTTACTTGAAAGGAATTAAATGGATCTTATTAAAAGTTCGTTAATAACGTTCACCTTTGAGTTTTTAATTGTTTTACTTAATGAAAAAAAGAAAAAAATAATAATTGAACGTCTTTGTTGCTATAACTGAACAGGCCTCACTAAGTCTTCATCCGGCACTGCCTGACTCCGGTTGTTTAAATGGTTTGTTGACTATGTCGCGGACGTGCCTTTTATCCCAATATATCACCGGACACGTTGTCACTGGTGATGCATGTGAGAGGGATGAGGAATGGAGTGGGGGAAAAAATATTTTTTTAATTTTCAGGAGGATTGGGGGGTGGGGGTGGTAAAAAGGTGGAGTAAGGTGGAGGAGGTGACGCTTGCACGTGAAAACCTCTTGTTGTTAATGAGCTCACATCTGAAGACTTCTCCCAGCTATCATTGACCCAAAGTGGTCCTCTCAAGGATGACTCCGAGCGTGAGTCTTTGGGTCTAAGCACCCCATCCCACCACCCTCACATCGATTCACGTCGTAGATCTGCCGCGGGGCAATCAATACACATCACCACCACCACCACCCCCCACCTCCATCATCACCGCGTTCATTCAAGCTGACATGCGTTTGCGAATGGAATATAATATCAAGCTTTGGATTTCTCCCCCCTACCCCCACAACCACTGTCTCGACCACATTTAACCCCCCCCCACCTGCACTGACCTCGTCACGCCGTGCGTAGGGATTTCTTTTTTGTATTTGGCACGTTCAGTAAATTCTACTCACGTTTGTGATGACACGGTCCGTCTGTAAGCGGAGACGCGCGGCAATTCATTTCAAACAAGAATTCTTAGAGATGTACTTCGACTAAGGATCTACAATTCCATTCAATGGTGTGAAAATTGTCTGACTACGAGGAGCAGAGCACGGAGCACGTGTAACTTGGAGTGGCGTGATGTTGTGAGACGTTGAAACGTGCGTTGCTAGGTCACAATAAAAACGTTGTTGTTTTTTTAAAAAAAAGGAAAATAGGTTGGTATGATATTGTTGTCTTCTTCGGTGGCGGCTGAGAGCTTTGCGTGTTGTTTTATTGATTAAGTTTCCAATAGCGATCGTCACGTTTGATCTAACGAGTCTGATGAGGATTCAATACGTAGCCACCGTTTGAGGTTTTGTTAGCACCTGATCTGTTGAATATGTATTAGCATTTTATATGATGATGATGATGATGATGATGATGATGATAATGCTATGTTATTATCATACTAGTTAGGATAATGTCAGTAATTAACGTGTTGTGAAGACGTTAGCAAGTATCTTATTTTATACATTGATCGAGTTCAGTGAGGTGGTAGTCAAATGTGTCAGTTTAGGTCTATGTTACCCAGTGACATGGAACAGTTAGAGCTAACAGGTATTTCGCCCCAACAATTGTACGAAACAAGTTGATAGCCCCAAACAATGCCGCAACGCCTCCTTCCCATAGTAACGCAAAAGTCCGCAGTGACAGGATCCGTCCCGTCCGCACAGCCCTACCTTTCCAACGCCCTTGCAATTAGTTGATTCACGTTGTTTGCGTCTGTCTCAAAACTTTAATTTTCTTATAGCAAGGTTAATTACCATAATTTCCACCATTGAAGAAAAGAAAAAAAAACACCACTAAGATTTCCTTTTAACAATGTGATATATTTTTTATTAGTGCATTATTTAACAGACGCGTTTCTTACAACTCCGAGACGAGATTTTAAATCCGACAAGTGTAGCACTTCAATACCAATTTGCAATTTTGGCAGGCTCTTCTATTCCAAATTATTATTATTAATCTATTAGTTTGAATCAAACCCAGATAACTATTTAAAACTGAACGTTTAAAAAAATACTAATAAAGAGAACAAGGCTCCTATGTCTGACACAGTGAATGTTTGATTGAACTGGACTGAACTACTGAAACAGAATAATAATAATCAACATTAAAAACACTTTTTAAAAACTAGTCTTATATTAAAAATGCACTAATTTTCTACTTTTTAGTCTACGCATTTTACAGTAAGTGCAAAGCCAGCTTTCCTTTTGACTATAAATCCCCTTGTATATGAGACATAACAAAAACTAGTGATTATGTTTAAACGCGACATTTACAGACTGAAACAGAATTATCTTCCCTGGTTTTAAAACTGGGCGCAGGGACGGTAGGGGGTGTGAACAGTGACGGTCGGCGTCAACGCGTGAACTGGGCACGTGAAAAAATTATAAACAAATAGTGGGACGGTTCCGATTAAACTTACAAAGCAAGTTAATATAAGACTAGTAATAAAAAAACAACCCCGTAAAAAAAAAGTTTTTGACTATAAATCCCTTCTGTATGAGACATAACTAAAAGTATTGATTATGTTCAAACGCGACAAATATTTACAGACTGAATCTGTCTTAACTCCCGTTTGCTTTTAACCCGGGGGTGGGGGGGTGGGAGAGGGGAAAGGTCTTGTCACCGATCGCTGGGCCGAGCTCAGCGTGACACGCAAAATGTAAACAAAAGCACGTCGGTACACCTGGTTAAAACACGAGATGTGTTCACCTCTGGCTGGTGTGAAGTCAAGTGACTCGTAAAATGTAAACGATAGCGACCGCTACATATTGTTTATAGAGATAAACTAAAAATGCATTAATTTAATTACGGTACGTTCGATCGATCTGACATTTTGATACGATGCATTGTTAGGTGAGACGGGTCCGTGTACCAAATTTCAGCTCGATCGGATCACGGGAAGTGGGTCATTTTTGACTTTTGTTTTTCCACCCGACTGACGTACGAAGAGAGAGAGAGAGAGAGAGATGACGACAGACAAGATTTCGAAGTTAATATAAGGGATTTAAAAAGGAACTTTTTTAAAACAAGAAAGTAGACTTATGTGCAAGATAAAATTGACTTTTAACAGGAAACTGGCTCTGAGACAGAATGAAAATAAGTTGTTGTTTTTTAAACTGTTCAACATTAAAAATAACAACTGAATTTCTAAGGAGGACACGATGGACTTTTTGAAAAGAAATGGGACTTCAAAGCAGACCTAACTGCTGTCCATAACTCCATCCGGCCTCATTGTCAGCCGGACACAATTGTTGTTGGATGTCGATGCCCAGCGGGCAACCATGTGAAAGAGCTCTTCAAAGTGGAAAAGACCTTTGTTGTTTCGCGTTCTTTTGTTCCATCGGCGTAAAAGCCCGGGGGTCGGGGTTGGAATAGTTCCCATCGAGTGCCGTTGGCAGCGCGCATTACCACTCACGTCACTCAAGCATTGACTGGTTTGTTTCTTGACACGTGGTTAAGTAAGTAAGATGCGTTCATTCTGTCAAGGTAAGGAAGATAGGGGATAACTTCGTGAACGTTAACCCCCAGAAGTTATTATCAGAATTTAGAACCAGATGAATGCTGTTTTGACGTATCCTGTTTGTTATGTGGAAAAAAAAATTCACTCAAGTATTACAGGAGAGTTCGGTAACTTGGATAATGTTGTTATTCTTATAAAAGAGAAGAGACTTATTTTATCTTATGCAGTAAAGACGCTCCTTCTATTCTGAAGATTATTGCGTCCCACGCTTACCCGAGGTTTGTCTAGTCTTGCATTTTTAAAGTAATTTTGAAATTCGATAGTGCGTTGGTTTTGCTGGTTTGCTCAGGGAACCCATTTCACTCCCAAATTCCAGACGGGATGAATGAGGATTTTTATGTGTTTGTTCTGGGGAATGGAACAAGAAAATGTGTATGTATTCCTATTTTTATCCGAGTCTTGTATCATATTATTGTTTTTGGACTTACTCTTGTCGGTTGTGAATATTCACACTTGATGAATCTTGCAGGTCTTTTTTGAATTTGTTCGAGTTTGTCTATGTTTTCTTTGATATATGGGTTCCCTACAGAAGAACCATATCCAAGTATAGATCTGACCAATGTTAGGTAGTATTTTAGATTTCTGTTCTTATTACATCTGTTAAAGTATCTTTTCCTTTTTTTTATAAAGCCTTAAGTTTGGTTGAATTTGTAAAAATTATTTTACTGGTATGTGGATTCCATAACAATTTCACATTTATTATTACTCCTAAATATTTTGCATCTAATTGCTTTTGCTTTGATTAGCTGTTTTCCATGAATGAAGTAGTTTGCATTTATTTGTTTCTTTTTCATGCAGTTGCTATAAACGAAATAATTTTAACACCGTTTATTATTTTATTTTTCTTAGGTTTAGGGTTTTCATTAAAACGTTATTGCAGAGTTCAGATGTTTCATTCAATTGTTATAAAAAATTCAATTCATTTATTTCATTCAAATTTTATAACAACTTTTACTTAGTTTTTTTCAGTTGTTGTAGTCAAGTTCAGTTACTGTGTACAAACTGTTAAGGCTGAAATCATTTATTTCATACAATAGATTGAGTGAATTTCAGTAGAGTAATTTCATTCAATTTTTAATGCAGAATTCAGTTTTTGCATTCTATCATACAATCAGACTTCGGTGAAATTTATGAAATTTAAATGAACTGATTTTCGTTGAGTCAAAATGTATTACACACAGCCCATTCTCTTTAAGGATTACATCGATAACAACAATAACAAAGAAGAAAACACGTTTCACCCATCTCCTAGTAAATGTCTTCTGCTTAATCATATCGAAATCTCGGTGACGTTGCATTGGTGCTATGCATGATTTTTTTTCTCAAATATATGTTAAAGCTTGAATTTAATATATGTTAGAGAGCATTTTAAAAAGTCTACAACAGCTAACGTGTTTTTGTTACCCTATTCTCCTGAAGCTTGCTTTAGTAGAGGATTTAAGCCTCCCACACATTTCCGACTCATTTTTTTGGTCGTTGTTGTTATTTTCTTACAAAGATATAATGCTGCAGTTAAATCAATAAATGTCCCCCTCATCCCCTCCTTAATGTTGTTATCGTTAAAATAAAACAAGGAATTTGAGCCCCCAAAATAAATAGCATTGCATCGATGGCTCGGTTAACAAGCCTTGCGCCTAAGCCATCAATTTGTTCTTACCGGAAGAGGTCTCCCAAGCCACGGAATAAACCTATTTTAAAAAAAACCTCAATTCATCTTGAGTCAACCTTACCCACCCATGCATTTTCCCCCTCTAATACTGCCATTAACCTGAACATTTTTATATCCGGTCCTTATGACTTGGCCCATTACTTTAATAACCATGCATGGCAACACCGCGATATAAATCCGAGAAACAAAACCCATCAGCCCGTTCATGTAACTATTATTATTATTTATTAAATGAAAGACACTAAATGAAATATAAACCATGATGGACGACACTTTATCGGTTACATAACCAGCAATTACCCAATGTAAGGAAATGTATTCCTTGGCTCCAGTGGGTTGCATGAAACAGAACTGTCGTAAATAGTTTAGAGTTTACTGGAAATGATTTTGCTGGAAAGGACATGCTTAAAACAAAAGGGGTGGTTAAGTTGAAAAAAAAATGATTGGAAGCGTTGTCGACCAGGTCAAAATGTGCATTCAATTGAATTGTTTTTGTTAATTTTGATTGATATTTGTAAAGGTCCATTCTTTTCGTGCATCCTATAGGCACATTAAAAAAATGAATTACATGTACATTCACTTTTATTTATTCAAATATGTTATCGATTTATCTCATACTGACTCGATATTGTTACGCGTTTCGTTTGTCTTACAAAACTTTATCTACTGGGCCTGTTATTGAAAAAATTCCAAGTAAAAGACATGACAGACGCACTTCGGCCAATAAACGACGCTTACTCGTAGCGAACACAATCAATGCACACAAATATAATCCATACAAATAGTTTTACATTTATTTTTATTCAATCCTTAAGGTCTAAACTGTGATTGACACCATCGTTTTTATAAACATGGCTAATTCAATTTTTCTGGTACTTTAAAAAAAAATCGAGTCCGGTTTTACGTTCTGATTTTAATTTTAGTGTTACATTCCGATTCAACGTGGCTCTTTGAAGATACTTAAGTACCGATCTCATCTCGGCGCACAAGCACGAGAATAAGGGAAAAACGAGACTTCACTGAAATCCCTGCAGGCATCTGGTTTCACTTTTGCTTGTAGTGGACGGTTACTGGGTGGGATTTACAAGGGGTTGGGGATCCGGACTCTTTAGAAACGCCGATAAAAGTGGTTTTTTTTTGTTTTTTTTTGGGGGGGGGGAGGGGATTCAGTATCGAAATGGATTTAAGATGGGCGGATGAAGCAATGCTTTTTTAAATCAAGATTTAAAAAAAATATGGAATACGATTTTTAAAAAATAATTCTTAACAGAGTTTGGACAAAAGTAGCACACGGACGTCGCAAACCATAACCGGTTCTACACCGGTTTAATGACTGAAAACATCAACACCCACTGTCATCGATTCTTCTTCACGATGGCATCCAGTCACCAGCATCCCACGTTAAGACTGGATTAATTATGTATTCCAATCCACGACATCACACAAAGCCATCGGATTAATTCATCAGGCAAATCATCCACATCACAGCTTTCAGAGGCGGCGAACGAGCAGAGGACTAACTCATTGCTGGGAGAATAATTCATGGCTTTTCTATTTCATTTTTTAATGAGTTCAAGAAAGTGGCAACACTTCTAAAAGAAATGACTGGGGGAAAATAAACATTTTCAGGTACCATCAGCTTGACAGTAAAATATCGACAAAGTCCTTCTTACCGCTCGTAAATCAATGGATCAACTCTTGGCCTATTTCCACCATTAGAGGGACAAGGTTGGCCAGTCTTGGTCGTTAAGTTAATTCCAGAGAGCTAAATTGAGAATTTACGACCCACTAGTGTTCGTTGATAGGCGTAGAATCAACATCGTCTTATAATTATTTGGAAGTAAATAAAGATTTTGAATTTACAACAAAAAAATTCATTAAATTAATTTAACTTTATAACTAAATACGCAGAATACAATATTTGATTCATATAAAAGTTAGATAGAAAAAAAATTATTTACCAAAACAACATGCCCAGATGTGACTTTATACACGACAGTGGTAAGTTGTTGCTTTTGTTTTCGTCATTTGAATGAATTATTGTTAATGACCAAACAAAAACATAAAGCTCTGCAGTGGTTACCGGAGCAACAAGCATTTCAGAGATGATTAGGTTTCAGAAAAGTTTAACCTGTACTTTGACAACGTATGCAGTTATTGATGTAGTATGTACATGTATTAAAAAAATTCTTGACATCCTACGACTCATATTGAATATTTTCAAATTTCCGCAACATAAAAGGCCTTTTTATACGGAAATTTGCAAGACTGCCAGAAGCTCTCAAATTAGTCTGACACTGACAAGAAAATTATTTTAAATGTTCTTTATTACAACTGGCATTGATAACAGTGTTACTTTAATGTTTTCAGTAAAACTGTCATTTACAACAATGTTATTTGAATTTTCCCTTTTAAAACTGTCTTTGACCAAAGCATTCTTTGAAAATTCACCACGAAGACTATGCAACGAAAACATTGTCTTACAGAATCACATGTCTTCCAAGTAAGGCACCGAAGTGGGAGAGTTCTATTTTTTAAACAGTTCTTTTAATGTGCATTTAGACCATGTTAGACCCATTTAGACTGGATTTTTAAAAAAAACAACAAAAAAACACCCGAATATTTTACGAGCCGTTTCCGGTTTCAGAAAATATTTTTTTTATAAAGCCGCTGACGATGGAGGCAATTCGAAACGCAACCGGATGTGACTGGTAACGTGGGGGTATTGTTTACTTCTGGCACAAAATCCCCGACTTTATTATTGATCCCCGGCTCGAAGGCCTGATTGATTGCAAGGACAAAGCTACTCATAATTTGACATACAGAAAATAATCTATATATATAAAAATCAAAGTATGTCTGTGTGTGTGTGTGCATGTCCTTTATAGCTGACTAAACCATTCATCCGATCGTCATGAAACTTTTCGAGACTGTTGAGTATGCTCCCGGGATGGTAACTGGCTACTTTTTTTTCAAAACTTAACACTTATGGGGCGCCGGGGGCCCATAATGTCATATTTTGCTTATACGAGCTATATAAAAATTAGTTTAAGCGTTATCTACTGAGTAAATGAATAGATCTTAACCAAACTTTGTATACAAAAACTTGGTAGCCCATATTATAATACTATAGGGCTATTGACTCCTAATGGCCACTCCTTCGGGGCTGGGGGCCCAAAATACCTTTTTACTTAAACTTTTAAGATTTTATTCCTCAATTCAATTAATAAAAAACTTGACAAATAATGGTAAATGTATCCACTATTATCCATATTGAAATGAACAGGTTTCTGAACTTCATATCTGAATGGGCTCCGGGGCCCTTAATTTCGTTTTTTGCTTATATGAGCTATATAAATATTAGTTTATGAGTTAGCTATTTAGTAAATGAATAGATCTTCACCAAACTTTGTATACAAAAACTTGGTAGCCCATATTAAAATGCTATAGGGCACTGAACTTCTAATGTCAATATCTTCGGGGCCGGGGGCCCCAAATGTCTTTTTTTCGTATATGTTTAAGATATTTTTCCTATTCAATTTTAAAAGATCTTGAGAAATATATCCACAATAAAACTGAATTAAAATTAACAGGATTTTGAAGTTTGCCTCTTGCACCGAATGGGCGGGACCCCTTAATGTCATTTTCCCCCTATACTAGCTATATAAAAAGTAGTTTAAGCGTTAGATAATAAGAAAATAACTGGATTTTGACCAAACGTAGTATATAAAAACTTAATAGCCTATATTACTATAGTGCACTGAACTCCTAATGTCCATTCACTTTGAACTTAAATAATTGTATTCCCTATTCAATTTTACACGATATTTAGTAATATTGCTTGAGTACAATGGCAATTAAAAAAAACTATATTATCACTCATTTTGGGGCCCGGGCCCTTAATATCGTTCCTTCTTTTGTACGCTATTTAATTATTAATTTATTTATTAGTTTGCTATGAAACTTGGAATTTTTTCCACTCTTCCGCAAAGGTTTCTGCATAATTGTTTTTAAACATAACACTCATTGGTTTTATTTAAAATTTATTTATTTTTACTGAGATCGTTGCAACGCACGACGGGTCTGCTAGTGCAATATAAAAAATAAATAAAAGCATTTCAAATAAAAAAATGTTTACCTCCGTGTGTCTGTTTATATGCGGGGGGTGGGGGTGGTTTGGTTTAGTGAGGAAAAAAAATTGGAAGCGTTGTCGACCAGGTAAAAACTTTAGACATGCATAATACATGTTTGAGCTTTTGGCGTAAACTTTTCATTACGATAGTGATAACAATGAATAGAGAGATAGAGGATTAATTAAAACCCATAGCAGCCAGTAATTCCCCCCCTCCCCTTCATCATAACCTTCCCTGAAATTACCCCCCCCCCATTTCTACTTCTTTCAACCAACCTCCCCCACCTTCTCCACGTCCCCTCCAAAACATTAAATGTTATATTTTTAAAGAATTG
This sequence comes from Ampullaceana balthica, assembly GCA_944989445.1. Classification (NCBI taxonomy): domain Eukaryota; kingdom Metazoa; phylum Mollusca; class Gastropoda; family Lymnaeidae; genus Ampullaceana; species Ampullaceana balthica. The sequence goes on along the minus strand of CALYLW010000292.1, from coordinate 186,205 downwards.
ACATGAAGTTATCGGTAGTTAGAGTAATGTGTGCTACCCTTACTTCACGTTTCAAATGTCTGTTTTTTATTTTGTTGTTTGTTTATTTTTTGTTGGTTTTTTTATTTTTAGTTATAAATACTTGTATATTTTTAATGAAGTATGAACAGTGGCGTAACAACGGGTTGGCATCGGGGCAGTTGCCAAGGGAGCCAGTGTAACTATAACTATTTATTTCTCTTTATGTAGGCGTTCTCACAGTAATTAATCTTGTGTACAATAATTCACTGAAGAATTCGTTTATCCAAAACAACTTTAATATATATATATATATATGTACACACAGATATAATTTGAGGTAATATAACGTGGAAATCTTGAATCATTCATCACACAACCTTCCTCGACGGAAGTCTACCCACAACTCTTCGCCCAACACTTTCAACCAATAGAAATGCTCCTTTCTTCCCGCGTCCACCATTCATGTGACCTTACTTCACAAAATTATGTTAATCACATGTGACATTCACCCCCATCCTTCAAAAAAAAATGTTTATGAAATACAACATTTTTGGTCTTCATAAAATCAAATCAATCTATATTATATCTATATTCAAATTTCAAATATTTATCATCAATGAACATTCATTTTCTTACATACAACTTCTGGATATAGAATCAATAAGAAAAAATCTGTAGGACTGCAACAGTCTAAACATAAGAAATAATGAGAAAAAATCTGTAGGACTGCAGCCGTCTACCTGTGCTGCAAGAAATGAAAATGGACTTTTAAACACATCTGTAATTTTGTGTAATTAAAACATTTAAACACTCAATATTATTAAAATTAACTAATAATCCAGTGGAATTCAAACACTGTTCCTTGTCCATTGTTCAACAAATAAAAATATTAATAGAATTACAGTCTCTGTTTGTATCCTTTAGGAATTCACAGACTAATGTTAAAACAGTCTCTTATTTTATCATTTAGTAATTCACAGAATGTCTTTTTAATACAGTCTCTGGTTTTATCAGTTAGGAGTTCACAGAATGTCTTTTTAATACAGTCTCTGGTTTTATCATTGAGGAATTCACAGAGTGTCTTTATTTATTGTCATTCTACTTAATATGTCTGCTACCACATTGTCTTTTCCCTTCACAGGTATAATGTCAAATTTGTAGTCGGCTAATAGCATAGCCCAGCGATTCACTTTTGCGTTGCTGATCTTCTTCTTGTTGAATGCCACAAGTGGTTTGTGGTCTGTTAGAAGAGTGAATGTTCTACCTAGAAGGTATTTTTGAAGTTTTTGTAGAGCCCACACTATGGCTAGACATTCCCTCTCTATGGTGCTGTAGTTACACTCTGTTTTGGTCAAATTTCTGCTAAGATACTGTATAGGATGTAGGATGTCATGTTCTTGCATGAGGAACGCTCCTAATGCAATGGACGATGCATCGGTAGAAACAATGAAAGGTTTGTCTCATTGAGGTGTAACTAAGATGGGTTTCTTCCTGAATGCCTCCTGAATGTTCTCTAATGCGTTGAGGCAATCTCCTGGGAACTGAAATTTTCTAATATCTTTGGTTTTTGTAACTTCTGTTAGTGGGTGAACAATTTCTGCATAATTTGCAATAAAAGGTGTGTGAAAGTTACATAGTCCCAGCAGGGCTTGCACTTGTTTCTTAGATTTTGGGACAGACATTTAAATATCTTGTTTTCATTTTCTGCAGTGGGAGTGACTGCACCGCCTCCTATTCTGTATCCCAAAAAATCTATATACTTCTTTCCAATGTTGATCTTTTCTGGTGAGATTGTCACATTATGTTTCTTGAGTCTTTCCAGTACAGCTTCAAGTGTATGGATATGTGATTCCCAATCTTTAGTGTGGATGCATATGTCGTCGACATAATGTACCACATTTGGAATTCCTTTTAGCATCACTTTCATAAATCTGCTAAAAGTGGCCATACTGTTGACCAGTCCAAATGGCATTACTAACCATTCATACACCTCATCCATGGCTATGAATGCAGTGTATTTTATAGAATCAGGATCCATGTTAATCTGCCAAAAACCTCTGTTTAAGTCAAATGTAGTGAATATTCTGGAAGTACCAATTATGTCTATAATGTCTCTTGGGTCTCCAATAGGTTCATGGTCCAATTTTGTAATATTATTCAACTGTCTGTAGTCACAGCACAGTCGAATCTTTCCATTCTTCTTTTTTACTATGACAGTTGGTGAGGTATAGTTAGCTTCAACTGCTTTTCTTATTTTGTTTTCTTTAAGTAGGTAGTCAATTTCTTGCCTTACTTTGTCTCTATGTGCCATTGGAATAGGGTATACTTTGGTCTTGAAGGGTTCATGTTCCAATACTTGTATCTTGTGAGTCACAGTTTTTGTGTTTCCTGTTTCTTTTGTTATGACACCTTTGTATTTTTGAAAATTTTTGATCACTCTGTGTTTCATATTATCTGGTATGTCAGATGATATTTTTTCAATGTCAAGACTGTTCATTTTCATTGCATTGTCATTTTCATCATTTACCTTGATGATGACATTAACAGTTTGCTTTCCTTCTTTATTGTCATCATATGTTCTTAGTTTGTCAATATGTAATTTTTTCACATGTCCTTTGATATTGACACTATATGTGACATCACTAAGTTTCTCTTCAATTTTGTATGGAACTTCCCATGTGATTTCATTCTTTGTGTTTGGTAAGCATACTAGGACTTGTTGTTCAGGCTCAAATGTTCTCAAATGTCTGTGTCTATTTTTGATTTCTCTATGTCTTGTACTTTGCTTGATTAGTCTTTGTTTTGCTGCTTCAATACTGTAAAGTATTTTATCTCTAGTGTCTGACATCAGCTGATATCTGTCCTGTATGGCATCTTGTTTACTTATAAGCCTTTCTTTGAAATTCTTTAAGGGACTTGCAGGGTTTTGGCCAAACATTAATTCAAAAGGACTAAAGCCAGTGCTTTCATGTTTGCTGCTGTTGTATGCAAATAGTACTAAGGGTAAATATTCATGCCATCTGTCCTCATGGTCCACTGTCACCTTTAATAGCATATTCTTGATGGTTTTGTTTAGTCTTTCAATCACTCCATTTGACTGTGGATGGTACACTGTGCTGTGTACTTGTGTAATGTTTAACATTCTCATAATGGCTTGTGTCATCTGACCCTTGAATTGGCTGCCATTGTCCGACAGAAGTGTTTGAGGGAAACCATATCTGCTAAAACATTGAGTAATGCGTTGCATATATTTTCTGCATCTATTCGCTTCAGTGGGATAGCTTCACCCCATCTGGTGGCTATGTCCACTATGGTTAGAGCATACATATGTTTCTTCTTTGACATCTTTTTGAATGGTCTTATCAGTTCTATGGCAATTTTCTGGAATAAGAAGTTTGCCTTGTCAGATGATTGTATGGGTGCTGTGTGCCTCCCATCTTTGGGATTATGTCGTAGACACACTGTACATGCCTTGATGTATTCTTTTATCTGCCTTGCCATTTTAGGCCAGTAAAAGTTTTCTGCTATTGTAGCAATTGTTTTCTTGGCGCCCATATGTCCACCTAAAGGACTGTCATGTGTCATTTTAATAATGGTTTCCTGTAGCTTTTTGGGAAGAACCACTCTTTTGCACCTACCTTCCTGTGCAATGTTTATTAATATGCCTTTATCTAGTTTGTAATTTTTGTTGTGGCCTGTTTCATTGTCTTTCATAAGTTTCATTTTTATTGCTCTGATTGTGTTGTCTTCTTCTTGTAGTTGTTTGAACTCTTGTTTGGACATCAGTTGGCTTCCTATTTCAAGTTTCTCCTCAACTTCAATGTCTATGTTCTCTTTTCTTTTAGTGGTGGCTCTTGTTTGTACAGTAGCACATAATTGATGGTTGTTGTCATGCCAGGCCTTGTATACTTCATCAGTATTGTCCACCACACCTTCAATGTTCCCTATAATAAGATCACAAATGGCGTCTTGTAAGACTCTGGCTCTAACTTTACCATGAAGCCAGGGTGAGTTGATGGTGAAAATTGCAGTTGGACACTCTCTCTTTGTGCCATCAGCCATTATCAGTGTGTCTTTTTTCCATCATACTCTTCTTCTTCTTTCACCATCTTATCACGGACTACAATTGTTGTGCATCCAGTGTCACGAAGACACATACACTTTCGATCATTGATGTACACTGGGTAACATTTCAGTGTGCCATGATCCTTGATAGTGGCCACAGTATTACTAGATTGTGATTCTTCTTGTTTCATTTTTCCTTTATTATCTCCCTCTTGGTAGTCATTCCTTCTCCAGGGCTGATCATGATTTCTGTATCTGGAGTCATGATTATATCTGCCTCTCCATGATCTTCTACCTTTGCTTTCAAAATGACCTTGTCTTGACCTTTCTTCTGTTTTCTTTCTTATAGGGCTGCGATTAGGTGACACCTTATTTGGTTGTCCTTTATTGTGGTAACACTGCTTAGCCACATGTCCTGGCTTGTTACAGTACCAGCAAATAGTTTGTCTGTTGCCTTGGTTTGGCAGACTCTGGTTTCTCATACCTTGCCTTTTTTCTTGACTTTTAATTTTTATGGCTGCAGATATGTCTTGTCTCTAAACCATTTTTTCTTTCTGTTCAGCTTTTCTTAGCTTTTCTTTGTCTTCAGCAATTCTTTGATTTTCTATTTCTTCAGCTATTCTTAGCTTTTCTTCTTCTTTAGCAATTCTTTGCTTTTCTTTTTCTTCAGCATTTCTTTGATTTTCTGTTTTTTCAGCTATTCTTAGCTTTTCTTCTTCTTTAGCAATTCTTTGCTTTTCTTTTTCTTCAGCAATTCTTTGATTTTCTATTTTTCAGCTATTCTTAGCTTTTCTTCTTCTTTAGCAATTCTTTGCTTTTCTTTTTCTTCAGCAATTCTTTGATTTTCTGTTTTTTCAGCTATTCTTAGCTTTTCTTCTTCTTTAGCAATTCTTTGCTTTTCTTTTTCTTCAGCAATTCTTTGATTTTCTACTTTTTCAGCTATTCTTAGCTTTTCTTCTTCTTTAACAATTCTTACTTTTTCTTCAATTATTTTTACTTTTTCTTCAATGAAATCTCTCATTTATTTCCCCTTTAGTCCGATCTCTTTAGCTATGGCAGTGAATTCCTTGTAGTAATTGCAGTAATCCATGTTTTGTTTGATTGAATAATATGAGTTAAGCAATTTGGTAAGGAATTTAGGTATATGTTGATAAAGTTATAAATCTTCGAAATGAAAAATCTTGAATTCAAAATGTTAAGTTCAAATAAGTGACACGTCTAAACCATGAAATCTAGCATTGACAAGACGAGACAACAAAAGAATCCTCACACGGGATCTTTAGTATACTTAATATATACGCTCCCTCAGATTGACAAAATATATTAAATGGTCCAATCGTTTTTAATAAAAGTCACATGGTTAAAATTTCAATTTTTGAGTAGTTTTAAAACAATTTAGTTCACTCCATTAATCCAAAAGTGCAATTATCAAACTCTTCACACAATGAATGGATAAAAATTTCGTTCCTTTATTTTATAATTCACACCAACACAGTTAATAGTCCATAGCTTCTCGGTTCGATGTTATGTTTACAAATATTTCCTGGAATCAACTAGCACTATTCAGCTTGCTGACCTATATACGTTCACTGTATGTGACCATACACAGTATGCGACGACAGTAGGCTTGTTGACGTCACGACCTACCAGCTCTCGGTCGTGTGTATACAGTAGTACGCTGGCACTGTTTATTTTTAGAACCAACTTGCTTGCTGACGTAGAACAAACTAGGCAACCTAGTTGTATACACCACACGTCTTTACCATGTGCATGTATACCGCCATCTTGAAATATTCTTGTATTTTCATTGAACCACAAAAGTTTATTCACAGCTTCTTACGAACTTGAATATTCAAAAAATACGATGGCTGTTAATATTTCTTATTTTAATGAATACTTTCCTTTTTGGAAATATCCAATACTTATTTCCACGAAACCTCTTTCTTGAAATCTCTTGTACTGTGTTCACATAGAACTTTTACTTCTGCACCAATGTAACTATAACTATATGTATACTTCTTTATGTAGGCGTTCTCACAGTAATTAATCTTGTGTACAATAATTCACTGAAGAATTCGTTTATCCAAAACAACTTTAATATATATATATATATGTACACACAGATATAATTTGAGGTAATATAACGTGGAAATCTTGATTCATTCATCACACAACCTTCCTCGACGGAAGTCTACCCACAACTCTTCGCCCTACATTTTCAACCAATAGAAATGCTCCTTTCTTCCCGCGTCCACCATTCATGTGACCTTACGTCACAAAATTATGTTAATCACATGTGACAGCCAGCTCAAAAGGGAGCCACTAGATCTCTAATTTTTAAATTTGTATTTAAATAAATACAGTCGGACCTCTCTAAGTCGAACTCAAAAGGACCCGAAAAAAATATTCGACTTACGGAGTTTTTGTGTTAGGGAAAATGACGTAATAGGTGCCGATTAATCAAGGACAATGTAGATATTGAGCTGTGTGTGTGGGGGGGGGGCAGCCATACCGGCTAGTGGCCTTGACAGGAAAGAGGGGCGGTCTCTGATGTTTCATATGAAAGGAAGCCAACGTGCTTTGACATGCCGACACAAGCCCATGAGAGGCGACACCGTCCCTCCCCTCCCCCACTTTACTCCCTCCACAGTGGGATGGAGGGAGTAAGATAAATGAGAATCCACTTGCTCGGTACATCCCATGTTCTGCACCTAGTCTTAATTTAGTAGGTGTGGAAGTGGCCAGCATTGATGTACATGTTGTGAAATTGTTCGGAACTATACAGGAATTGTACAATTTTTTCTCCTAGTCAACTTGCAGATGGGAACAAATATCCCCATTCACTGAAATCAGCCTAAAGAAGCATACGGACACAAGATGGTGTTCTAAATCAAATGCTGTAAGTGCTGTATATGAGCAACTGGAGCAAATTATTTTAGTATTAAATGAAATGAAGGATAATCACTTACTTGGTGATGCATTATCTTTTGCTAAACCATTGCACCGTCAAATCAATAGTTACAAGTTCATTGCGTTTATAACTATTTGGAATTTGATATTAGATAAAATAAACATAGTCCATATAGCACTACAATAAATAAATTAAAAAAGAGACCAGGATATTTATCGATCATCGTTGTTAATAAAAAGGACTTTTAAATGATTTTGAAGATCTAAGAACTAACGAAATCTAACCTCACAAAAAAATGCCAAAATTGAAGAAATGTGTATTAAAATTAAAATCGAGCCTGTTCAACAGAGGAAAGCAAAACGAAAACGAATGCCAGGAGAACATGCTGAAGATGAAGGACCTAACTTGGATAAATTCAAAATTTATTTTTTTGCAATCATTGATTCAATAATGATGCAGTTAAAAGGCATATTTGTTTCTCTGAAAAAATATAGCAGAAGACATTAACTTTCTGACTGGCAAAGCGTTTCAATCTTTTGCAATGGCAGATTTAGAATCGAAAGCTGTTCTATTATCAGGCAAATATCCTGATATAAATAAATGCAATTTATAATTCAAATAAAATGCTTTAAACACCAAATGATTTAACTATTGCAAAACAAAAACCCGATGACGTCATGTTTCATTTAGATCCTCTAAATGCTCTCGCTACATGGGAATTGCAAGAATCGTTCCCGAATATCGAACGAGCTCTGAAAACATTCCTCACAATCAGGGCCATCTTAACACATAGGCCCGTTGGGCATTTGCCCGGGGCCCACGAGCATAGGGGCCCAATGGGAATATGTTTCTTTATATATGATATCATATGTTAATTTTTTTTATTCCTGCGGGGGGCACTCTTTCTTTGCCCAGGGGCCCAACACTATTTATTTGCCCGGGGGCCCAAAATGGTGTAAAGACGGCTCTGCTCACAATGCCAACCACAGTAGCCACTGCTGAAAAGAGTTTCAGAAAACTAAAAATTATGAAAATTACTTAAGATCGACGTCAGGTCAACAACGCACATAATCTCTAGCTCTTCTTTCCATTGAAAGTGAACTTAGGAGCCGTCCATAAAGTACGTCGCGCTCCAGAGGTGGGGAGGGGGTGAAATAAAGTGGGACAGTTTGTGACTGGGGGAGGGGGGGTCCGGCCATGTGTGACGTCACGATGTTTTATATTAAATTTTAATGATTTTGTTAATTTAAAAAAAATGTTCGAAAGTTTGACGTACTTTAGTTTCCGAGATTTGTGACAGTTTGTGACTGGCAAGAGGGGGGTATGTTAAAATGGTAAAAACAATAGCGTGGCGTGCTTTATGGACTACCCCTTACCAGTCAAATAAACTTCGATGAAATAATCACTAATTTAGCAAACATTAAAGCAAGAAAAGTTAAGCTGTGACCCTTTGATATAGGACATAGGAGTGGATTGGTGGAATGTTACTTAAATTTACTTTTAATTGTGAGTTTCTATCGTTATGTATGAGATAATGAGTATGACACATTGACACTAACTATGGTTTTTATTTATAATACACGTTATTTCAAGCTTTGCTGTATTTTTTTATTAACGCAACAATATCCCGTTTTATCCACCAATTTATTTCGTATTCTTTAGTAAATAATAAAGTGTAAATTAGTATCAATCCTATCTTATGCATTTTTTTTCACGTTGTATGATTGTCCCTGTCAGACTACGTAATTATTGTCATAAATAAAATAAGAGAAATTCAATTATTTTTTCTAAACAAATGAAAAAACGTAAAGCTTAAACTCGTCAATTTATTAAGGGCGCCAAAATTAAAATTAGCCAATGGCGCCAAAAACCTAGTTACGCCTCTGAGTATGAAAGATGTCAACGTATTTTAAATCTTTTCGTCAGAGATTATAATCTTTAAATCACCGCCTTATTCCTCTCAGACAAACTTCGGTAATCTAACGCACTTGTTTTTGGACTTCTCCTGTAGCGTTCAAGTTTTCTCACATTGTTACACAGTTAATTATTTTAATGGATGCACTAGAAATAACCCAACCCACCAATGTCTCCACGTCCCGCGTTTACACCCCCCACCCACACACACACTCATTTTTTTCACAAACCAGACGCAAAACTGTCGAAAATACTTTCCCTTCCCAAAACTTAAATAAATTGATAAATTTTTGCATTCTATCAAAGCCCTTTATGCTATAAAAGTTTCAATTAAGGCTACCTCCCCCCTTTTTCCTTATTACACAACGGCACCTGTTTTGTTTTTTTCTTTCTAGACCCTGAACTAATGTAACATTTTAAAAACCCTCTTGCTGAATTTTACAATTTTCCTTAAACGAAAGAATATAACACGGGCAATGTTACCCTTAAGCTGCGCGGGCCGCACAGATATCTGACCAACAGATATCTGTCGCGCGGTGTGTATTACATTGAACATAATCAATACTTATATAAAGATAAACTAAGAAATGCATTAATTTAATTACGGTACATTCGATCGATCTGAACTTTTGATACAATGTATTGTCATCCAAGATCTATATGTGGTAAAAGTTTGAGCTCTCTATGACCATCAGAAGTGATTTAATTTTAAGTTGGCAAATTTGAAAAATTGCGGACAAACAGACACGAAAGCAAGTATATAATAAAATAAATAGAAGTAAAAAAAATATTTTTAAAAACCACGTTTTTATTAGCGGACTAAAAAGAAGAAAATAATTTAAAACTTATAAGTTCAAGTACTTTCATTTAATATCACTAAAAACGTGGGGCGGGCGCTTATGAGGTTTACATATGCGATTCACTCATTCTCTCGCTTATAGATCTCTCTTTTGCCTTCTAAATTAGAAATCTTTAATTTTTATACCAAACACCCGCCCTACGTTTTTAGTCATATTAAATGAAAGTACTTGAACTTATAAGTTTTAAATTATTTTCTTCTTTTTAGTCCGCTAATAAAAACGTGTTTTTTAAAAATCTTTTTTTACTTCTATTTATTTTATTCTTTTTAGTCCACTTATAACAACCTGGTTTTTATAAATATTTTTGTACCTCTATTTATTTTACCAAACACCTCACAAGCGCCCGCCCAACGTTATAAAAACATTGTGATGTGGTCACGGGGTGAACTCGCGGATGTCAACAAAAGCAGACGGTACAGATTCTTATATATAGACTATATATAAACTAAAAAGTTCAATAATTTAATAACGGTACATTCGATAGACCTGAAACTTCGATACAAAGCATTGTCATCCAAGATCTATCTGTGGTACAAATTTTGAGCTCTCTAGGACCATCAGAAGTTGTTTAATTTTACGTTGGCAGACTTGAAAAAATCTTGGACAAACCAACAAACAATGCCACAGGAACGAAAGCGAGTTGATAAAACGTGGTTAATATAGATAAACTAAAAAGTTCAATAATTTAAGAACAATACATTCGATCGATCTGAAATTTTGATACAATGCATTGTCATCCAAGATCTATCTGTGGTAAAATTTTCAGATCACTAGGACCATCAAAAGAGGTTCTATTTGACGTTGGTAGGTTTGAAAAATTTAGTTTCGGACAGGAACGAAAGCGAGTTAATAAAACGTGGTTAAAATAAAAATGCATTGATCGATCTGAAAATTTAAAAGCTTTATCCTCCCTACAAGCCAAAACTACTGTGAAAATTTCAGCTCTCTAGCAAGCCAGAAAATGTGTTTACGAGCGTTTTGAAAAAGTTGAGACAGATCCGGAAGCGTCGAATTTGAATCCGGAATCCTTCACGAGTTAATAGGATAGGGGCCTCAAAAATAACTATTGATTAGGGGCCGTCCATAAAGTACGTCACGCTCCAGAGGGGGGTGTAAGAAAGTGTGACAGTTTGTGACAGGGGGGAGGGGGGTCCGCCATGTGTGACGTCATACTGTTTTATATTAAATTTTGATTATTTTGTTAATAAAAAACAACAAATTCGGTCAAGAGTGTGACATACTTTAGGGGGGGGGGTTCCGAGATGTGTGACAATTTGTGACAGGGGGGAGGGGGGAGTTAAAAATTGTCAAAAATAGCGTGACGTACTTTATGGATGGCCCCTTAGATAATCTTGGTGCATTTTTATTGATCTTAATTAATGATATTATTTTAGGCAGGGTAACCTCTAGCCTAAATATATTAAAAAATTAGAATAAATTAACTGATCTTGAATTCATTATTTTTTTAAAACCTTTGTGGTTAAATATTGCTTGTTTGACAATGCCACGTGAGGTATATTGTATACTCTAATTTGAAGGCAAAATTTCAAAGTCCAGTATATTAGCTGGTGTACGAAAATCATATATATGTTTTCTAAATTCGATATAACTAAAAAATCTCACACGAATTTCTACATTAATCTCATGTTATGAAAAATAAAACTTTCTTCTCAACTGTTTTTCTTCACAGCATGGATTAGAAGATTCAATTAAAACAATGAAGTTTCCACATACATTTTTATTAAATGTCAAAGCATCCTTTAGTATTCCATTAGTTTCTCTGCGAGAAGCCTCTGTTAAGCATTTTTAACACTATAAGTTTGTAAATAATTTCGGGTATCTTTGATATAAATTAGAAAATAAAAAGATTTCATTGTGACTATCAAAGTTCCCGCGTCTGTTCGTGTATTGAGCTTTTTGTCTGCATCTATCAATTCTTAAATAGCTTTAAAAAATAACCTCAAAATGGCTCCATGGTATATTCCCTATTTTGTATCCTAAATTATGTTTAATGCATTGCTTATAGAAGCAATTTGATATCCCAAACGAAGTATGGACATGGAAAAGAATGCCTAACAACGTTCTAGTGTACTAAAATAAGTTAGAGATTTCGTTTCAGTAGGGGGCCATCCATATATTACGTACGCACAAAATTCGTATTTTTGTATCCCCCCTCCCCCACCCCCCGTTGTATTCCGCACCTTTTGGGACCACCCCCCCATGCTTACGTACAAATTCGATCACCCCCCCTACCCCCACCTTTTAAAAAAAATAAAGTAAGCCAGAGTCAGAAGATATATGGTTTTACTCTTTGAAGCCGCCCATAAATGACGTCCCACGCCTAAAAAGGGGGTGGGGGTGGGGAGGGGGTCGCGCATTTGTGATGAGGGGGAGGGGGGTGTTTAAGAAATGTGACGCACATCAAATTGCGCACTAAAATATTTGAAAATGCGGATTTTTTTTCGGGGGTGGGGTCAAAGCTTTGGAACCGTCCATTAATGACGTCCCGCGATTATGGCCGATTTTCACCCCCCCCCGCGACACGCGTCTTCACTAAAAGTTAGACCCCCCCCTCTTTTCCAATATTACGTCACAAAAATGCCCCATTCCCCAAAAAAAATCATTTTTTAAATTTGAAAATTAGCATGTTTCAAATCACTTTTGTCATTTAAGTTTAAGTATGTATTTAGTGTAAGGCTGCACTTTAATATCGTAACACGCGCGAAGCCCATGTAAAACGTCATTAAATAAATTGTAAACAGACAAATTTTTAAGTACAACTTTTATTTTAAGTTACGCGTTTTGATGTGACGTGACATTTCTTATACTACCCCTCCCCTTCGTCACAAATGGTCGACCCCCTCCCCCCTCTAGGTGCGTAATGTTATTTACGGACGGCCCCGAGAAGGGGCTGTCCATAAATGACGTCACGCGATTTTGGCAGATTTTTCATTCCCCCTCCCCCCTCGTAAAGCGTCGTCACAAAAACTTAGACCACCCCCTCCAAGATGACGTCACAAAGCTTTTCGCTCCCCCCCCCATAAAAGCTGTATTTTATTTGAAAAAGAGCATGTTTAAAATCACTTTTTTGTCATTTAAGTATTTATTTAGTGTAGGCCTGCATTCTAATATCGTAACACGTGTGAAGTCATGTAAAACACCATGTAACAAATAAAATATTTAAGTGGAACTTTTATTTAAAGTTGCGAGTTTTGATGTGACGTCACATTTCTCTAACCACCCCCCCCCACAAGTCACACATCGTCACAAATATGTAGACACCCCCCCCCCGCTTTCCCCTAGGTGCGTGAAATCGCCGTCCCGTTGTGTGTTTATAACGGCTAAGGCACCGGTGGGCGAAAGAGAAACTTCATCTAATTTCAAGAAGTGTAAATATAAACCCGACGGATATATTTTAATGATGTGTAAACGTTTGGTCTGAATCAAATGTTAATTACTTCCAAGCAATTAAAAGTTCACAATTTCGTTTGCAATAAATTATATAACATTATTGCATATCAGTCTTGACTCAGTCGGTCTCGAATGCCGTTTGCAGCCAGAGCGGTTTACGTTACTATGCTTAGTATTATGCAAATTAAATTTGTTGTGCGTACGTACACATTCAGTCGAGACCCCCCTCCCCCACTCCGTACGCATGCATACGCAAAATGCCGTAAATTTAAGACCCCCCTCCCCCTCCTTGCGTACGTACTATATGGATGGCCCCTAGGAGTATCATGTAAACAAATTTTGTTAAATTAAAGTTTTGAGCGAGATTTGACATTGACATTTAATTTATTGCGCTACTTGAACCCCTGCATGCTTTTCAGGCATGAAGAAGTATTAACACACGTTGGGCCTCTGCAGTCCATTATTTTGAGATCATCATTTATTGAAAATCATTTCAGAAATGTCGTAAGAACCTCTTGTAACTTTGTTTTGTCTTTTATTAATAGTCTATTCTTTTTTAAATTATCCATTTTCTGATTCTTTCCAATTGCAAAAAACTTTTGTAATGTTGAGCACTTTTTCATGAATTGCTACTTTTGTGTTTATGTTTTCCAAGTTTTAATTCCATTAAATAAGCAATTTTAGTCATTATTTTTATTTATTCCCCAAAATAAAGACATTAACAGTAAAATAATTTTGCTTTGAAAGAATAAACCATATAACTATGTCAACAACTTAACTCCAGTAGTTTACCTACGATAAAATCGATTAAATGTACCAGCAAATAATTGTCATATTCGTACAAGTCGTACACTACTTCAGCCCCAATGTTTTTCAGCTCAGTAGCATTACTATTAGAAGTCTTTAGATTTATAAAAGAATAGGAGATTGAAATTTTGGCATAAGAAACGTCTACGTATTTTTAAATATAGTTTCTTCCTTTAAAAAAAATTAAATTTTTTTCTTTAATTTATTTATTTTTAGAAGCTAATTAACAACCAGGAATATGCCGCACAAACAACGTGCCGCTCGGAGAATTCGATTCTCTCATGACTCATGTTTCAAATTGATAGGGTACAGTAAGATTTGCTTTTACAACAGGAGCGGGTGTCAAATTTTAAGAATCAATTAAGTTGATACCACATCAGGCTTTTTCAGAACAGTAGCATTAGTATCAGAAGAATTTATGAAGTTTTGACAGTTGAAGCGTTCACATGTCTGATGATAGTTCCTTTATTTCTTTTATTAATTTCTAATTTGGTTATTTTATTTCGATTAAAAGCGCCAATTTCTGATAAAATTTTCATTGCCATTAATTTTTATAAAAACTACTAGGAATTTTGCCGCCCCTGGCTGCCCGAGGCATTCGCTCCCCCCTGCCCCCCTCGTTACGCCACTGTCTAGAATGATAGTTGGGGTTTTCCCTCTTTGTGAATGCTAATGTTAGATTGTTGCGTGGTGGGCATTATATTGACAATTTCTTGGTGTGATGTAGCGTGAGGGGATATGACGTCATATTGTGTTTATAGTTTCAGAATTACTTATTTGAATCGACTTTTAATGATTTCCCTTGATAAAAAATCGGAAATTCCTTGTTGGAAATTGCGTTTAAACAGTCATTCGAGTTTTTATTTCTTGTGCTTCTTTAATTTAACGTTAATCGGGAGATACGAATTCATTACAACCCTATAGGTAGGGATCGAAGTCAAGTGGCGTGCCACTTACAATACATGGTTTAACTGCACCACTTCCGACGCACACACAAATAACGTTATAGATGCATATACATTAACCTTAATACATTGATTTTATAGTTTTTAACGTATAAATAAATGAAATTTGTAAATTGTATTTTTTTTTAACTTTAATTCTTTTAGTTAAAGTAGCTTAAGTTACTAAATAGAATTTGTTTTAGTAACACAAGTTAATAATAGAATGTCTCACAGAATCATCGTTAATTAAATTTCAAAAGAGTTTAAAAGAAATTAACAATTCTTATATTGCCATCTAAATTTTCTCAAAAACAACGCAATTCATAAAATATATTTGTACCTGTGCTTTGTAGTGCAGCTATTTCGGCCAAATAAAATGTAATGCACATCAATCAGATTTTGGCAACAAAAATGTATTTTAAGATAAAGTATTCTGTCTCACTGACAAAATATAGTGCCTATTTGTACACCAAAATAGTTGAAAATATAATTTATTATTTATGTATATTTGGATACTAACAGGGCTATATACACATTTATTCCCGGTAGACATTTGCCCTACGGCCCACGAGCATAGGAGCCCGATGGGAATGTTTATTTATTTCATCATCATCATTTGTCCTTTGAGTTCCTTGTGGAACATAGGGCCTCTGTCAAAGCTCGCCACTCTACACGGTCCCTTGCCAGTCGCTTCAGTTCTTCCCAGCTCTTCCCCATGCTCCGGTCTCCATGTACGCTTGGGTCTTCCTCGTTGTCGCTTGCCCTGGGGGTTCCAATCTAAGGCCTGCCTAGCCCTGCTGTTATCTTTCCTGAGGGTGTGTCCAATCCATCTCCACTTTCTTTCCATGATTTGTTGTTCTACTGTTCTTTGTCCACACCTCTCCCACAGCTTGGAGTTTTCGACCTTATCGAACCATTTTATTTTCAGAATATTTCTGAGGCATCTGTTAACAAAGGTCTGGAGTCTATTTTTTGTTGTCTCTGTCGTCCGCCATGTTTCGGATCCATAAAGTAGGACCGTTTTAACATTGGTGTTAAAGATCCTTACTTTTGTTTTGACAGAGATGTGTGTAGATCTCCAGACCTGTTTCAGATTGGCAAAAGCCTGTCGCGCCAAATTTATTCTTCGTTCGATGTCCTCATCTGTTCCCCCTGCTACACTGACCACACTCCCAAGGTATACAAAGTTGTTAACTTGCTCCAGGTTGCGGTTTTCTACTTGGATGACTCCATCTTGTAGGAAGTTTATTTTCAAAAATTTTGTTTTTTTGAATGTTTATCTTGAGTCCTACTCTTTTCCCAGTCTCGCTCAAGGCTGTGACTTTGTCTTGCATGTCTTGGAGTCTGTGGGACAGAATGGCCAAGTCATCCGCAAACTCCAAATCTTCTAGTTTTTGCATTAGGTTCCACTGGATTCCTTTTCCTGAGCTTGCATAAGCTTCTTTTGTGACCCAGTCTCTTTTCCATACATAAATTGAGTTCACTATAATAAATCTGTTTGGTCTCAAATATCAACTTCTTCTCTCTATGGGGCCGTCCATAAAGTACGTCACGCTATTTTTGACCAATTTTGACCCCTCCCCCCTGTCACAAACTGTCACAAATCTCTGGACCCCCCCCCCTTAAAGTACGTCACACTTTCGAATTTTTTTAAAATTAACACCTAATTAAAATAT